>CM035162.1:10836718-11431742 GCA_020205615.1 Panax quinquefolius | reverse complement strand
AACTCACATTTCTTCAACTTCGCATAAAGCTTATATTCACGAAGCTTTTGGAGTGTCGACCTCAAGTGTTGCTTCATGATCTTCACGGCTTTTGGAATAAATAAGGATGTCATCAATAAAAGGCGACCACAAAGTGATCTAAATATTCTTAAATACTCGGTTCATCATATCCATGAAGGCAAAGGAGCATTAGTCAATCCAAAGGACATGACTCAGAATTCATAATGCCCGCATCGAGGATTCGAAGCCGTCTTTGGAATGTCAGTGGTTCTAATCTTCAATTGGTGATATCGGGAACGAAGATCTATCTTTAAAAAGAATTTGGCTCCTTGCAATCGGGTCAAACGGTCATCAATACGTGGCAATGGATACCTATTTTTGATGGTGACATGATTCAATTCCCGATAATCAATACAAAGTCGCATACTCCAATCTTTCTTCTTCACGAATGAACAGGGAGCACCCCGAGAAGTACTAGGACGAATAAAGCCAATGTCTAACAATTCCTGCGGTTGGGTCTTTAACTCGAAGTTCAATAGAGCCATTCGACATGGGGCTTTGGAAATAGGTTTTGTCTGACGGGTTCAAGGTCGATACAAAATTCAATTTCACGCCGGGGGGTAGGCGGGGAAGTTCTTGAGAATACGTCGGAAATTTATTAACAATAGAAATATCGTTCAAAATCGACGTATTTTTGTTTAAATCGTGACATGAGCTAAGAAAACTTGACATCCGCTTTTTCAATAAACGAATAGCTTTATGGCTTGAGATAGCCGTGATTGATTTTAATGGTTTGGTCGTTTGAATTCAGTATAATAGGTTGATTAGGAATATGAAAGCTAACAACCTTACGAAAACAATCAATTTTGCATGATAAGTAGTTAACCAATCAATCCTAGAATCACGTCAAATGCAAGTATTTTTAATGAAATAAGATCGAGGTAATGTGAGGGTACCGATTTGAACCAAACAAGACTTATAAACAGTGGATGTAATGAAGGTTTCTCCAACCGGAGTTTCCACAGATAAGTCAAAGTCTAATTTCTCCGAGTCAAATTTAATCGATGGCGCAAGTAGGAGAAATAAAAGAATGGGTAGAACCGGTATCAAATAAAGTATAGACTTCATTAGAGTTTATGATAAGCTTACCCGTGATGACCACATCGGATTCCTTGCTCTTTGGGAGAGTCACAACAAACGCCTCCTCAGACTACCGGTTTTGAATTTTCGGGATGGCCTTTGGTGCCTCCATCCTAGCTGAATTTATCTTGAGAACGACAAAATCGAGCTAAGTGACCTTCTCTTCCACAATTATAACATGCTTTGGACGGCATGACGCAGCTTTGGTGATGTGTCCTCTCCTCCGTATTTGAAGCATATGATAGGTGGTCTTTCTCCTTCCTTAACAATGGGTCTTTGTCCGACGTCTTTCCATCATTGTTGAATCTCTGCTTTCTTGAAATATCCATTCTTATTGTTTTTGCCCCGATTACCACCGGAAGTGGTTACCATATCCGGCTTATTGATTCCTCCACGCTTGTTGTCACCGCTTCGATGACTACTCACCGGGTATTATAATTTTCTTGCATTGCTCTCTTTTTAGTCACGTTGACTCATTATCGCGTTCCACTAATCGAGCCCTATTTACAACATCTCGAATACAAACACGGTTTATGAGAAATAAGATGTTGGCGTATCTCCTGGCTTCAAACCTCTTAAAAACATTCGCTTATTCTCTCTTCATTATCCACCAAGTGGGACGAAACCATGATAACTCCGCAAATTTTGCCTCATATTACGACACGGTCATATTGTTTTGTTCCAACTTGATAAACTCCATCTCCTTCATGTGGCGAATACTTTCAGAAAGTATTTGTCGTTGAACGACTCTGGAACTTCTCCCAATATATCTTGAAGACAAAGAGGTTGAGTACGTTTACCGATTCCCACTAGTAATCCGCCTCCGCGCAACATAAAGGCGTGAAGGAACCTTTTGCTCCTCGGAGCATCCCAAGACATCAAATATCTTGGTAATCTGCTTTATCCATGCTTCCGCCGTAAGTGGTTTGGCTCTCCCTTAAACTCCGGTGGTCCCAGCTCCTTGAATTGTTTTAATGGTGATCGCCCGAGAGTTTTCCGTGTTTCCACCTACGTTTTGGGACATGAGTCGCTCTCGCTTTCTTTGTCAGATAAATTGCATAAAGCCTCTGAACATTTGATCATTCATCATTTGGTCGGTGTTGTTGTTTTGCATGAGGATTGTCGCCTTCGATGCACATTATCCCGATTATTGATATGTGGTGAATCAACGATCGCTGCTGCTCCATTCGCTATTCTCAACATTCTCGGATGTCATTTTCAGACATCGCCACAAAACAAAAGGTAAATTAACATGTAACAAATTATCCCTATCTTCGACCAACCAATAAAATAGCACATAAACTTAGGTAGGTCATACTAAAGCGAAGGTATTCCCCGTCTCTCCCTCCTAGTACTATTCTCACATCTTAGCTGTGGATCATATCCCTAAGCTCGATACCTGTTGTGACGCCCCCAAAATTAGGTATACATCACCCATCTTGGGTCACCACTTACATGGTAGTGTAATTTAAATACAACTTAATACATAAATCGTGAGTTTAAATACAAATATCGTCTCACTAGATATTATACAAACTCAAAAAGGAGTCCTCATTACAATTATTATCACACTATTTCACGCAGAATAGTGAGGACTACTAATGCTATCTTGAGGACCATCACTCGTTTCCCGACTCGTCCCATACTATATTCTCATTTCAAGAGAATAAAGTGAAAGAAAGGTGAGCTCAACTAGCCCAAGAAGAAATATTATGACTAAGATAATGCGAATAAATTATCAATAGTCTTCATCAATGTTAAACCGATAAAATACAATAGATAACCGGTTTAATCTGATGAATAAGCAATCCATTAAAAGAGTCAAGTAGAAAATAAAGTCTACTATCTTTAGGTTTTAAAAGGTTTTTCATCATTTGTTATAAATTTGAGACTCAAATTTTAATAAATATTCCACATCATCGAATCACCCCCGCACTACTCGCCGAGGATATTCTTTAGTATCACGACCACAATTATTCATGCACCACGGGCCAAGAATATTTGTGTATTCATTAATGGTCATGATCATGCCAACAAATCGTCCACCAATGCACTACGCCCATCGAGGATTTTTATCACATCATTTGTAACATTACGGCCATGATTACACCGAATAGTCTCTCGGTCATAATCATACCAAGTCCATCTATGCACTACTGCCCATGATGACTTTCAACATAATATAAACATGAGGATGATGACAATGATATAAGAATTCAATAAAACAAGTTCAAGAATTATTTTATCCAGAATTATTAACGTCAAATTATCAACACGATCATTGTTTTGTAGAGTAAAATTCAAGAATAATCGGAAGAATATTTCCATGAAAAGATCTTTGGATGAAACGCAAATATCAAGGATATTCCACTAATTTCATGGAGTATACAAGTCAAATTTTTTAACCAATGGGTATAATAAAGAATAGAATAACAAAGAAATCACCACGCATGCGATAGATCGTACATGTGAGTTATTCCAACAGAATAATAAATAAGCGGAACCCAGTCCGGCGTAAAACGCATGCGAGCAGGATGTTCCAACAGAATAATAATAAAGAGCGGAACCAAGTCCGGGTGTAAAAACACATGCATGGGATGTTCCAATAGAATAATAATAAAGAGCGGAATCGGTCCTGTAAAAACACATGCATGAGGATGTTCCAATGAGAATAATAGAAGAATGTCACCAAGTATAGGTAAACCATTTATATCAAAAGTTATTCCAATGAATAATAAGCAATGGAATAACAACGATTTCTTCATGAATAAGAAAGAATAACACCCTTACTTTTGGTAGGAGATTGAATCTGCAAAGGTGTAGAAGAAACAAAATACTCTTCTTCTCTCTCTTATTCTCTATACTTTCTCTCTATAGCTTGAATGAATTCGTGAAAAATAATGAAGCCCTAGGCCTCTATTTATAGAAGATTTCTAGCTTAACTTTTCTTAGTGTGAAAAGGCAAGTGAACGACGACTAATGATGTGAAAAGAAAAGTGGTTTCGACGCTCTTGTAATGTGAAGCGACAAGTAGTTCGACGCCCGTAATGTGAAACGACAAGTGGTTCGAACGTCTGGTAAAGGTAATTACTATTAACGAAGGTAAATACTATTGACGAAGGTAAATACTATTCACAAGGGTAATTACTATCGACGAAGGTAATTACTATTAAGTAATTACTTACGAAGGTAATTACTATTGACGAAGAGACTCTTAGATGATGACATATGAGCCCCCATAAAATAATCAAACTTACCACAAATCATTTTATTTTCATCAACACATATTTAATCTTTCAACAATTATTAATCATTTATAACTTGTCGTCTCAATTATTGATTTAATACTATAACATATTATATGATGATCTTTGTGACAATAATTGAATCAATAATATAAGAGATATGATGCAAAGAATTCTTGTAGTAATAATTGAGCATATTTGAAAGTGACTTCTCACGTAAGCATCAATAATCAATACTGTGTGTACTACGCAACCACGCCAGACATCAGATTTTTTTACCACCGGGTAGTTCAACAGCTTTTAATTGGTGAACACCTCCATAGTTATTTTTATAAAATATTTTTGTCGTTTTTTCAATCCGACAATAAATTACATTGTGGGGTCCATTAATGATTGATTGGTAGTTGCATACGAATATTCCCTAACAAAAAAGAATATTCCCCGACCAAACGAATATTTTATAACAACTTGCATACTTTGCAAAATTTATAAATATTACCCACAACTATAACATTATATCAAATTTATTCCATAATATTCAAAAATAATATTTATAGAAAAATTTATCTTTATTTATAAAAGCTGGGGTCTTACAAGTATGAAATAACTCATTTCAACTAGAATGGAATGAATCATTCCACTCTACATTCTATTCCTTCAATCCAAACGTAACATAAATGAATAGGAATAGGCTTTTCCTCTCTTGAACAATGCTAGACTTTTAGTCATGTCCAAGACTTTATTAGAGAGGTTCGGAACCCGAGTTTTCGCTCTCTTTTTGGAACCTGAGTTGCCCTCTTTACGGAACCCTAAATGAAGTCTCTCTAAGTAGTTTACATTAGGGGCGAAAACTCGGGTTCCAAAAAGTAGTTCTGTAAGGACATATTCTCCCTAAAGTTCAACAATTGCAAAGTAAGCAGGAGTCCTTTCCTTGACATATGCGCAAGGGCAAAACCAGGTCCCATATCAAAAGAAATACAAACAAAGTTTAAGTACTTAGGAAACTTTGAGAGCACTAACCAGCATAACCTTACTTGAACAGGATCTGTTTAATAAGCTCGTACGTCTGGGGAAGACAGATTACTAGTCTGGTGGATGAACCAAAACTGCAGAACCAGAGCGTGATTAAAAGCCCAGTGGTCCTTCTAACCATATGAGCAGTAGAGGATCGTTCTCAGGCGCCTCCCCCTAGACAGACTCAAATTCCCCTCTTTTGGGCAAGATTTTTTGCAAATTGAGAAAACAGATGCTAAAAATATTACTTGGCAATTCATACAGAGTAATTATACTCCATACAGAAACATATCAAAATTGTTTAATATGTATGTAGCAAATCTGAGCATTGGAGCTACCTTTCTTAAAATTCATGAAACCCCGGCTTAATATTCATAAAAGAAATAAAGCTAATATGCTTTAAGGTCTAATTTCTAGCTAGTCGTAGTATGGAATAAAATGGCCCTTCAAGTAAACACAAATTATTTACGTACAACTTATGATATTGTGTGTGTATATAGGACCACAATATTAGAAATGTAGGAAAGGAAAAGGGTAGTGAAGATTTAGTGAAAAGAAGCCTAGAAATGATCCATGATTATTACTTTATTTTAAAGCTCGGAAGTAATTAAGAGATAATTTTCTTGTCACCATCTAATCCAAATCTTGGTTGGGCCGTAACAAAACCTAGTTGGGGTATTATTACTACTCTCTCTGTTTTCTCCACATTGAAAGAAATAAAGAAAAACTTACGTTTGGATTGAAGGAATGAAATGGGGAATGGAATGATTCAAAGAATAAAATTCATAAATTATTAGGGGAATAAGAACCATTCCAATCGCAACCAAATACAATTTTTTTTATTTCATAGGAATGAGTCATTCTATATCCACCTTCATTACCTCGATCCAAATGCAGCATAAGTATTTAAACAACTATGCAGGCTTATCATTTCACGATCTTACTTGAACAGGAACCATGACTGCAGGACTAGAGCGTGGTTTACAGCACTGTGGTCCTTTTACTATATTTGAGCCGTAGCGGATCTATATCCCCTTATTTTTTTGGCAAATTTTAATTGTGGACAGAAGCAACACCACCACCCTGTTAAAGAAACTACTTATATCTTCTGATCATACCATATTTTTCTTTGCTGACAGGCTATTGCAGAACAATAATCTAATGCATTTTGGTTTCCTCAGGTCCACCGATAAGCTTCATATAGAGGATAGGTTGGTTTGCTTGAAGAGAATCATTTCTATGATCAAATCCGAATCATGAATGAACATGCTCTGTAAGATTCAGAAGAGTAAGTGAATTGGATAACCCATTGTTAGTCTTAGACATTGCTTGATTCTTACTAGTATATTAAGCTTCTGCCCCGAGCTAAGTCTAAGTTGGTTTGCTCTGCCAATTGGTACCATTTGAAATGTTGAAATTGTTCCTTTAATGAGAATTCTAAAAGCTGTTAAAGGTTATGGAACAAATGTCAATTGAAATCATGACTAACAAATAAACTACAATGAAGTATAAGTGTCTAACAATATATGTCTAGGACCATGATTAGGATGACATAGTAACAGAATATCAATACATAATTTGAAGATGGTGTCATTTTACACTAGTATAAAATATGGAACTCCTTTTTGGAACAATTTTTTTTAGCAAATGAGACTCTTAACGTGGAACGGAACATAAGGACTACTTCACTAAAACTCAAACATAGCTATTCTGTATTGTAGATTCCATTATCTGAAATTCTGTCCACCATCTTGAACAGTCCCAATATCAACGACACTATCCGGTCCAATTCTTCCCCACAGGCCCTTTAAATTAAAGGAGCGGAAGAGGAAATGAGACAGACAGCAATGGATTTGAAGGAAAAGATGAAGCCAAGTGTAGTGTGAGTGAGCAAAGGAAATGTAGTTCTGAATGATTTAGCATAGTTGATTTCGTCATTTGAATGTCAAAAGATTTATGGTATTACAATATTTATTATTATTTCATGTCACCCTTAATTATTATTTCGTGATTTTATAAATATATTTTTAATTTGAAAATGAAAAGAGTAATATAGAATTTGTTATGGGATGGGATTAGGGGTGTGCATTTTTTTTTTTTTCGGTTTTTGGATGAACCGGACCGGTCCGAACCGGCCGGTTCGGTATAAATATCAAGCGGTTCGGTTTTGGTACAAAAAACCTAAGACGCATTCTGTTAAGCAGTCACCGATTTGATTTTCTTATTTTCTTGGTTCGATGTATAAGATAAATAGGATCGGATTCGTCTGCAGGCTTTCTAATTTTTATTATTATTAATAAATAATTATTAATAATAATTATAATAAAATAATGATTATAATAATAAAAAATATAATAATAAAATAATAATTATATTAATTTTCGATAAAAAGCTAGATCAATCCTAGCAAGTATCGCTCGATTCAATTATACCGGTCCAATAAGTCATAGATATTCGATATCAAAATTTAGATCGATCATTCGGTTATAATAGAATCAAGAATAAAGCTATTCTTGTTATAACCGAATCATCAAATATTCTTATTTTCAATATCCAAACTAATAACTGAATTGTGGTACTAACCGAATACCGAATTACCGAATTATAAATTTGGTATTTCAGATAATAACCGAGCTCTACTATTAAAAATAACATCCCAAAATGATTCCACAAAACCAAAAGCAGGTAACAAAATCTAGGTTGGAAAATCATCACCAAAAATTAGAAAGAATAACTTTGAACAAAAAATACAACATCACAAGAAAATCCAATTCCATAATCCATCGAAGAGGAACCAAGAACAGATCTAAGAAGAGGAACAGATCTATGATTTTTACCCACGAATTGAGTCCTCGAAGTCGAAGGCACTCCAAATCCATCGTTGCTAGAGACGAAAGTGGAGTTATCGAAGCGGTGAGATCTGAGGGTTCGCCGGTTCGGTGCTTGTGATTAGTGGAGAGAGAAAGCGGGAGGAACCAAAGAAGAGAAGAAAGGGGCGAAGGCGTCGAACGAAGAGAAATATATATATATGCAGAAGAAGAGAGAGAAGGAGGGTGAGCTCACCGATTTTTAAGAAATCTAAGGTAGCCGCCGCCGCGAGCAATCCAACACCTTACTGACCTTAGTTAGTGAAGAAGAGAGAGGAGAAAAAAGAGAGGCTTTGCTGCTGACTTTTTAATGTACAACAGTACAAGATAAAAGAACAACAAGGTAAACATGTTCCTCCAGATATTAACCGAATAAAATATATGATACCAAGATAAACAAGGTATTATATATATATTATAATAACAAGATAAACAAGATAAAATATATATGTATTATATTAACAAGGTAAACATGTCCCTCCAGATATTTTTTAATGTATGATACAACAAGGTAACCGAATAGATATGTTCCTTCAGATATTAAGTTTCTTTTTTTTTAATAAATATGTTCGATTATTCAGTTAACCGATTAGAATGATTTTAATAACCGGATCCGAATACCGAATAAGAATTCAAATATAACCGAATTATAAAAAATAACCCAATTATCAAGAAATTTCGGTTATAAAAATTCAGTTCGCTTCGGTTATTCGGTTATATCCGTTTTTTGCTCAGTTTTATCAAGATTTAACTTATTTTGATTTCGATTCGGTTCGATCCGATACCGGTCGGATTCGATTCGATAAAATAGATTGGATCGGATGGGGTTTTTAATGGAAAAAGTCAAGAAGACGTCAGTGTTGCTTTGAAAATAGGGACATAAATTTTATTATACTAGCAAGAGTCGGAGGCCCATGTCCTGGTTTCTCCATCTGTCAGCATCATACATACATATATGTCATGAGATTGTATATCACCAAAAATTGAACAAAATCTCTTGTACTACTCTAATTTAATACTCCACAAAATTAAATGATTATTACAGTAGTCCATAAGAATTAGACATTTACATAAGACAAATCAACGATCTAAATCTAAGGACGTTAAGACTCCTTAACCTCACCAATAAATCCGACGTAGTTCTACTATAATATACTTATTCAATAGTGGGATGGGACCCAACTTAATATTCAATCAGAATCGCTCTGCTCTTTTGTTTTAAATTTTAGGCCTATAAATTTTTTACAAAAATTTCCATTTTGGATATTGTCTTATCAATTTTTTTAATTGATAGTAACACGTCAAAAAATTAATAACATAACAGTGACACGTGACATGTGACACATGACAGGTGACGTAATTAAAAAAAAATATTTGTGTGTAATATTGAGTATCATTTTAATATTTATTTTATTATTTTTTTATATTAAAAATAAAAAATATAAGACCATTATTAATTTTTTAAATTAAATTTAATGACAATTTTACCCTTCTGGTATAAAATATTAATTATATTGATTATTGCTAATTATGAAATAAACGTAAATTGAAGATATTAATCTATATTTAGGTCTTAAATTTTTATACCAAAAGGGTAAAATTGTAATTATATTGATTATTGATAATTATAAAATAACAAGATTTTAATTAGTAGTACATTTATACATTTTAAAATATTTATCATTGTATTGATTATTGATGATTTTTTAAATAGTTTGTAATGTATTAAATTTACTTTAAAATAATAATAAGAATGGTCTTATATTTACCCTTTTTGATATAAAAATTAATAGAATAAATGTTAAAATGAGACTCAATATTATACATAAGTATTTTTTTAGCCATATGTCGCAACCATATTATCAATTAGATGTAATAAAAATAAAAGTTTAATTTTAATTGAAAAAATTGAAAAGACAATCAAAAAAAAAAAAAAAACATAAGAGTTTAATTCTTTAATTGAAAAATTGAAAAGACAAACCCAAAAATAGAAGAAAAAAATTAATTATTTAATCCCCTAATTAGAAAAAAATAAAAAGACAATCCCCAAAAAAAAATAATTAAAAGTTCAGAATATTAATACATATTTAGCACTAAATTTTAATAAATGGGGGTGTTTAATAGATAACCGCCCTTTTTGTTGGGGTCCGTTTCATTGGCATCCCCTAACGAAATTCCAGATAACACCACCGTGTTGTACTCAATCAAATCGTTTAAAATTAAAACACTAGTGTTTAAAATTAAAGTCAAAAAGTATTCCTTCTAATTTCATTCAATATACCATATTTTTATAGTTGTGAATAATATAATTAAAATTGATATCGAGCAATTAATTTATTATATTGAATAAAATAATTATTTTAAAAATAAAAATAATTCAAAAAAATTTCGCCATTTGATGAACATGCAGATTTTTCATCAAAATTTTAATAGATAAATATTTTTTAGACTTTTAATGGTAAAATTATTTTTATAATTCTAATTTTTTGTAGGATCGATCTTAATATCATCAAGTATATATTAACATTTTTTTATCATTATTAATAAAATTATTAAGATCAAATAATTGATGTATTAAACGAAGGGAGCCAAAAAAGGATTAATATATATATATATATATATATATATATATTTACATTTGTTAGACCACAATTTATGGTTAAGAGTTAAATTAAGTAGTTGGTAAAAAATATTTGTTTTAATTTAAAGAATAATGTTTTAAAACCTTTTCACTCTTCTTTTCTGTCTCAACGTTCTTAATTTCACCTATATGTATACATTCCAATAAGTATCCTTCTCATTTGGTTAAAGCCTGACGGACTTCACTTTGATCTACAATATACAGGGGTGTAATGATTCTGAATTTTATCATAGTGGTTTATTTGAGACAATTTCCCAAACTATAGGGGATGTTTTTGTAATTAACCATTAATAGAAATGATAAATCTTCTTTTCGGCAAAGTATCCAATGAAATACAAATAATTAGTGCTAAATCAGGTGGGACCCACAAGATCGGCTATACTCATTTGACCACCTGAGAATATCTCCTCCGCTTTTAGCCGTCCGATGCATATTCTGTCTCTCTCTCTCTCTCTCTCTCTCTCTCTCTCTCTCTCCTTCTACTGACACTACTCCAGAAACAATTGAGGTCCAAGCCAAAATCTCTCACTCTATTTTTCTGTCATTCATATGCATATAGGGTTCTGTACGTTCCCTTTTTACCTTGGAATTTGGGGAAGAAAGAAAAATCTCCAAAAGGATAAAATCTATATTTCGAGGAGATCTATTGTTTTCTCTCTCTCTACTTGCAAGAAATCGGTGATTTCTCAGCAGCTTTTAATTGATTGTTTGTTTACTCTTCTTAGTAAAGTGTCACCCTACGGAAGTTTGAAGGGGCTATGTTTGCTCCGCATTTCCATGTTTTTTTTCTGGTAAGTGCTCTGTACTAATGTTTATGTTACTGTTTCTGATTTTTAATTTCTTTTTACTTTTTGGGGAATTGGGTGTTTTGATTCTGGTGGGATTGTTTGGTTTTTAGGTGATTCTTGGTTTGTGATGAAAATTAAGTTGCTATGTTCTGGTTTAGTTTGCATTTCCTTAAAGTAATTATATTTGTTTTGATTGTAGACATTATGGGCTGATCTTTGCTATGAAAAGCAGCTTTTAAAAGTTTTTAGTAGCAAAAGAAACACTTTCAGGAGCTAAAGTTATTAGCTTTTTGAATGCTTTCAACTTTAAGATGGTTGTGAATTACAGGAGAGAGAGAGTAATGCTACTTCTTATCTTCAAAGCATTGGAGGCTGATTCATTATCAGACAATCTGACAGGCAGAAAAGAAAGGGAAGAAAAAGAAACTTTCTTTTTCTTTTTTTCCCTTTAAGTTTTTTTTTTTTTTGAAGAAAAGGAAAAAATGTGTTTTAAAATTGAAATCAAAGGCATATTTTCTCATTTATTTTTCCTGGGTTTTATATCTCTTCTATGAGTAGATATTTGATTAAGTTCTACAATGGTGTTTTTGATTAGTTGTGGGGGGATCTTGTCATTTTCATCAATTCAAAATTTAATGACAGCATCTCCATCCATCACTCTTTTGAATGAGTTGCTCAGGACCACCCAATTCTTTTCAGTTTGTTCTTTGGCTCCATCTTTGACTGTACATTGAAATTCAGCTATATGCAGCTACCATCAATTTTAGACTGCAAGTTGGAAAATTTTCGGCTATTTGGCACCACAACATTTAAGAATTTGCTAGTTGTACTGCAGCTTCTAGTATATGAAGAAAAAACCTATCTGCTCTTTCGTTTCTTTGATCCGTGTGCAATATTGTTCACTAGCTTTACAAAATTAAGAAACTGAGATTCTGAAAAAGAAATATGGCCACTACATTTTCGTTCTGGCTTTGTTATAGATTTCGTGACTTTTGGGTAGGTGGAAAAAGAAAAGGCTATAATAGTCCAGGACTGCAGAAAAGTCTCAGCAATGGCATCATGATACTTTACTACCTCTATAAATTTGAGTGATTTTAAGGATGTGCCTAAATATTACTAATCATCTGTATTTTATTATTTTTGGGATGTAGATTTTGCAATTTGTGTAATTTGATTTGCTGTTCCTACCTTTGATAGTAAAATTTTTCCAAACATTTCACCTTTACAATTTTCTATTTAATATGGAAAATATATTTTGCAGCTTTTGCAATAAAAATCATATTATACAACTTGTCTACAGAATTTAGACCTCAATAAATGTTAATAACTATGAGGTATTTGCATGTTTCTATGAAGAGACTCATTTTGAATTATCTTCAATATTGTACTTCAGTGTCATGAAAACTTCTGAGTTCATTTCCGATCTTTTATGTTTACTAAAAATCATATTTTTCTCACCACTGCTGTATTCAACTTGCTTAATCTGAAAAAATCTTTGTTTGTAATTGGAAAACTGAAATGAAAAGAATTGTTGTAGACTATGCTTGAAAGTGAAGAACAGCAATGGACTAGTTACTATATATTCTCTCAAGCATAGTAACAACATAGGTTTTTCTGTATCAATATCTGTATATTTTCTTTAGAAAGCAAAATTTCCTAATTATATTCTAAGATATTATGCCAAATTTGAATGCATAGTGTATATATAATACATGTTCAATTGACTCCAATTAATCTATGATCCATTTAAAAAAAATGGAGAAAGAGAGAAGTCTTGCTATATGATGAGAAAAGAGTGGATTTGCTTTTTGTGGAGCTATAGATTGATTTAATGTTGTGGCTGCTTGAACTTACTGTTGCTTATGGATAGATGGAAGTATGAATCTAAGACTGTTCTCATGTATCTATGAATTTCTTTAGTCGCTCATAAGAGGACATTAAAATGCTTGTGTGTGTAGATCTTTTATCCTTCCCCTGGCATAATAATGGCCAGCAAGGATATTTGAATCTGACTTGGCCATCTCAGTTGTGCAGGTGCTAACTAGCAGATGGAGTGTCACTAATTAGAAACAGTCAGAAGGGATCACAAGACCTTTTAATATGGGTAGTCCTTTGTCACCCGGTACAAGTCGTAGTACAAAGTCGCAAAATAAGTTTAAGAAAGAGAAGCGTAACTTATCATATGCGGACCTCCATTCAGAAGTAATGAATGATGTGAACAGTATGCAACCAACACCTTCAGGGCTTCACCAAAAGCAACAAGTTAGAAGCAAGGAAATTGAGAATGAGGAGCTTGTTAAATACATGTCAAAATTGCCAAGTTATCTGGAGAAAGGAGAAAAAATTCAGGATAAACCTTTGAATATTGGAGTCCTTGACTGGCGCAGTTTAGAAAACTGGCAGTATTACCATTCAAAAATGTCAAGCAGAAGTAGCAGGTATTCAGCATCCAGCAGTGTTACCTCCTCAAGCTTCTCGACAGATGAATCAGCTAACCATTATAGAAGAGGTCACAGCTGCTCTCCTGCTGGTAAAAACGGACGCCGGCCTACACTACAATCTTACTTGAATATTTCTCCAGTAGAAGGTCACTTTGAATTCGTTCAGTCCTCTGCTGGAAATGCTAGAAAGTTTCAAGATATCAAAGCTGTCCCAAGTAATCCTTTAGATGGGCAGAAAAATATCCCAAGAGAATATCAGTTTTCCAACACAAAATCTTCAGAAATCAAGCTGAAAGAATGCAAAAAGAAAAATTTAGACGTGCAGAGCATTCCCAAGACAAGAGCATCCAGGAATTTTGAAAATTATGGAGCTTCATCATCTTCGAAAGGGAAGTCCAAAGTCCGAGATGATGCATCTACAAAGGAATCAGAGAACTTGCAAAATCAATATGATAATAGCATTCATCATGATTCCCCTGAGAGACAGAAAAATGTAGTCCTCCTTTTGCCAAGAGATGGTACCGGGAGTAAGCATTCTGGAATATCTTACCCATTTGGTTTGACGGAAACAGATGTTCAAAAATCCACAGAATCTTCTCAAATGATCTCAGAGGGGTTTCATTTTGAAGAGGTCTGCCATACAAAGCTCTGTTCCAGCATGTCACAATCATGCCCTCTGCCTTGTGAAATTCATGGCACCAAAGAATCTCAGATGGGACAGCATATTTCTGTCAGTCCAGTGAGTGTCAAGTTCTTTCACTCACCGTCTTCTGCACTAAAATCAGTCAGTCCAGCTAGAAACAAGATTATCGAAGAGAAGCCAAGCATGAAGCATGTAAATTCGACTGTGACCAAGTCTTTGAAGGGATCGGATATGAAGACGAGCACTGTTTCAGCCACTAAGGTGAGAAACCCTTCACCAACTCGTCAATTTAGCATGGGCTTGGACAGGATAGGCAGAAGTTCGAACTCCAAATTTGGTGCAGCTATTCCTCAATTTAGCTCAAATGATTTTACTGCTAAATCTGGTGCAGAAAGAGCTGATGCTTCTGCTTGCTCAAATAATTCAACAAGCAATAAACCAAATGTTGTTAGCAGAGACCGTTCTAGTCCTTTGAAGAGGTTACTAGATCCACTGCTGAAGCCAAAGGCACCCAATTCCCATTTTGCTCAGCAATCGCAAAAGGATTCAACATCAACCAATAGGACCTCCACGTCTTTTGATGGACCACGAGAATCGTCCTCTGAAAATCTAGTGAAAGTAAAGTTAGATTTGACAAGTTTGAGGACCGCTAATTTGGATGATTCACGAAACACTGAAAAACAAGGATCAGCATCACTGCAAGCTTATTTACAAATTGCAGTCAAGAATGATCTTCCTTTGTTTACATTTGCAGTTGACAACAACAGAGATGTTCTAGCAGCCACCGTGAGGAAGTTTTCTTCAAGAAAAGATGACCACGCCTGGATTTATACATTCTTCACCATTCAAGAAATGAAGAAAAAGAATGGAGGTTGGTTGAGTCAGGGATCCAAAGGCAAGGATTATGTCCCTAATGTAGTTGCCCAAATGAAGGTTTCTGATTTACCATTCTCAAATTTGGGTGGACACAACTCTGCTGATCAATTGAGCACTAGGGAGTATGTTTTGTTTGCGGTGGACTTAAGACCGTTTGATCAGCAAACATCTGATATCCAACCAAATGATGAGCTTGCAGCCATTGTTGTCAAGTTTCCAAGAAGTACCATTACAGATTTAAAAGAGTCGCCATAAGATGTCAGAGGCTCATCTAATTCAAGAAATCTTCAAGAACTTTTTAGCACAACAGTTATACTACCTGGTGGAGTTCATGGCCAACCAAGTAAGGAGAACCTTCACCATTGATTGAAAGATGGTTATCAGGTGGCCTATGTGATTGCGGAGGTTGGGATTTGGGTTGCAGAGTAAAAGTTCTTGGCAACCAAAGTCAAAAACCTACTGGACAATTTGAACTTTTTTCTCAGTCAAAGGTAATTTTTTCTTGTACATCATATTCATGTGTATCTTTCATATGACTGCTAGTTCACTTTCTTAATTTCACTGCCTTTTCCTACAGGAAGAAGTCCTAGAAACTAGGCCTTTCTTCACCCTGTCTTCGCTCAGGAATGGGATAGTCTCGGTGGAATTTGATTCATCCATCTCACTTCTACAAGCATTCTCCATTTGTATAGCAGTTTTAGACGGTAAAAAATCATCTGAGCTTCAACAACCGAGTAACTTGTTCCAAGAGAAATTGACTGAAGAAACCACATCACTGGAATATAATGGAATGAAGGCTCCTAAACAAGTCCAAGTTGATGTTCCTGCAAGATATGCCTCACACCCACCTCATTCCCCTGTCGGAAGGGTTTAAAATCCTGTACATGAAGTCGGGCTTCCAAGCTTTGTTATCACTGATTGCGTAATTAAGCTGTTAATAAATTCTCCAATAAAGTGAAGCAATTGTCAGCATTCACATAGGTGCAGCCAAATGTTGTGTTCTATGGAATGGTATATATAACAAGATCATTGTAATTGGACTTCCTTCTGTAAAAAGAATAGCAATATCACAATAAACAGAAACTATCTTAATTACATAGTATATTTTTTTTGTTCTGTGGTGCAAGAATTCTGAAGACAATGCTGTACGCCTCTCATTAATTGTTTTTTTAGCGTGGAAGTAAACTGTTCAAGTACAAATAAATTACATAATCAACATCTTAAATCTTTCTCAATAAACTTTCTAATGGTCCCAGTGCCACTGGTCCTTGTTAGTTCTGTACAAGAGAGTATTCTCTTCATTTTTTATGGGACGCTTTTGACATTTAAACAGGGGCAGCACTACTTAATTCACATGCCATCATCACCAGGCACCAGCATCCTGTTAATCATAAATGTAAAGGCCGTCGCATCTGCTTTACTTCCTTCAGCCAAAACACTTTAGAATTACCAGTAAAGACATGTCAAGAATTTCCATCAAATATTTCTTAATGCTGAATACATAACCCATACACACACGTGTGTGTGTGTGTGTGTGTGTATATATGAATTATTATGTGGTATAATTGTCATTCATCATAATTACAAGTCTTTCCGCACTAAAAGAGATTTACAAATAATTTACTCACAACTTGGGCGCAAGGAACCAAAGATAGCATGTCAAGATAACATTCAAATTATTGCTCAACAGTAACGCCAATTATTATAATAGTTTTCATATCTGATATGTAACATTGTCTCAAAATAATGACAATTTCCAAAGAAACATGTTCAAAAGAAGACCAAAATTTTCAACTTGCATTTCTTTGCTGGTTATCTAGGAAATGATTCCTGGCATTCTTACTTTAACAACAAACTGGAATGGAATTTTGACAAATCTTGCTCAGCAACTTCCCCCGGCAGCAAACTAATATTGCTTAATAAGTAAAATACCAAAATTCCTGATCCTAGCTTGACAACTTCTTCGGAAATTCACACCGGAGGTCTACCAGTACCAAGTAGCTGACCAATCAGATTAGTCACCTGAAATATATGAAAAGAAGATAATTCATCTGTCAAATTGAACCATTTATATTGTAATTCATCATTAAGCAGTATCAATTCCCTATCCAGCACCAAACAAGACCGATTTAACACAACTAACACATCATTAATATTATGTGTCTGAGTGTCTCTTAAATAAAAGCTATATATATATATATATATATATATATATATATATATATATATATATAAATGTATAAAAGTTTCTTTAATTTTTTAGAATAGGTATTAAAAGCTAGGCATAACATTGAAGCTAAGTAATATAGTAGACAAAACCAGCGAAAGACTTCACCTTTTTTTTTTAAAGTAAAAGAGGTGAAAATATAAGCGACGATATTGAACTGCAGATATACAAGGAAATTTGAGAGGATAAAACTAAGCAGTTTCAAGCAAAAGCTCAAGACAAGGAAAAATGATGGGAGATACTTCCAAATAAAATAGAAAGAAAGGGCCAGAATAGCATTCAAAACAGGGAAACAACCAAACAATCAAGCACTCGCACACCGCTGGTAAAGATGAACCTCACAGGCACTTATCCAATACTCAGTCAAAACATCGACAACCCTTTGGCTTCATCTTTAGTGATATTATTATCTCAGTCATGTAAATCCTCTCGTTATATTATATTTTTACTTCTAGGTTACATCATTCAAAAGCTAAAATTCTAAAAGATTCATATGTCATCAACTAGATTTTTGCCATAACACGGGAATGAAAACCAAACATTCCAGATGTCTTGACAAATGAATAATAAAACCGTGTAACGTTTTGCTGGAGCGAAAGTGCAACTAAGACCCCATGCATACCTTCTTATGATATATCAAGTTTCAAAATGGAGCTAAAAACATCAGGAAAATGTATAAAATGACCTACATGCCAATATTTTGAAACACATCGATCAATGCAGCTATTTTCACCCATGTTTAGCTCAGCTTCCTTGTACCTACAAACATAAAGCTTAAAGTCACACTTTCATACTTGGGATAATAAAAAAATAAAAAATAAATAAAATCATATGTTCAATAGTTTCTAACATAACACTAGAAACAACAAAAGATATGAACTTGATAACAATTACGTAGAGCCAGAAAAAGTGTATGATCAATGCCAGAATCCCTTAGACCAGAAATCATGAAAAGGAAATAGAGAAAAAGGAACCACTACCTTTTCTCAACACACTTGTTGAAACAGGTATGGGTAAGCCTGAATCAGAATATGAAAATATGTTAGAAAAAGATACTTGAGTCCCTGAATAACAACATCGTACGAAATGCAAGAAATATCAATATGTTATTACATGCGCAAGAATAAAAAATTTGGCACTAGCTTTTGACAAAATATGAAAGGACCGAATGTACCAAGTTAAAGAAAACATACTTCCCAAACCAAAAAGGGTAGCCCCAGATGCAATTCAAAAGTGAGACCTGATGCTCAACTCAGCTCAGACCAAGTCATCAGCATTAGCCACTTAAGAAACCGGCATGGTGCCTCAATATCATAAACAGATATCTTTAAAGCAAACAACAATTAAAGAGCTGACATCTAAACCTTAAAGGTTATGCACCTATAAAGTGCATTTCATATAGAGTTCAGTGACTTCAGTCTTAGAAAGAAATGTACCGACATGCCACTTTTCCAGATAAAAGATGGAAATTGCCAAAAACTGACTCTAAACTTGTTTAAGTTAAAATGTTGCATATATAGGCAAAAATGGTGAAACAACTAAATTTTTTTACTAAATAAACCTAGATATTTTAGAAGCATTATACTAACAATTAAAGGGTATTTACAAATCTGTTCCCTAGCGTCCCCACACAAAAAATTCCGTATCATTTATCTCCCAAATTACCAAATGTATAAAGTCCTAATACATTTACCTTCTATTGCCAATTTGAAATATAGCAAGCAAACAACATAAAAGAACCACAAAAAAATCACAGAGTAAATTTGGAGAAACCTTACTTGTTAAACATTTCAACTCTATACTCCATCTCTTGTGCTGCCATCCCAAATATCTACAATATTATATAAAAGAAATACATTCAGCTCCTCAGGAGAAAGAAAAGAAAACCACAATTACAGCAGAACAGTCAACAATTATTCAAACAAATCTGAACCCTAAACCAACAGTGAACCAATTGTATAACTTGAAATACACAAAACAAGTAATTAATAAATGGCGAGAACTACATATATACACAAAAAAACAAAATAAATATCTGAAAATTACAGAAAAGAGGAAAGCAACTTCACAATCACTGCACACCAGTCAATAGCTATTCATACAAATATTCAACACAATTCTACATATGCTCACAATAACACACATAAATGAGTGAGAATTAAGGAAAAAAACCTGTTCCTTGTCTACTGCGATCGGTGTATTATTATTGGCAGCCATTATCACTACACTTTGAAACTACAAAACCAAGAAATTTTATGAAATTTAAAACTGAATTAATTGAAATTTAACTCGAAACCAAGAAAAAAACTCATAAATCATACCAGGTGCTCAGGTAATTGTAGAGAAATACTGGGATAAAAGAGAGGCGATAGACAAACTCCTAAAATGCACCTGGTAATACGAGTACTTTGTTATTGGGAAAATTAGGGTTTTAGGAGTTAATCTAACGTGTAAATAGTAAAGACCCGGAGCAAGTCTAAGCGACCGTAGGAGCTAGTGGGTCCCGCTTAATACATGCAGTAAGAACGCAACACGTGGTAAGAGGCACGATTACAGCTGAGTCGTACTGCAGCGTATTACCTCTATATAAAATAAAGGTGTAAAATTAGGGGTTTTGCCTCTCTTTCCAATCTCTTTTCTCTGGGTTTTTGGTATTGGGATAATTGGTGTAAAGAGGAATGGAACATGGATCAGCTCAGGATCAATCGGCGTCGACATTTTCTCTGACGGATGAAGATCATACCCTCGCAAATTCTCTCAGATTTACCCTTAATCAAGAGTCAGTAATTATAAATTCCTCTCTTTTTAATAATGTGTTTGCATATGTTCATTTTATTAATCATATCTAGTGATGATTGAATAGCTACATATTTTTTAATTTTAATTTTGATATGCTGCCCGATAATATTTGTATAATGTCGTTAATTTTCTGCACCTTTCATTAAGAGAACAAACTTTAATCTTACCAATCGTAAGGGGAACCTTATTGTTAAACTTGAAGGGAAATGAAGCATCCCAATTATAATCTTATAATCTGTTTGCTGAATCGATTTTTATTTTTAATGCGATATTCCAAATAAATGCATCTTCTTGAGCTCCATTTGCTTCTTCTTGTTTAATTTTGTAAATGTTAGAAATCATATTTTCATTTGAAACTGAGATAATAACATTTTTAATATCAAATTATGTTTACCCC
Organism: Panax quinquefolius; assembly: GCA_020205615.1. Classification (NCBI taxonomy): domain Eukaryota; kingdom Viridiplantae; phylum Streptophyta; class Magnoliopsida; order Apiales; family Araliaceae; genus Panax; species Panax quinquefolius. The sequence goes on along the minus strand of CM035162.1, from coordinate 11,410,664 downwards.
AAATCCCACTTCGTCATGGCATTTTACTCAAACCTACTTCAAATTGGTATGGCTTAATATGATTTATTTTGTAAAGCCTGTAAAGCTGTCATCGTGGCATTTTACTCAAACTGACTTCAAATTGGTATGGCTTAATATGATTTATTTTGTAAAGCCTGTAAAGCTCTCATGGTGAATAAAGTTTATGGTTTTACAGTGAACCCTCTTCCGTTTCTCTTCCGATATTATCCTTAACAATCTTTTGTTATTGAATTGCTTGTGTTTTTTTATTATTATTTACAGTTTTTAGTGTATAAATGAAGCGTGATTTACCTATATCTTGCAGTCCAAGAGTAACATTCTGTGGTTACAGCATTCCTCATCCTTCAGATGCTCGAGTAAATATAAGAGTCCAGACCACCGGTAAAGCTCATGTTTTTCTACCCTTAACTGTATTTATGGACATTCTATGGCTGCAATGTTATAATCCTTGATTCAGTTTGATTTACTATTTCCATGGACTTCTTATTCTACCTGCCCTTGTAAACACGATAGTTGGGTGCATCCTGGATCTGATTTATCTAAAAGGCCTATTACTTTCAATTATTGTTACTTTTTTAAAAATAAAAATAAAAATCAGGTATTGTTGTTACAAATTTCTTTGCCAAAACTCAAAACTGTCCCATTTTTCTTACTCCAACTGGTCTTTATTATCCAATTGCCTAAACTGATATTTAGATTTAAGGGTAGTCTGTCACTCTGTCCGTGGACTGCTATACTGTATTTTTTTTTCATTTTTGTGTGTGCACACACGTCGCCATAGTGCCACCTCCAGTGCTATTTGCAAACTGCAATCTTTGCCTCCAGACTAATTAAACTTGAAGCTGGCGTTCTGTTTTTAACTTTTGTAAAATCCAAAGTCCCTGCAACAACTCCTCCCCCCTTCTCTTCTCTTAACAAGCCCATGTGAGATGATATGTTTTCAAGACTAGCACTCGGGTTGATCTTTGACTAGTTTATAGTATTTTACTGTCATTTCAAGATTTATGATCCACAATTGTTGTAAATATTTACTCAAGTTTGTTATCCTTCAATAAATAGTTCTCCCCCATGAACTTCAAAAGAAAAGTAGAACATTTATGTCTTTGTGCTACTTATTGTTCAACTGATCATGCTTCCACTTAATTTCTATCTTTGTCTCTTGCTTTTTAATTTTGCAGGAGATCCAGCAAGTGAAGTATTGAAAGATTCATGCCAGGATCTAATGTTGATGTGCCAGCATGTTAGGAACACCTTTGACCGAGCGGTTCTTGATTTTAAAAATGAACAAGCTATCAATGCCATGAACATCGAACAATGAGGAATTTTATTCTCACCGCCTTACTATTTTAAGCTAGTTTTGTAGCTTAATGAAGTTGATTATGACAGAAGCATATATTCTTGTGTTAACAAAGTCACTCGATACTTCTGATGAAATTTATGCTCTCAAGCCATTTATCTGTATGTATGTTTTTATACTCAATTTAAATTGCTAGGTAAGTAAATCGTTCGTACTTTGCTACACTTTTTAATGTCATAAATAAGTAAAACTTATTTGTAGTTATCTTGTGTATGAGTTCTTAAGTAACCTCAGAAAATATGGAGTATGCACCCATTTTCTAACATACTCTGCCGGCTTGGTAATTACTCCCTCCTGCTTTTCATCTCGCTTGTGTTTGCACCTGGGGGAGCAAGAGACTCATTCATTCATTTGTATGCTGGGGAGCTGAAAATTCCCAACTTAATGTATATATTTTTAGAATTGAACTAAAAGATTTGTTTGTTGCACCAGGCTTGAAGAACTAAGGCAAGTTCTAAATGATACTTCCTCCGTCTATCCATGCATAGATTTTAATCTTATTTATTTATTATGCATATTAAGTTTTAAGTTTAGTTTTTCAATCTTTTTTTCTTCAAAATAAATTTCAGGACTAGTATTTGTTATTAAAAAAAAACTTTTGTTGAAATGTGACTCAGACAAACATTGATGTGTTTTGGGGAAAGGGGAAAAAAAGGAAGTCAACAAGTCAACCTTCTACTGCTGGGATAGATGGAAAATATATAAAAAAAAGTTGGAAACTGGTTATTATAGTTATTATGGCATTTCAAAAAGAAGCCATCAGTAGCTGTAAACCATATGCTAAAAGGGCAAATGGTGTCCATCTGAAATGGCTAGGTTTTAATGTTAAAGAGGATGCTTTTCTCCACAATAGGTATTGATATTTAAATTACTTAGAAATTTCGTCTTTGTAAAAGTTCCAAGGGATGCCAAGTTTCCAACTGCCCCATGTACTAAGAAAATAAGTAAAACATATATAACATGTTGTAAAATGCAATTTGAAATTTTCGATAACCAAGACAACACATGGATATTGACATTTTAGATAATGGGAGTTTCTGCTTATCATCCACGTTAAGGAAGGACATGAGACCTTTTATGAAATTCAGGGTAGCACATGGAAGTGAAAGAGCCAAGAAATGACAAAGGCCAAAATCATGCAGGCAAGAAGAAAATTCATAATGCGGCGGCCATGACATAAGCTTCGAGTCTCAGAATGGACCTCAGTTGCTATGATTGATTCTGCCACAAGTCCATCAGTATTGTTTGCCTCATTTGTCAGCTGTCCAGCAACATTGAGTGCAATGGCACCACATATCTCACAGGTTCTGCAGATATTTAAAAATATTATGCAGCAAGTTAAAAAGACAATATCACAATGATTAAAGACTGAGCATGAATCTAGTACCCTTTTGCACCAAGGTAGAAGTTGAAGATACACAGAAAATATGAATGCAAATAAAGTTCCATTAACTGATTGTTTTGACATGTTTATTCAGTAAAGCAATAGTATCTGCTCGTTTGAAATCTAGAAGAGGTCAGAGGAAACAATAGATGTATTCAAATTGAAGAATATATTGACGTATTGATAAGTAAATGAATGCACATGGATACCTGGATCTTAAGCAGATAATAACAAACAAATAACAGTATTTTTGAAGTGAAGGGAAAGAGTACATGTAAATTTGTAAGTATACCTAATAAAAGAGAAGTAACTTTGTAGTCTTTCTAGTCTCCTCTTGCACAACAAAAGGAAGGTTATAAAAACCACTACACATATTGTAGCAAGTTTTGGAAGGCTCATATTTGCATGGATTGCATGGATCTCATCTATCTTCATTCAGTGAATATGACATGGCCTATCATCATGACTTAAAATGACACTGATGTTTAGGCATTGGACAGAAAACTAAATCAATCTCCTCTCCAGAATAATTAATTATCTTTATTAAAGCTCTTTCGTTGAACGCACCATGGAAGAGGAACTATACTATCTATTTCTTTCAAAACAGACAAAGAATGCCAAAAGTGCACCTATATTGCTCAACAATTGAATGCCTCTAACTTACTCAATTTACCATTGTTTTACTTCAATTATTCTAGTATCTTTGATTGCAGCACAAAATGTATAAAATACTTAGTAACTAAGTGCTCAATTAAGGTAACCTAGTACATTCCCACATCAAATTTTGCAGATTCTTACTAAATAAACTCAAAATCATTAAGATACAAATATGAGTCTAAACTATTTAGAAGACCACATTAAAATGCATTAAGATGCATTAAGAGGTGGGCTGTTAAGATGCATTAAGATGCAATCAAACACTAACACACAGCTCAAGATAGAATTTTAAATACCTATCAGTTGATATATCAAGGACAAAACAATTGTATAATACAAGATTAAACTGATCTGACATAGACATGCAAATTGGCAGAAACATAATAAGAGATTGTACATCTAATTTTCTCTTTGATGGGTCAGGTAGTTTACACACCTTGATGAACAAAAATAAATAAATAAATCTGTAAACAGCCATAAATTAAAATTAAATTAGCAGTACAAGTGTTGTGTTCTTTCTTAAAGTCAACTTTGCACTATTATTCATGCAGTCAAGTCAATAGTTTCTATTTCACAATAGGTTTTTAATTAGGTGATTCCACATCAGAATTAACCTTATGGCCTACAACATAATAATTTTCAGTACATATTTGGAAGCATCATGCAAGTGACTAGAAAATGCGTATTTTCTACATGTTTGTAATCTACTGGAAGGTGAGTCAAGCTATTAATAAAAGACTAAAGTACAGATTACAGCCTAGAGTTTACCTGTCAGACATCTGTTGCACCCCAAACTTAAAAAGGTGTCTTCTTACATCTCGAAATTACTGATAAATAAATGGCACTCTCAGAGTTTTTATCAGGTTAAAAGTAATCGTTTACACCGGTTTCTTCATTTTTTTAAGGGATAAAATTGTCATTACATTGAAAAAAAAACACATTTAAAGAAACTAAATCTAGCATCTTACTCATGACAGGAGATTTTAATTTTTACAAGATCCTCCATAGTCGATGACAATAGAGCACCCCACGAACAACCAATCGAAGTCACCCCCAATTGTTGCCATAGTTTCTTCTTCTCTCTTCTATAAAGTCTGTGATTGATTTTTTTTTTGTTAATCAGGTGGTGTTGAAAGGGAAAGGAGGAGATGGAGATGGAGATGGAGATGGTGATGGTGATGGGGGATGGTTATGAAAGTTGTCACTTGGGATTACTGTTAATGGTGGTTGGTAGTGGGTGTGTACAGATCTGCTAGTGGATTTTGGTTAGGGATGGAAAGGAATTAGGAAGATTGGGGATTGGGATTAAGGGTTAGGGTTTGAGTATGTTCATGGGTTTAGGCTATTTTGGTTTAATTTTACCCTTTAAATTTATCTAATTCAATTTTTTAATGTAATAACAATTTTACCCTTTAAAAAAAAGGGAGAAACCAGTGCAAGTGCTCAATGTTGACCAGATAAAAACTCGGATGGTGCCATTTAACACATTATAGTAACTTCAGGATGCAAGTAGACATGTTTTTAAATTTAGGGTGCAATCTATACTTTAGTCTGAATAAAATGGCAAGTTGGTTACTCAAAAAAACTTGTACTAGTAAGTCAAATGACCATAAAACCTTTTTTTTGTTAAATCAAAGTAAATGTCAAGTCCTCACTGATCTGATGGACGTATCCTTTCATCACCCAACTTCTACCTAGTTCATACAATTAAAGTTGCACTAAGATCTAAGAAATACTTTATGATAATTAATGGGAGCAGCAACAGGACTCAGATGTTCAGTTAAGTGAATTACAGTTTTTATTTCAGTCAAAAGAAATTTGAATCGGAACTGAGTGACAAAATTGGAAGAAGTACATGGTGTGTAGAAAAAAGCAATTGCCTTTCAGAAAATGTTTGAACCTTGAATTTTTAAGTTGAAAGATGAAGACAAAAAATACATTCAAACACAAGCATTTCTAAGAAATTAGTTGCTGGTGAATTGAAAGCTTGAAAGTGATCAGAAAATAGCATAGATCTACAAAATTGTGAATGTGATAATAGCTGTTTAAGGTCCAACTACTAAAAGGAAACTGGTGGGTAAAGAACCTACAAGCAACCAGGTTGAGTTCACAAGTTTCATGGTATGCAAAGGACATGATAGCAAATGACACTGACAAAATCTTCTCAATTATTACATTGCTCAATAGTTGCTAATAAACCAACAAGTAGATTAGCCGGGAAACCCTCTCCAGCGTCATTTTTGCCACTTTACAAACAAAACAGGACAAGCACGAAGCAGAAATTTTACAGGATCATCATTTGCAAACACCTTTTAAGGAAAAAGTAGGAGAAAAAAACAAGTATGGATGTCCCAAATTTTTCACAATAGCAACAGATTTACCATAAGATAAAAAAGAAATCAAATTACACAAGCAGAAAGAGTAAAAATCAAAATAAATTCCATCTTCCATAATTAGCTGCTCCAACTTAACAATGCAGGAACTAACTATGCCTTCCTAGAAACCATTAAATTTATGTTTTACAAAGCATTCAATTCTACTACACTATTACAGCAAGTATATACACACAAGATCACCTTTTCTAAGTACTTGAAAAATCACTAAGAAAAATGCAAAGAATCAACAAAGGAAAGATAATAACTTATCACAAACATCAGAATCTACACTATAAACATTCAAACATAAGGATTAAAAAGAACTCACATGTTTCCCCTAATCTTGAACCAAGTCTCAGCACATTGCTTGTGAGCAGCGCCCAAATCACCCTTACAATCACAACCCAATTCAATAGCAACCCCACACTCCAATTCCTCCTCGTGACCCACCAAATTCAAATGACAAATTCTACATTCTCTTTCCTCTTTCTCCTCCTTCTTCCTCTTCTTCTTCCCAGAGTAATAATGCACCTCCATTTCCAATTCCCCACTCTCCAAATCAATCTCTGACAAACACTCGGACATTGAAGACTCCCCCTGACTTTGGGGGCACGAAATCGAAATGCCCTCAATCTCTGATGACCTACATTCCTCGAAGGACCCACCTGAGCGCCACGTCTGGTCGTCGCCTGAGTCGGAGAAGCACACGCTGCCGTCAGTGGTGGTCCCGCTGCTACATGCAATCGAGGGCTTCTGTCTCCGGCGGCGCCGGCGCCTGCGCCTGCCGAATTCTACGTCAATATTATTGCTGTTTGGCCCTGTAGCTGCCATTTTTTTTTAGTTTTACAGAAGAGAGAGAAAGAGATAGTTTATGTATATGAAACAGTGGGGAGGGTGTCAGTTTCGAGCAGCGGTGAAATGGAAAACGGAAAGAAAATGACTGGTATTAAACTGTTAACACCACTCCACCTTTTTGATAATGCCAAATAATACTAATATTGTTAGGATGTACTTTATGCAGTGAGAGCTGTACTTTGTATTGGTACTATCAATATTGGTAGGACTATTAATCCTTAACTATTTTCTTTGTCGTGGCATACAAATAATATACGACTGAGTGGTTCGAATATTTAAGGATTATGAAACTACAGTTTCTGTTTTTTTTTTCTTTTTTTTTTTGTGGCTGGAAAAAAAAGGAAAGAGCTTCATTTTGGGATTTATAAAGTTTTTTTAACAAAAATATTTTTATTTTCTCATAGATTACTAGAATTAGATTGCATTTTTATTTATGAAATCTAGCTCGATCTTGTAAATTTGATGATCGCTAGCTATAATTTAAAATAATTTTTTTTAACATATATGATATTAATAAGTAAAGTCCGACATAAAATTCAAAACTCATTTTCAAGTATCAATTTGTCATAAAATTTATCTCATAATAATATTATATTTTAAAAAAAAATTGGTAAACTTGCTGTTATATTGTAAAATTTTTATTAACAAGGTCAAGAAACAATGTAGGTGAACTCACTTGGATAATAATTAAGGGAAAAAAACTATTATAAGTTACATCTTTCAATACTCTTCAACTTAAAATGAATATTGACTTTGTTAATTTTAAGTCCAACATAATTTTGCATGTATAATTTGTGGCTGATATATATTGCTCAATATATACTCATCTCTTTTTATGTCGTTTTAAAAAATATTTTTTGTCTATTAATATTTGTCTTTTGAGAATTTAAATTTTAATATTATTCCAAAGTATTAAATATAATTTTGGTTCTACTCACTATTTTTTGTTTAATAACACACTTTTTTTTAATACAAGGATAATATAAACAATTAATATTATATTTAATGATATATAATTATTTTATTAATACTTGTGCACAATTCAAAAACCACATATATTAAACGAGATATAGTTTACATATATGGGAGAAAATAATTTTTTGATAAAATATAAAGTCTAAATTTTGTAGAGCCAAATTACAATTGACTTTTAATCCATTTTCCGATGGACTCGTCTATCCAAAATATATAAAGGATATGCTTTCAAGTTTCAACACAACTTTCATAGATAATTGGGCAAAACAAGAAATTTTAAAGTTGAAAAAAATGAAAGGGATTCAAAAAAAAAAGAATAGAAAAAAAAGGGATTGATTTTCTTTTTATTCGTTTTATTTTGAAAATGAAATAAAACAAAATTTATTTCATTCTAAATTTTACATAACATGCTTCTTCATACTCTTTTACACGACATACATATATATATATATATATATATATAACAACTAAATGCGCCTTGATTACATATTTACATGCATATATGTAAACTGGAGCAGCAGCAACAAAACTGGAGCTTGGACCTTGGGCTGCAGCAGAGATTGGACCAGCAGCTGCGGCAGAAATCGAACTAGACGCTGCACCAGAACTTAGAAGTTGGCTCATTGCTCGTCGTGGCATGCTTCTCTGTACCTTACATAAATCACTCCTATGGACAACAACAAAAAATATTAATTTAACCCCATTAGGAAAAATGTGTACGTACCCCTCTAAAGAGGAATTAGAATGTTAGTGTAAAATAAAAAAAGAATGTTAAATTTGTTGAAATGTTATGAACAGAATAAAACAGAAAGGGCAACTATATATATATATATATTATCTTCACCCAAAGCTAAATTGTAGTAAAGGTCCACAATATTTGGTAACAAGTTGGTGAGCAAAGCTTGGCAGTGTAGTGAGGGTCCATTAAGGAATCAGAAGAAAAGGTGGAGCTGGAACTGGAGCTGGAGCCCAAGCAAAAGGTGTATATAATTCACTAGACTCTGGACTAGCTGCTGCAGAAACAGGATATGCAGCTATGGCTGATATCGGACTAGAAGATGCATTAAGAAGTTGACTCATTGCACGGCGTGGCATGGCTCGTTGTGCCTTACACAAATCTGGGAGATATGCACCTGTAAACATCATGTACCGCATAAGTAGTAATAACACATTATCACATTATATTTTGGTAAAATAGTAAGTATTTTAGATTCTGTATAGTTAAATTATAAACGTGCTTCAAATTTTATTAATTAAGCTCTACTTGGTCATATTTTATGTAGGTAAATGATAAACGCGCTCCAAATTTTAACAAAATTGTTCAATCTTAACCTAAAATTGGAGCTTCACTGTAAAAATTGTAGGGCATTTATCAAAGTCAGCTTTATTTAATTCCCCTACTTAGAATACTTGTAAATTTTATATATAGGTAAATATATTAACCTTCTGCCAAAGCCAAATTGTAGTAGAGATCAACAATATTGAGGCAGTTGTCATAACATGCTGGTGAGCAAAGCTTGGCAGTGATCTGAGGGTCGAGGAGAGAATCCGAGGAAATCCCAACAGACTTCCTATCAACTCCACAAGCTTCCACACACTCGTCATTTTCAATCCATTCGGCCATATTTTCTGCAAACACCTCTGAGGTCTTGCATTGGAATTCCGTTTTTCCAATATTTGAGTCGTAAGTCTCTAACAAGCATCTCTTTCCAGACGACGCGATGGAAAAGGAGCACATTTCAAGTGGCAATTCCTCGCATATAATGTCGCATGCATTTTTACATCAAATAAAGCATGTTAATTACACACGCTATATTTGTAAATTAGAGGGAGGAGTTGATTCCATCAGTTACCAAGAGCTCATCGGAGAAAGAAAGCGAGGACAAGAAGAAGTATGATTGCCATTTGGTTACTCGTGTAATAAAATTGTTTATCCGGAAATGTTTTGTTTTGTGTGATATGATGATTCATGTTAAGTGAAGGTGGCGGTGTTATATAGAACGAAATTAGTGAGAAAATGACGATGAAAAAATTGAGTATTCGAATTTTTTAGTATTGGTTGTAACGAAATTGAATATTTATCTTCTTCTTCTTCTTTTTCAATCCGCTGTGTCTTCTCCAAATTAGTTTGGTGATTTTCTTGTAAATTAGTAGGAAAAATAATAAGGCACAACGCCTAGTCGGCTGGCTGGAACTTCAACGTGAATGGCATTTAGTTTAATTTTTAATAGGACCAGTTTGTTTGGAAGTTATATATGCTGCAGACCGACTAGTTTTTATAACTCCTCTTTTGACTTCATCCTAAACTGCTTCATGGGTCTCTCTCAAAGATTGTTAGCTGTCTGGTCTGGAACACAAAGCAAAGATTTTATCGGATTTTGTAGACAAAAAGGCTCAACTAGCTACTAGTTTCAGCAGCTGCAAGTGCTAAAACAAGCAAGCCTTTTCTTTTTGGGACAAGGAAGCATGTGAATATAACTTATCCATGTAGTCTTAAATAAGAGCTCATTTTTCATTTATATTCATATTTGTTTAGGCAGTACAGTCAAATCAGTGTAGTTTAGACTATGGAGTTTAAACACACACCATAGAGGAGGAAATGGGTAAAAATTTCTACTGTATTATTAGATGGTGACCAGAAAATATCTCTTAATTACTTCCGAGCTTTAAAATGAAGTAAAAATTACTAGGACTAGCTAAAAAATTACACCTTACAAAGGATGCTCAAGTCCTGCAGTCTATAAAGGATATCCTGTTCACGTAAGAGAGTAAAGAGTGAAGCTAGCATACTTGAATAAATACTGTAGTATTTTCCATATTTCTTTCAATGTGGGACGTGACTGCGCACATGCAATTGCCTGTCAAGTTAGGGATAGGGCTGTGCTTATCTTGCAGTTACTGAAATTGGAAGAGATTAAGCCCTTTTAGAACAAATCCTTCACAAAACTTCCGATAAAATTTATAGTTCTCTCTCCCTTCCAATTCTATTATATTAGTTTTATACTTCAATTTGTGCTTTCGTCTTTTGGTTTTTTATGTGAATTGGAACAGATGGTTTTTCCAGAGAAGTAGAAATTGCCTAATGTTTCACCATTCTAATCCAATTCTTGTTTTAGCCGTAATGAAACCAAGTTGGATAAAATATTACTAATCTCTGTTTTTAACACTAAATTAATAATAGTAAAGACGTTTAAGGGGACTTCTTCACTGATCAGGACACGTTTGGAAGTTTCGCTGCAGATTTGTGTTTTATTTAGGTACGCCTGCTTACTTGGGTACCTTATCATCGTGCTTACACGGAATTTTACCCAAATATACAAAAATTCTATTCGATGTTAGCAGGAGAAAATCAGTTATTTGTATTCTATTCTATGTAGAAGGAGATAATCAATTATTTGTATTCGATGAATAAAGTGCTTTTAAAGATTTAGAATATTAGATCTGATATAAATTAATTAACATTTATATTAATATAAAATGATATTAAGAAGCATAATGTTGTAATTAATAAATTTCATAGACAACAACAATCTTTCATTAACTGACTGTAGGAGAAATTTCAAAACTAGAAAATCCCATCCAAAAATTGGCATATGCCACTTTTCGTGACAAGCACACTGTATTTTTTAGTAAAAGGCGAAAGAATAATTCGCTTTGTGCTCATCACATGGCTGCATGAATTTATATTACTCTAGGTGTCTCATCATATACTTACGGTTACTGTTGCTTTTACGTGTTATTTTCGATGTGGGTTTTTATATATTGGGGTTTGACAAAAACAAAAAATCAGGTTTTCTCTTGCTCTTATTCTCAAAGACATTAACCAACACTGCTTCCTGTAAAATTATTTGGACTTGGTTCATATTATGAAGAACGAAACAACATTCTGAGAATTAAAATGAGATCAAATATGGATGAAAAGTCAAGAGCTTCTTATAAATGGTAGCAATAGGCAGAGCAAACCAACTCAGGAGGCTTAGCTTAGAACACTTTATTGAGTTTGATCAGCAGACTTGAAGATATAAATAGTGATACCGTCCATTTACATTTTCAGCCTTAGGTTGCTGCTAAGAAGGTAAGGTATTAGAACTAAATAAGTAGAGCCATGAAAGAAATGGACAGATTGCGGATGAAACCCTACAGGGAGCTGGTCTTAAGGAAGCAACTGACTGACGGGAAACCGTCTTGTAACTAAATAAATAAATATGCAAGAGGATTGGATTATCTGTAGTTCCATCATAAATTCACTACATATATTATTCTGCAGATATACGGACCTCCTACAAAATAGATAAAAACAAATATTACGCTTGATCTTAACCAAAAGACCGAGAAAATCATGCATAAATTTGTTGGCTGGTTCGCTTTGGTCGACCCTCAATTGTTCTGATCAAAGTTTATTTTTCTTTGTTTTAATTGGGTAACAACACAATATGTAATTCGTTTTTATTTATACTCGTATCCTTCCAAAATGGGACCTTTGTATATATATATTGAAAGCATGCAATTGCATTTTCCAGTGCCAGCCAGCCGTATTTTATGTATGGCATGGCAGAGATTTGCTTTTCTCCGCCTTTTCATATTTCTTTCCAAAAATACCTATACATACGAGGCACTGGCCCAAAGTTGATGACAAGTATTGACTTTTTTATTATTATTATTTCTTTTAGTCGCAATAAAAATGGGATGTAAATAAAGTATTCCAAATTCTAAATAAGTTGTTGACTACACATCTAAAAAACCCCACCACTGAACATATGTCAATTGTAGGTGGGAATTGAACTACATCTTTGAGTGAGGTAAACGATGCACTAGACCAAGGGATAGTTGGTTGGTGTCCATGAAATAATTCATTTGGAACTTCAATGCAATATACCATCACTTGAGAATTAAAACAATAAAAAAGAAAAAAGAATTCCCCGAACAAAAACTAAACATTTGCAAAACACAATCACATTAACTCCAAAGATCTTACACACGCCCCAATCGCGTAAGACGCGCGATCGCCGCAAGAAACACGATAAACACCACAAGCTTCGATTGCGGTTCACGGGGGGGATAAACCGGTGAGAGAGTCGAAGCGTGTTCATGAGGTTAACGATGGAGGATGTAATGTACAGTGTATTGAGAGAGATAATAATTCTCGAGGTGTGTGTATGTGATTATGAATGATAATGAATGTGTGTGCGCATGCACTCTTTGTGAAGACTTCCTGCTGTTTATACTCTCTCGCATGCGTGGGTTCTTGCGTACACCCACTTCTACCCGACACACACCCCTTGATCGATGGGTTCTGCCGATTACATGTAGTCTATCCACCGCTTTTTAGCTCTTGTTTCACTGGCCGCCGGGTTATGATCCCATCCACATTAATGCATGGGAATGCTCTGGTCAACCGTCGTGCTTTTTTCATCGTTCAAGTCAAATAATAGATATTAAAATGTCTAAAGGTCGATCCATTGAACCCAATTCTGGCCTTATAGGTTAAAATGGAAATAATATGGTGGTGGCTCAACGACTTTCATAGATTCAATAATAAAGGCGATGGATTAATTAAATGAGTAAGCCCAATTTAATTTACTTACCAAGGAAAGAAAAAATATTGACCCAACACAATCAAATTTCACCAAATTGAGAGCTAGGAAATATGTATCGATAAGAGCTTGCTCAAGTGATCAAACCCGATATTCTTAAATTCGACTCGTATATCACTAAATAAAAAATAAGTATGGATTGGATTTGACTCCGATCAATTTCGAATTCGAGTTTTGAATCATATTTTTGAGTCAATCAAGAGTCGAGCACCAAACAATTAGGTTTGGCTTAATTACACCCCTAGAGTAATATTTGTTCAACTTTGCTTACTACCCTCAACGTTCTAAAATTAAAAATACAATTTTACTTTTGAGGTCAACGTATTAAAATTTTAAATTGATATGACTCAAAAAAAATTAGAACGAAATAAATTTTATGAATATAGTTTTTATTATATATATATTATGCAATTATAATAGTTGTTATCAATTAAAATTAAATCTCTTTACACGTTTTGACATCAAAAGTTAAATTGATTACATTGGGACCATCCAATACACTACAAGAACGAGGATAAATGGTGAATTGTTATTTAGGTGGTATATTCAATTAAGATTTTTGAAGACTTTTAAAGATTTTAAAAGTTTAGTTGTATTCTATCAAGACATTTAAAGAGTTTATAAAAGTTTAGTGATATTCACTTACAACTTTTTTAATGTTTTTAAAAGTTAGGTGGTATTAAATTAAGATTTTTATAAAGTCTATAAAAATATTTTGGTATTCAAAAAGTCATAGATTTTAAAGATTTCTATCAAATGTTAGAGTTTGACAAACTTTAGAAGAATAATTATAACTATCAACCCATATCCAAAGTTTTACCTCATCTCTAAAGATTTCTAAAGATTTCCAAATAAACACAAAGGTGAAAAAAACTAGTTATTAATTGGACTTTGTCTTTTATTGGGTCAAACTAATTATTTATTTTATATGGGCTAATAAATATTAACATGTGATGGATAAATAATTTGGTAAAATTTGGGCCATAAAAATAAAATGGGATTTATTATAATAAGAGAATTAACAAGATATATTAATAAGTAAACAAATAACTAGACCTAATTTAAATTGGTGAAGGAAAAAGTAGCCATTCGAAAGCTTCCAATAGAAAGAGGAAAGAGATTTGTTCAATAAAGGTGAGATAAAATCATGAAACTCTCATATCAGTTGTAAAGATTATGTATGTATAATATATGAAAATAGAAAATATATGATGTGTATGTGTATGTTTTTTTTTAGTTTTCTGACATTTTAAACGAAGGAAATTACTTTTAATTTTTTTAGACATCCTCCATATTAAATCTTCAAGTGTCTTTGGTGTATCATAGTGAAATAAACACGCACTACTTTGATATATGTTACACATATGATGTTTTTGGTGTATCCTCCATACTGTTAATTTTTTACACATATGGTGTGTATGTGTATGTCTTTGGACAGAATCGTTATCTTTCATTTTTAAAAAAGGAAAAAACGTACTGCTTTGATATATGTTAAGCGATAAAAAAGGTCCACAAAATCAAATGAAATTAGCAAAGCGATTAAGATGGAAAATTGGGTTGATAGAATCACATAATCACACAATCAATATATATATATATATATATATATATTAGTAAAGTATATAATATAAGTATTGAATCACACGTTCACATGAGTGTGAATTTGCTTTTCTATGAAAGGAAAAAAATAAAGTTTTGCAACTTTTGATTATATAGATTTTCATTGTCATATATTATTTTGTGAAAAATAAAGTTTGGTATTCCCTACTAAAAAGTGTATGCGCATATACATAAAGTATATATAGCTTTCGATGAAAAGTGAGCTTAATTTTTTGTATTAATCTCGTAGTTTTTAAAGTTTTATTGGTATCCGAGTATCCAAATGTATAATGAAATGAGTAGAATAATGTGAACACTTTCAACATATATAAAATTTCATGCCACAATAATATAATGAGATTTACTCTAGTTCATGAAAAAGAGGGAGAGATTGTACACATGGGCTAATTAACAATTAATATATGATATGTATGAAAATAGAAAATATATGATGTGTATGTGTATGTTTTTTTTATAGTTTTCTGACATTTTAAACGAAGGAAATTACTTTTAATTTTTTAGACATCCTTCATATTCGTCTTCAAGTGTCTTTGGTGTATCATAGTGAAATAAACACGCACTGCTTTGATATATGTTACACATATGATGTCTTTGGTGTATCTTCTATTGTGACGCCCCCAAAATAGGTATACATCACCCATTTTGAGTCGTCAATAACATGGTACAGAAACAACTTCAACTTTATTAATACAACATATAAACTTTGAGTTTAAATACAAATATTGTCTTCTAGACAATATCCATACCCAAATAAGTCCTCAATACAATTATTGATACATTATTTTATAAAAATAGTGAGGACTACTAAAATGACTTTCTAAAACCTTCATTCCATACCCCGACTAATACTCGCTACATTCTCGCCTCCTGAGAAGAAAAAAGGAATAAAAAGGAAAAGGGTGAGCTCAACTAGCCCAGTAAAGAATATTATGACTAAGATAATATAAAACAAATTATCGTTAGTTTTCAACAGGAAAAAATCTGAGAGAATATAATAAACAACAAGTTTTAGATCAATATTCGCAGCGAAAAATAATAATTCATAGAAGAGTTACGTAGAGAATGAAATCTACTATAATCTATGAATTTAAAAGTTCATTATCAATATTTTATCCCTGTAATATCAATCAATATTCATCTTGAATCAAATTTTCATCTTTGCACTACAGGCCAAAGATATTTATCAGTCGGTCATGTTCATCTCAACACCTGTTCATCTTTGCACTACGGCCAAAGATATTCATCATAAGATCATTAATCTTTGCACTACAGGCCAAAGATATTCAATATTATCATCATTTAGGACTGAGGATGATGAAAAATATTTTAAGGAAAACGAATCCAGTGAAACAAAAGAATAAGTATTAAGGATTCGTCTTTCGGTTTATCCATGTCCAAAAATACCTCATAAATAATCATAGTGAAGTAAAATTCAAGAATGATCAAAACATGGATACAATCAAAGCTAGTATTCATAATAGATATTTTGGTCGAAAAATAAACATTTACTTTTTCTGTGAATAGTGCCGTATTCGTGAATAGTGTCGTATACGTGAATAGTAACCCCGACACAAAAAGTTCCAAATTTGATTAAAAGTTCAGATCAATACTTCGGCATAATGATATTGAAGGAAATAATGTAAGACCCCAACTTATTATTAATGAAATTAAATTTTCTCTATTTATTATTTTGAAATAGTAAGGGTTGATTTGATTAATGTGGATAGTTAGGGGTAAAATACGCAAATATTTCAAAATAAGCAAGTGGTTATAAAATATTCATTGTTGTCGGGAATATTCGTTTTGGTCGTGGAATATTCGATCTTTGTCGGGGAATATTCGTATGCTGACACAGTAATGACCATGTGTGGCCCCATAACTGAAAAGCGATTGGATGAAGAAAGCGACAAATATAAGTTGTTTAAAAATAACGGTGTAGTTATTCACGATTAATCTTTGTTAAAATACTCGGTGGTTAAAACACAAGAAGTACCAGATTGCACCAATTATTGATTCTTACGTAAGAAGGCCACTACTCAATAATAGTTATTGTAAGACCCCAACTTATTATTAATGAAATTTAATTTTCTCTATTTATTATTTTGAAATAGTAAGGGTTAATTTGATTAATGTGGATAGTTAAGGGGTAAAATACATAAATATTTCAAAATAAGCAGTGGTTATAAAATATTCATTGTTGTTTGGGAATATTCGTTTGGTCGTGGAATATTAAATGCTTGTCGGAATATATTAAATACTGTGGTAGCCTTGACCATGTATATGTGGCCCCATAACTGAAACCGATTGGATGAAGAAAGCGACAAATATAAGTTGTTTAAAATAACAGGCGTGGTTATTCTGCAGATTAATCTTGTTAAAATACCGGTGGTTAAAACACGGAAGACACGGTATTGCACCAATTATTGATTCTTACGATGCGAAGGCACTACTCAATAATGGTTACGATAATTATTATTGAAGATTTTATTTTATTGATTCAATAATTCTTTGCATTGATATTTTATATTTGTTGTTTTGATAATTGTCATTACTACACGGTATTTTTCATTATCGAAGCAATAATTCATATTATCTGAATAATATTATTAGATAACATTATTAGCAATGTCTAGAAAGTTACATCAAGGAGAGGTTTGGTCACCTAATTGCCAGCCAGAAGGAGAAATCTTTATTGGAAAGCCCCTCTTTCTTTGGAGGAGCGCACCGGTTGTCAATATTGTGATTCGTAATATTATTTGTGAATAATTAATTATTGATTCATATGATGAAGAAAATATTGATTTTATGTGGATATAGATGGAGAAAAATTTTAATATGACAATTGTTGAAAATTGAAATTTTATCTTTTTTCGATAAAATAATTTATTTAAATATATTATTATATTTTAATAATATAATAATGGTGATATTTTTATAACGAATGTGGGATATATGAGTATACGAGGAGGAAGAGTATTTTTGTTGCAATAAATGTTTAAAACATGTTAAACATGTCGGTGGACCCCATTTATTATTTGAAATTTGATTATACTTTGTAAAATCGTCTGTTTGTGGATTTCGGTCAATTTCATTTGGAATTTGGAAAAACTTTCTTCGCAAAGTTGTAGAGAATTGAATTTCCTATAAAAAGTAGCGAGATTCGAATTTTTCGATAAAAGGGCTATTTATTGTGAATTATTGAAGTTCCAAAGCTCGAAATAATTGATTTTGGAAGTTTTAATTATTTAAATTAAGAAAAACGTTTTTAATGTTTTGTCACATGGTGGTGATGTCTTGGACCAAATTAGTGGGCGTAGGAAATTTGAAAAAATAATATTATTAATTTATTAAATTTTCGCTTTTTGGTCAAGCATTTTCTATAAATAGGGTCTTAGGTTAGAATTGAAAATCACAATTAAACCCAAGTTTTCTCTATATTATCGAATGTATTCTTGTGAGTATTTTGAGTATACTTTGAGTATTGTTAGACGGTGTTAAAGTTCCTTGAAGACTATAATAGGTATTCCAATTTAGAAGTACTTAATCTTTTCGAGGTAAAGGGATATTATTATTTTAAGTAATGATATTATTTCTTCAATATCATTATCATAGAAGTATTGATCTGAAGTTTTATCAAATTTAGAACTTTTGGTGTCGAGATTCTTATTCACGTATCAAGGCCTTTATTCACGATATCTGAGACTATTCATCGAAAATGAAAAAATTTCTTTTCGTCAAAATATCTATTCGGATACTAGCTTTGATTGTATCCATGTTTTGATCATTCTTGAATTTTACACCACTATGATTATTTTTGAGGTATTTTTGGACATGGATAAAACAAAGTCACGAATCCTTAATCCTTGTCATTTTGTTTCTTTGGATTCGTTTTTTTAAAATATTTTTCATCATCTTGGTCTTAAATGATGATATTATGGAATATCTTTGGCCCGTAGTCTGAAGATGAATGATTTCGAAGAATATCTTTGGCTCATGTAGTGCAAAGATGAGCAGTGTTTAGATGAACATGATTAATGATGAATATCTTTGGCTGTAGTGCAAAGATGAATATTTGATTCGGATATATATTAATTGATGTTTTAGGGGATAAAAGATGAGCGATGAACTTTTAAATTCATACATAGAAGATGGTAATTTGCATTCTCTACTTAACTCTTCTAATGAATTATTATTTCATTGCGAATATTGATTTAAAATTTGTTGCCTATTGAATTTATTAGATTTTTTCCTGTTGAAGACTAACGATAATTTGTTGTATATTATCTTAGTCATAATATTCTTCTTGAAAGCTAGTTGAATTTCACCCTTTTCTTTTGTTCCATTTTTCTTCTCGGGAGGCGAGAATATAAGCGAGTCACAGTCGGGGTTTGGAATGAAGGTTCTAGAGAGAGTTGTTTAGTAGTCCTCACCATTTTGTAAAATAATGTATCAATAAATATGATGAGGATTTATTTGAGTATAGATATTGTCTAGAAGATAATATTTGTATTCAAACTCACAATTTTATTGTTGTAATAATAAAAGTTGTAGTTGTTTTACGTACCATGTATTGACAACTCGAATGGGTGATGTATACCTATTTTGGGGGCCATCACGATTCTGATAATTAATGTTTAGTATTTTATTGATTTAATAATTCTTTGCGTTGATATTTTATATTCTTCATTGTTTCAATAATTGTCATTACACGGTATTTTTCATTATCGAAGCAATAATTCATATTATCCGAATAATATTATTAGATAACATTATTGGCAATGTCAGAAAGTTACATCAGGGAGGTTTGGTCACCTAATCAAGGCCAGGTAAGAAGAAATTCTTATTGGAAAGCCCCTCTTTCTGAAAAGCGCACGGTTGTCAATATTGTGATTACAGTAATATTATTTGTGAATAATTAATTATTGATTCATATGATGAGGAAAATATTGATTTTATGTGGTTATAAATGGAGAAAAATTTTAATGTGACAATTGTTGAAAATTGAAATTTTATCTTTTACGATAAAATAATTCATTTAAATATATTATTATATTTTAGTAATATAATAATGGTGATATTTTTACAACGAATGTGGGATATATGAGTATACGAGGAGGAAAGTATTTTTGTTGCAATAAATATTTAAAACATGTTAAACATGTCGGTGGAATTGGACCCCATTTATCGATGAAATTTGATTATAGCATTGTAAAATCGCCCGTTTGTGGATTTCGGTCAATTTCTGTTTGGAATTCGGAAAAACTTTCTTCTGCAAAGTTGTAGAGAATTGAATTTCCTATAAAAACTCGCGAGATTTGAATTTTCTGATAAAAGAGCTATTTATTATGAATTATTGAAGTTCCGAAGTTTGAAATAATTAATTTTTGGGAGTTTTAGTTAATTATTTTGAGAAAAACGTTTTTTGCAACTAAGTTGGCCTCACATGTGATTCAAATGGGCTGAGATCAGTTGTCTAAGGTGGGCTAAAGAAAATATAAAAATATATTAATATTATATTCAATTTTCTTTTTTGGTGTTACAGCATTTTTCATAAATAGGGTCTTTGGGTTAGAATTGAAAAACACCTTTAAACTGAAGTTTCTCTCTATTTCTCTCTCGATATATTGAGCGTATTCTTGTGAGTATACTTTGAGTATTGTTAGGCGGTGCAAGTTCCTTCAAAGACTATACCGGTGATTCCAAATTGTAAGTATCTTAATCTTCGAGGTAAGTGGATGTTTTTTTTTCTCAAATGATATTATTTCTTCAATATCATTATCTTTGAAATATTGGTTGGAACTTTTTATCAAATTTGGAACTTTTTTATAGGGGTTACTTATTCATGAGTTCTTATTCACGATTACTATTCATGAGTTACTATTCATTTGATTCTTTATTCACGAGTACTATTAAATCTAAGCGTGAAGATGTTTTTGGGAAATTTCTATCTTTTGGTGCCGGAGTTACTATTTATTCACGATACTAAAGATTATTCATAGAAAAATAAAATTTCTTCTTTTGTCTAAAATATCTATTACGGATACTAGCTTTGATTGTATCCATGTTTTGATCATTCTTGAATTTTACACCACTATGATTATTTTGAGGTATATTTTGAACATGGATAAAACAAAATCTGAATCTTTAATCCTTAATCCTTGTCATTTTGTTTCTTTGGATTCGTTTCTTTAAAATATTTTTCATCATCATCGATCTTAAATGATGATATTATTGAATATCTTTGGCACGTGTAGTGCAGATGAATGATTTGAAGAATATCTTTGGTAGTAGTGCAAGATGAGCAGTGTTTAGATGAACATGACCTAATCGATGAATATCTTTGGCACATGGTGCAAAGATGAATATTTGATTCGGATGTATATTGATTGATGTTACGGGGATAAAAGATAGAGCGATGAACTTTTAAATTCATACATAGAAGATAGTAGTTTGCATTCTCTACTTAACTCTTCTAATGAATTATTATTCCATTGCGAATATTGATTTAAAATTTGTTGTCTATTGTATTCTATTAGATTTTTCCACGTTGAAGACTAACTTGGTAATTTGTTGTATATTATCTTAGTCATAATATTCTTTCTTGGGTTAGTTGAGCTCACCCTTTCCTTTTTGTTCCATTTTCTTCTCTGAGGAGGCGAGAATATAGCGAGTATGAGTCGAGGGTATGGAATGAAGGTTTTAGAAAGAATTGTTTAGTAGTCCTCACCATTTTGGTAAAATAATGTATCAATAAATGTGATGAGGATTTATTTGAATATAAATATTGTCTAGAAGATAATATTTGTATTCAAACTCACGCTTTCTTGTTGTAATAATAAAGTTGTTGTTGTTTACATACCATGTATATTGACAACTTCGAATGGGTGATGTATACCTATTTGGGGCGTCGCGGTTGGTATCGAGCTTAGGTGTGACGCCCCAAAATTAGGTATCGTCACCCATCTTGGGTCGCCACTTACATGGTACATAAATTCAAATACAACTTATTAACCTAGCGTAGGTATACAATACGATATAAAGCGTGAGTTTGAATACAAATATTGTCTACTAGATATTATACAAACTCAAAAGGAGTCCTCATTACAACTATTATCACACTATTTCGCGAATAGTGAGGACTACTAATGCTATCCTCGGACCATTACTTTCCCTCGACTGTCGTCCCATTTATGTTCTCATTTCGAAGAGAACGATGAAAGAAAAGGTGAGCTCAACTAGCCCAAGAAGAAATATTATGACTAAGATAATGCGTAATAAATTATCATTAGCCTTCAACAAGTGTTAAACCGATAAAATACAATAGACAACCGGTTTAATCTATGATGAAAAGCAATCCATTAAAAGAGTCAAGTAGAGAATAAAGTCTACTATCTTTTAGGTTTTAAAAGGTTTTCATCAATTTTATCGCCGAGACTCGACTTAATAAATAAACCACCACATCTAATCATCCCCGAACCACTGGTCAAGGATTTTCATCAAATTATCAATGGTCATGACTATACCGAATCACCCCGGTCATAATCATACCAAAACTATCCATCATTTGCATTCACAGCCATCGAGGACTTTTGTCACATCATTTATATCAAGTCGTGATTATACCGAATGATCCTCAGTCATAATCATACTAAGTTCATCTACGCACGTAAGCCAAAGATAACATAATATAACATGAGGATGATGACAATGACATAATAATTCAATAAAACAAGTTCAAGAATTATTTAATCCATGAATTATTAACGTCAAATTGTCAACATGACATTGTTTTAGTGAGAGTAAAATTCAAGAATGATCGGAAGAATATTTCCATGAAAAGATATGGATGAAACGCGAAATATCAAGGATATTCTACTAATTTCATGGAGTATATAAGTCAAAGATTTAACCATTGGGTATAATAAAGAATGGAATAACAAAAGAAATCACCACGCATGCGGTACTTTGCATAGACAGGTTATTCCAATGAGAATAATAATAACGGAACCAGTCGTGAAATTCACCGCAAGCGAGGATGATCCAACAGAATAATAAATTGAATAATAAACAATGGAACTGAGTCGGTGTAAAAACATGCACAGGATATTCCAAGCGTAATAATAAAGAATAGAATAATGAAGAAGATCACCAAGTATAGGGGATTAGCAGATACTGAGTTATTCCAATGTAATAAACAAGAATGGAATAATATAAGGATTTCACCAAGTATAGGGTGTCAGCGTATACGAGTTATGTATAGGTATGCCACTTTTACAAAAGTTATTCCAACGTAATAATAATGAATGGAATAATGTAAGTTCTCTTCATGAATAAGAAGAATAACACCCTTACTTACGGTACAACAAATAATATTCCCTACCTTAGAAGAACTGAATATTGGCAAAGTGAAGTAAAGAATATTACTTTCTTCTTCTCTCTATAGATTTTTCTCTATAGCTTCTCTCTATAATTTCTCTCTCTAGAGTTTCGGTGAATTCGTAAGAAAATAATGAAGGAATGAGCTTTATTTATAGGAAAATAGAATGCATAGTAATTAATCTATTAAGCGGTCAGATTGATTTACTTTAATCTGACGGTCCATATTTAAAGCAAAATCTTTTAAATAAAATATAATATATTCTATTTATATAAAAACATTTTACTATGCAAAACACTATGCAATACTACGAAAACACTATGCAAAATACTACTATGCAACACTATGCATAATAAAATATAATATATTCTATTTATAGAATAACTTTAATAAAGTATTCTATTTTATATAAAAGATGTTTCGCATTTTATTACGTTAATAATACGAATAAAACAAAACGTCATTATCGCTTATAATAATTCATATTATTAATCGACAATAATGGAATCAAACCGAGTGACTTCTCACATAAGCATCGATAATCAATACTGGTAAGTTTACTCTTACGCAACCACACGACATCGTATTTTTACTACTGAAGAGTAGTTCAACAAAGAACTACGGTAAAACATCCGCCGTTATTTCAATAAAATATTTTTGCTGTTTTCTCAATCCCAATAATTACATTATGGGGTCCACCAATGATTGAGTAGTTGTACGAATATTCCCTCGCTAAACAAGAATATTCCCCACCAATCGAATATAATATAACCACTTGCATACTTTGCAAAATTTATAAATACTACCCACAACTATAATATTATCTTAAATTCACACCATAATATTAAAAAATTACTTCAACAAAATTTAAATCTTTATTAATAAAATCTGGGGTCTCACATTAGGGATATGATCTCTGGCGGAGATCGGGGAATAGAACTAGGAGGGGAGAGATGAGTAAATCCTTCGCTAGTGTGTCCAACCTAAGCTTATTTGTTAGTTGGTCAGTATATAGGGATATTATGTGATATATTGATTTCCTTAATTAACCCTTGTTTTACGACGGTGATTTGAGAATGTCGACCGAGAATATTAACAATGGAAATGAGACCGTGGAGACGCTGTACTCACCAGCAAACGAGGAGAACGTGCAACAGCCTGGCAATATTCTCTCCCGTGAACAACACCAATCGAAAGCGAGATGATGAAGCGAGGGGATGTTTAGAAGCTTTTTGCGCTCATGCAAAAATCGCACGAGGAGACTCGTGTTCAAAATACGAGAAGGAAATGATAGCAATTCGTCAGGTTGTTACTGACCAAGCGCTTCAAAGAGTTGGGACCACCGAATTTAAGGGAAAGCCGATCCGATCATGGCGGAAACACGGGTCAAGCAAATTACCAAGATATTGATGTCTTGGGATGCACGGAGGAACATGAAGGTTCCATTCGCCACCTTTATGTTCCGTGGCGGCGGGACTCACCGGTGGGAGATGCGTGAAGCGTACCCATCCACCGCTGACTCAAGATGTCTTGGGAAACGTTTCAGAAACTATTTAATGACAAATACTTTCACGAAAGTGTTAATTATATGAAGGAAGTGGAGTTCATCGATTACAGAGCAAAACAACATGATGGTGTCTCAAAGACGAGGCAAAGTTTGCGAGTTATCCAGTTTGCACCTCATTTGGTGGAGAATGAGGAACGTATGACGCGGATGTTTCGTAGAGGTTTGAAACCGGCGATACGTGTCGAGATTTCATTTCTCATAAACTTTCTCTATTAGGATGTTGTAAAATGTGGCTCAATTATTAGAAGCGAGATAAAGAGTACTGGTCAACCGAGGGACCATAACCGTGGATCGCATTAGAGATAGCGATCAACAGTAATAATGATAACCAAACGGAGAAAGAAAATGACGGACAAAATGGTAAC
Organism: Panax quinquefolius; assembly: GCA_020205615.1. Lineage (NCBI taxonomy): Eukaryota > Viridiplantae > Streptophyta > Magnoliopsida > Apiales > Araliaceae > Panax > Panax quinquefolius. Next base: position 11,385,517 of record CM035162.1, on the reverse strand, counting down.
CACTACGGTGGTAATCATGGCCATGAAAATAGAAGAAGCGAGTGGGGAGGAGATTTTGAAAAAAGAAGATTTAACAACGACCATGTGAAGACGACAGCGGTCTTGGAAGAATCGGTTCTAAGGGAGGAGAAACGACCCACCGATTATATGCTATAAATGCGGAAAGAGGGACATATCACCAAACTGCCCACAACAGATTCAAGGTATGCTATAATTGTGGAAAGGAAGGACATATCGCTCGAGATTAGACGATGAATGAAACCTAGTTCAGTGAGGGACGGTGACTCAAAAGATCGTCCCAGAAAAGTCAAAGTCAACGATTCCGGGAAGAGGCGTTTGTTGTGGATCGGTCAAAATGCGAGGAACCAAACGAGGTGATCACGGTAAGCTATTTATAAATTCTTGCGAAGTTTATACCTTACTTGATCTGGGGTGTTACCCATTCATTTATCTCTCGCTTGTGCTCAACGCTTAAACTTGACTCAGGAGAAATTAGACTTTGACCTATCTGTGGAAACTCCGTTAGGAGAAACTTTCATCACATCCTTTGTTTATAAATCTTGTTTGATTCAAGTTGGCACCATTACCTTACCCATTGACCTTATCTCTTTAAAGATACTTGCTTTTGATGTGATTTTAGGATTGATTGGTTAACTACTCATCATGCCAAAATTGATTGTTTTCGTAAGGTTGTTAGTTTTCATATTCTAACCAAACTCGTTGTATCTAATTCAAGCAACTAAACCATTAAAATCAATCACCGCCATATCTAATCATAAAGCTATTCGTTTATTGAAAAAGCGGATGTCAAGCTTTCTTAGCCCATGTTATGGATTTGAATAAAGACACGTCAAATTTGAATAATATTCATGTTGTTATCGACTTTCCGACGTATTTCTGAAGAACTTCCGCCTCACCCCGTAACGTGAAGTTGAATTCTTTATTGATCTTGAACACGGTACAAAGCCCATTTCTAAAACCCCATATCGAATGGCTCTATTGAACTTGGAGTTAAAGGTCCAACTACGAGAATTGTTGGACATCGGTTTCATTCGATTCTCAAGTACATCTCCTTGGGGTGCTCCTGTTTTATTAAGTAAAGAAGAAAGACGGGAGTATCGCGACTTTTGTATTGACTATAGGAATTGAACCATGTCACCATCAAGAATAGGTATCCTCTACCTCGTATTGATGACTTGTTTGACCGATTGTGCAAGGCACAATTCTTTTCAAAATCGATCTTCGATTCGGATATCATCATCAAGATGAAGAAGGCGAGGATATTCCAAAGGCGCCTTTTGAACTTTCGAGACGGGCATTATGAATTCTTAGTCATGTCTTTTCGGATTGACTAATGCTCCCGCGCTTTATAGATATGATGAACCGAAAGTATTCAAGGAATATTTGGATCGATTCGTTGTTGTTTTTATTGATGATATCCTCATATATTCCAAAAGTCGTGAAGATCATGAGCACCATTTGAAAATTTGGTACTCAAAGGCTTCGTGAAAACAAACTAAATGCCAAATTGAAGAAATGCGAGTTCGGCCGAGGAAGTAGCATTCCTTGAGCACGTGGTGTCGAAACATGGAGTATCTGTTGATCCCGGTGAAGATTGAAGCAATACAAAGTTGGGAGCAACCAAGTGGGTTTCAAGTACGTAGTTTTTGGGCTTTCTTTGGTTATTATCGGAGATTCGTGGAAGGGTTTTCTCGAATCGCTACTCCATTAACCCAAATTAACTCGGAAGGATACAAACTTCGTTTGGAGCGAAGAATGCGAGAAGAGTTTCCAAGAGCTTAAGAGGAGACTTATTTCTAAGACTGTTTCTAACAATACCATCGGTTCGGATGGATTTGTTATCTACTGGCGATGCTTCGTGCAAAGGGTTAGGATGTGTTCTCATGCGCAACGTGGGAAAGTCATAGCTTTATGCCTCGCATGACAACTTAAAGAGTATGAGAGGAATTATCCTACTCATGATCTAGAGTTAGCGGCGTTGATCGTTAAGCTGCTTAAAGATATATGGAGGCACTATCTATATGGGGAGAAAGTGGAGATATATTCGCACCATAAAAGCCTTAAATATTTCTTCACTCAAAAAGAACTCAACATCAGTGGCAATGACGTTGGCTCGAGCTATTGAAAGACTACGACCACACTATTCAATACCATCACCGGAAAAATAACGTGGTAGTATGACGCGTTGAATAGAAGATCATATGCGAGGAACGAGTGCGATGATGTCAAGTATACGCGTAGAGCCAACTTTAATAGAAAAAGTTAAGGTCGCTCAAGCCACCAGGCAGGAGGCGATGCGTATATAAAGAAGAAAGTACAAGAAGGAGCTATTCCTAAGCGAGAATTGATGAAGAAGGAATACTTGAGTCTACTCTAGACTTTGTGTTCCTAACGACTCGATTTGAAGTCAAGATTATGATGGAGGCACACAATACAACATTTGCAATCCATCCTGGAAGTACTAAAATGTATCGTGATCTTCGACATACATTTTGGTGGAACAATATGAGAGAGAGATTGCAAAGTTTATCTCAATGTGTTTAACTTGTCAACGTATAAAGGCGGAGACATCTGGTACCTAAGGGTCCGTCTGCAACCACTTGAGATTCGAAATGGAAGTGGGAACACATTACCATGGATTTCACATTCGGGTCTTCTACGGTTTCTCGGGGCATCAATGCTATTTGGGTTATTGTTAATAGATTAACCAAGTCTCCGCTCATTTCTTGCCGACACGGAGACTTATTCACTTGAACGTCTTCTTTAGTATATACGTGAATGAGATTGTGAGGTTGCATGGCATGCCTGTATCCATAGTTTTGGATCGTGACCCAAGATTCATTTCAAGATTTTGGGTTAGCTTGCAAAAACCTATAGGCGCGAATTTACGATTGATTCGGCATACCATCCTCAAAGCGGACGGATAATCGAAAGGACTATTCAAACTCTTGAAGATCTATTAAGACTCGTGTGTCTGAGACTTGAGGCGGTTAGGATAATTATTTACCATTGGTGGAATTCTCCTACAACAACAGTTATCGAGCAAGTATAGGTGTGGCTCCATTTGAAGCATTATATGGACGAAAGTGTCGCTCTCCGGTATGTTGGGACGAGGTGGGTGAAGCAACTTTGTTGGGGACCCGAGTTGGTACGTACGTATGATTACTACGGAAAAGATCCAAATGATTCGACAACGATACAAACGGCACAAGATCGACAAAAGAGTTATGCGGATCTTCATCGAAAGGACGTGGAATTTAGTGTAGGGGATCATGTATTGTTGCGAGTTGTTCCATGGAAGAGAGTTACAAGATTTGGGAAAGCGACTCCTGTCCAAAACGTAGGTGGAAACACGGAAAACTCTAGGGCGGTCACCGCTAAACAGTTCAAGGAGCTGGGACCACCGGAGTTTAAGGGAGAGCCAAAACCACTTATGGCGGAAGCATGGATAAATGATTACCAAGATATTTGATGTCTTGGGATGCTCCGAGGAGCAAAAGGTTCCTTTTACCGCCTTTTTATGTTCTTGTGAGAGGCGATTCTTTGGTGGGAATCGGTAAAAGCGTACTCAACTTCTTCATCTTGAAGATATCTTGGGAGAAGTTCCAGGAGGCTGTTCAACGACAAATACTTTCCGAAAGTATTCGCCACATGAAGGAGGTGGAGTTTATCAAGTTGGAACAAAACAATATGGTAGTGTCGCGATACGAGGCAAAATTTGCGGAGTTATCTCGATTCATGCCCCACTGGTGGATAATGAAAGAGAATGACGCGAATGTTTTTAAGAGGTTTGAAGCGAGAGATACGCCAACATCTTATTTCTCATAAACCGTGTTTTATTCAGGATGTTGTAAATAGGGCTCGATTAGTGGAGCGATAACGAGTCAACGCAACTAAAAGAGAGCAAACGACAAAATTATAATACCAATGAGAGTAGTCAGCGGTGACAACAAGCGTGGAGGGAATCAACAAGCGAGATATGGTAACCACTTCGGTGGTAATCGAGGGCCAAAATAATAAGAATGGACATTTCAAGAAAAGGAGATTCAACAATGATGGAAAGACGTCAAGACCAAAGACTCGTTGTTAAGGAAGGAGAAAGACCACTACCATATGCTCTAAATGCGGAGGAGAGGGACACATCGGTCCGGATCTGCGCCATCAAAATCAAAGCATGTTATAATTGTGGAAGAGAAGGTCACTTAGCTCGATTTTGTCGTTCAGAAGACAAATTCAACTAGGATGGAGGCACCAAAGGCGTCCTGCATAAACCAAAATAGATAGTTTAGAGAGAGCATTTTTTTTCTCGTAACGAGGAACCTTAATAAAATTATCGGGTAAGTTAATCATAAGCTCTTGCGAAGTCTATCTGAAGTGTTAGATACCAGTTCTACCCACTCTTTTATTTCACCTAGTTGTGTTCAACGTTTAAATTTGACTCAAGAAGTTAAACTTTGACTTATTGGTTGAAACTTCGTTAGTAGGAGCCTTAAATTCATTACTTATTTTTAAATCTTGTTTGGTTCAAATAAACATTTTCACGTTATTCTGTCGATCTTATCTTTTTGAAAATATTTGCCTTTGATGGGATTTTAGGAATCAATTGGTTAACTACTCATCATTCTTTTCGTAAGGTTGTTAGCTTTTATATTCATAACCAACTTGTTATGCGAATTCAAGTAACCAAACTACTAAAGTCAATTATTGTCATATCAAGCCATAAGTAAAGAGCCCGAACCTTTCGTTGTTGACTTCCTTGTGTGGAATACAAGCCGGACTTTTCTGTAGGCGACATCGTGAATGAAGATGGCAAGTTTATAGGTATCATTGTGAGGTCTTTATCTAGGTTAAGGATAGAAGTCACGGTTGGTATCAATGTGACGTCTTATCCAAGTCTTGGATGAGAGTCACGATTTTGAATGATATTTCTATTATTAATAAATTTCTGGCGTATTCATGAAGACTTCTTAGCCTACTTAGAGCGTGAAATCGAATTTTGTATTGACCCCGATCAAAACCCATTTCTTAAACCTCAAATATTTTAAATCAACTAAAAGGATCTCATTTACGAGGATTATGATGAAAGTCATAATAAAAGCATTGAACTAATGAAAATCATGGGTATATGAAGTATTAGTAAGTGTTATGATGAGTTATGTGGTTATTATGTGAAAACATGAAAGTTTCTTAGAAATCACAAAGGGTTGAAAAATCGATTTTGGTAAAAGCGTAACATGAAATTCAATTGACCATATCTCCTATTATATTTTGAATTTTTGAGTGTGGTCAAGTCCTAGAGTTAGATCTATGAGTTACCTAACTAATCCAAGCGGAATTACTTGAAAAAGGTGTTGTAGATTTTTGTGTGGACTGATTTTAGCAAAGGAGTGCAAAGCTGCAAAAAACCAAAAAAGCTTCTGCCATGATTTTAGAGAAATTCATTTGGCCACTTAAATTATGAGAAAAATTTTGGCCTTTTGGGACATGAAGGTATATGGTATAAAGTACCTCTGTCCAAAAATGAGCTCATTCTCGACTTAAAATGAGCAAGTTATGACTATTTTAATATTTAGGTTTTTCCATTTAAAACGCTATAATAGGAGTTCTATAACTCAGATGACCATGAAATTTAAACTAGAAGCTCACGTTAACATGTGTAAGGTCCTGCCAAGATTTGGGAATTTTGGAGTTAAACTTGAGGTAGCTAATTTCTTAAGAAATTAATTAGAAATTGATTTTGAAAAATAGTAAATGAATTTTAAAAATTCCAAGAAAAATATATTTTCATCATGGGACTATATTATGCTAAATCCCAGAAAAGAAATATTTTTGGGACTGATTTGGTATTTTTCATGAAAATAGTTTAATTCTGAACATATGAGTTAAATATGTTATGTGAAATAACAAAGTTGAAAATAGGATTTTATGGCTAGAGAATCCTACATAGAGTATATGCATATTTTTGAGAGATTTGATAATTGGTGATGATATCTTATGAGTATGGCATTTTGAATGATTAAATGCATTATATGGTAAAAGCGTAAACAATTAAGATAAATTGTTTATAAATTTAAGAAGTGATTAAAATATTGTTATAATATTAATGATATTAGATTATGAGATTATTAAGTGATTGATAACATGGGGATATTCTTGAATCTCGGATAAATTATATTATAAATGTTTAATATTTATCCTTTATCTCATTTGATTGATTCTTTATATCATTATCCTCATGCTTATATTATGTTGAAAGTCAATACGTGCGTCTTGTGATGCGTAGATGGACTTGGTATGATTATGACCGAGGATTGTTCTAAGATAATCATAATAGTAATTGAAAAACACAATTATCTTTGGTAGTAGTGCATGGATAATTTGTGGTCGTGATATCTTAATGAATACACAATTATCTTTTGGTAGTAGTGCATGGATAATTTGTGGTCGCGATACTAATGAATACACAATTATCTTTGGTAGTAGTGCATGAATAATTTGTGGTCGTGATACTAATGAATACACGATTATCTTTGGCCGTAGTGCATGGATAATTTATGGTCGTGATCTTAATGAATACACGATTATCTTTCGCCGTAGTAGTCATGGATAATTTTTGGTCGTGATCTTAATGAATACACGATTATCTTTGGTCGTAGTGCATGGATAATTTGTGGACGTGATACTAATGAATACACGATTATCTTTGGTAGTAGTGCATGGATAATTGTGGTCGTGATCTTAATGAATACACGATTATCTTTGGTAGTAGTGCATGGATAATTTGTGGTCGTGATCTTAATGAATACACGATTATCTTTGGTGCAGTAGTGCATGGATAATTCGTAGTCGTGATACTTAATGAATATCCTTGGCACATGAGTGCGGGGATGATTCGATGATATGGATTAATTATTGGTGAGTCTCAAAGAATGAAATATTAATTCATGGATGTGGTAAAAAGTCATCTTTAGTAGTAGTGCATTGATAGACTTGGTATGATTATGACCACGGATTATTCGGTATAATCGTGATAGTAATTGAAAAACACGAATATCCTTAGCCGGAAGAAGTGCATGAATAATTCATGGTTGTGATACTATTAAGTCGAGTCTCGGTATTATTGGTTTTATAGATTGTATATCTTTTTGGCTGTAGTACAAAAATGAATTGTTAATGAATATCTTTGGTAGGATTGCAAAGATGAATTTAATGTTTTCAACGATAAAGGTATTCAAGGTATCCTCACCTCTTTATCATACCAGTCACGTACCACTAATTAGAAGTGCTTAAATTCCATAAGGAGGAGATTGTGAGACCCGGATTTTATCAATAAAGATTTAAATTTTGTCGAAATAATTTTTAATATTATGGTGTGAATTTGAGATAATATTATAGTTGTGGGTAGTATTTATAAATTTTGCAAAGTATGCAAGTGGTTATATTATATTCGATTGGTGGGGAATATTCGGTTTAGCGGGGAATATTAAATACAACTACTCAATTATTAGTGGATCCCCCTAATGTAATTATTGTCGGATTGAGAAAACGACAAAAATATTTTATTGAAATAACGACGGAAGTTTTCTGGTTGATCTTGTTGAACTACTCGGTAGTAAAAAAGAATACGATGTCGTGTGGTTGCGTAGTACTACAGTATTGATTATTGATGCTTATGTGAGAAGTCACCGGTTTGATTCCATTATTATCGATTAAGAATATGAATTATTATAGCGATAATGACGTTTTGTTTTATTCGTATTATTAACGTAATAAAGCGAAACATCTTTTATATAAAAGCAAGAATACTTTATTAAAGTTATTCTATAAATAGAATATATTATATTTTATTATGCATATAGTGTTGCATAGTGTTTTGCATAGTGTTTTGCATAGTGTTGCATAGTGTTTGCATAGTAAAATGTTTTTATATAAATAGAATATATTATATTTTATTTAAAAGATTTTGCTTTAAATATGGACCGTCAGATTAAAGTAAATCAATACTGGACTGATTCATGGATTAATTACTATGCATTCTATTTTCCTATAAATAAGCTCATTCCTTCATTATTTTCTTATTTAATTCACTTTCAAACTCTAGAGAGAAATTATAGAGAGAAGCTATAGAGAGAAAATCTATATAGAGAAAAGAAGAAAAGTATTATGGTACTTCACTACTTTGATATCCAAAGGTCTTTTACGGTAAGGGGTATTATTTGTTGTATTCGTAAAGGATATTATTCGTTTGTATTCATGAAGAGAACCTCTGTTATTCCATTCATTATTATTACATTGGAATAACTTTGTAAAAGTGGTATACCCTATACATAACCTTGTATATCTTGATACCCTATACTTGGTGAAATCCTTATGTTCCATCCTTATTTATTACATTGGAATAACTCGTATATGTGGAATCCCCTATACTTGGTGATCTTCTTCGTTATTCCATTCTTTATTATTCATTTGGATATATCACATGCATGTGTTTTACACAGGACTGGTTTCATTGTTTATTATTAGCATTTATTATTACATTTGGAATATCACATGCGTGTGTTTTACAGGACTTAGTTCCGTGTTTATTATTCAGCATTTATTATTACATTGGATCATCACTGCCGATTGTGAATTTCACTAACTTCGGTTCCGATTATTATTATTACGTTGAATAACTGCATCATCTGAAATCTGCATGCATGGTGATTTCTTTTGTTATTCCATTCTTTATTATACCCAGGTTAGTTAAAACTTTGACGTTTATACTCCATGAAATTAGTAGAATATCCTTGATATTTGCGTTTCATCCGAGATCTTTTCATGGAAATATTCTTCCGATCATTCTTGAATTTTACTCTACAAAACAAGATCTTGTTGACAATTTGGGCGTTATTAATTCCTGGATAAAATAATTCTTGAACTTGTTTTATTGAATTATTATGTCATTGTCATCATCCTCATGAAATATTATGTTATCTTTGGCTTACGTGCATAGATGAACTTAGTATGATTATGACCATGGGGATCATTCGGTATAATCATGGCTTGTTATAAATGATGTGATAAAAGTCTTTAGTGGTATTGTAATGCGATGATGGATAGTTTTGGTATGATTATGACCGGGGTGATTCGGTATAGTCATGACCATTGATAATTTGATGAAAATCCTTGGCCGTGGCTGGGGATGATTAGATGTGGTGGTTTATTTACGTTTGAGTCTCAAATGATAAAAAATTGATGAAAACCTTTTAAAACCTAAAAGATAGTAGATTTTATTCTCTACTTGACTATTTTAATGGATTGCATATTCATTATGATTAAACCTGGTTGTCTATTGTATTTTATCGGTTTAACAACATTGAAGGCTAATGATAATTTATTCGCATTATCTTAGTCATAATATTTCTTCTTGGGCTAGTTGAGCTCACCCTTTCTTTCACCGTTCTCTTGAAATGAGAACATAGCTAGGGATTTAGTCTGGGAAGCGGAGTAATGGTCCGAGAGGATAGCATTAGTAGTCCTCACTATTACGTGAAATAGTGTGATAATAGTTGTAATGAGGACTCCTTTTGAGTTTGTATAATATCTAGTAGACAATATTTGTATTCAAACTCACAGTTTATGTCGTATTGTACACGACAGTTAGGTTAGTAAGTTGTATTTGAATTTATGTACCATGTAAGTGGCGACCCAAGATGGGTGACGTATACCTAATTTTGGGGGCGTCACATTATATTCAATTTTCTGCTTTGGATTCTAAGCATTTTCCTATAAATAGGGTGCTTAGGTTAGAATTGAAAAACACACCAGAAACTGAAGTTTCTCTCTATTTCTCTCTCGAAATATTGAGCGTATTCTTGTGAGTATACTTTGAGTATTGTTTAGATGCAAGTTCCTTCAAAGACTATATACAGTATTCCAAATTTAGAAGTACTAATCTTTCGAGGTAAGGGATGTTATTTTCTTCTCAAATGATATTATTTCTTGATATCATTATCTTTGAAATATTAGTTGGAACTTTTTATCAAATTTGGAACTTTTTCATGTCGAAGTTACTTATTCATGAGAGTTCTTATTCACGAAGTTCTTTATTCACGAGTTACTATTAATGAGTTCTTATTAATGAGTTACTTATTCACGAGTTCTTATTCACTGAGTACTATTCATGAGCAAGTGAAGATATTTACCATTGGTGGAATTCTCCTACAACAACAGTTATCGTGCAAGATATAGGTGTGGCTCCATTCAAGCATTATATGGGCCGAAAATGTCGTTCTCCAATATGTTGGGATGAGGTGGGTGAAGCAACATTGTTGGGACCCGAAGTTGAGTACGTATATGACTACGGAAAAGATCCAAATGATTCGACAACGATACAAAACAAAGACAAGATCGACAAAAGAGTTATGCGGATCTTCATCGAAAGGACGTGGAATTTAGTGTAGGGATCATGTATTGTTCTGCGAGTTACTCCATGGAAGGAGTTACAAGATTTGGGAAAGAGGAAAGCTCAATCCACGATTTATTGGTCCATTTCAAATTCTTGACCGAAGTAGGAAATGTAGCCTATAGACTCGCGTTACCTCGAAAGTATGTCTCGTGTTCATAATGTGTTTCACATATCTCGTACTTCGTAAATATGTGAAAGACCAGAACCACGTTATAGAGTTAGAACCGGACGAGATAATAGAAGAAGACTTAACGTGTGAGGAGTACTGTCAAGATTTTGGATAGGAAGGAGCATGTCCTACGCCAATGAAAGGTCATACCACAAGTTAAAGTTTTGTGGAGGAATCATGCTTTATGAGGAAATGACTTGGGAATTGGAAGCGGAAATGAAAGCGAGGTATCCTCACCTTTTCAAACACAGTCGTCGTCGTCAATTTCGAGGACGAAATTTCATAAGGAGGGAGGTTGTAAGACCCCAACTTATTATTAATGAAATTTAATTTTCTCTATTTATTATTTTGAAATAGTAAGGGTTGATTTGATTAATGTGGATAGTTAGGGTAAAATATACAAATATTTGAAAATAAGCAAGTGGTTATAAAATATTCATTGTTGTAGGGAATATTCGTTTGGTCGTGGAATATTAAATGCTTGTGGGAATATTAAATGCACTAGCAATGACCATGTGTGGGCCCCATGCGGAAAGCGATTGGATGAAGAAAACGACAAATATAAGTTGTTTAAAAATAACGGCAGTAGTTATTACAATTAACACTTTGTTGGAATACCCGGTGGTTAAAACACACGATGTCGCGTTGTTGTGCAAGATGGCACTGCGGTATTGCGCCAATTATTGAAGGCCACTACTCAATAATGGTTCTGATGAATCGCATCAAAGATTTTATTTTATTGATTCAATAATTGCTACGTTGATATTTTATATTGTTGTTGTTCAATAATTGTCATTACACCGTATTTTCCATTATCGAGACAATAATTCATATTATCCGAATAATATTAGATAACATTATTGACAATGTCTAGAAAGTTCATAAGGAGAGGTTTGGTCATCTAATTGCGGCATGAGTAAGGAGAAATCCTTATTGGAAAGTTCCCCTCTATCCCTGAGGCGCACGGTTGTCAATAATGTGATTCTGTAATATTATTTATGAATAATTAATTATTGATTTATATGATGAGGAAAATATTGATTTTATGAGGATATAGATGGAGAAAATTTTTAATGTGACAATTGTTGAAAATTAATATTTTATCTTTTTCTGATAAAATAATTCATTTAAATATATTATTTTAATAATATATTAACGATGATATTCTTACAATGAATGTGGGATATATGAGTATATGAGGAGGAAGAGTATTTTTGTTGCAATAAATGTTTAAAACATGTTAAACATGTTGGTGGACCCCATTTATTGACTGAAATTTGATTATAGCTTGTAAAATTGCCCGTTTGTGGATTTCGGTCAATTTCTATTTAGAATTTGGAAAAACTTTCTTCTGCAAAGTTGTAGAGAATTGAATTTCCTATAAAAACTCGCGAGATTCGAATTTTCTGATGAAAGGGCTATTTATTATGAATTATTGAAGTTTCGAAGTTCTGAAATAATTAATTTTGGGAGTTTTAGTTAATTATTTTGAGAAAAACGTTTTTGCAACTAAGTTGGCCTCACATGTGATTCAAATGGACTGAGATCAGTTGTCTAAGGTGAGCTAAAGAAAATGTGAAAATATATTAATATTATAATCAATTTTTACGCTTTGGTGTTCTAAGCATTTTCTATAAATAGGGTGCTTAGGTTAGAATTGAAAACACACCGTAAAGCTGAAGTTTCTCTCTATTTCTCTCGATATATTGAGCGTATTCTTGTGAGTATACTTTGAGTATTGTTAGAGTGCAAGTTCCCTTCAAAGACTATACCTTAGATTCCATTTAAGAAATCTTAATCTTCGAGGTAAGGGATGTTATTTTCTTCTCAAATGATATTATTTCTTCAATATCATTATCTTTGAAATATTAGTTGGAACTTTTTATCAAATTTGGAACTTTTTCATATCGGGGTTACTTATTCATGAGTTCTTATTCACGAATTCTTATTCACGAGTTACTCTTCACGAGATTCTTATTCACGAGTTTATTCACGAGTACTATTCATGAACCGTGAAGATGTTTTTTTGTGGAATTTCTATCTTTTGGTGCTCTGAGTTACTATTCACGTATCAAGACTATTCACATATCTGACCTTTATTCACGATACGCACTATTCATAGAAAAATAAAATTTCTTCTTTTTGTCCAAAATATCTATTCGGATACTAGCTTTGATTGTATCCATGTTTTTGATCATTCTTGAATTTTACACCACTATGATTATTTTTGAAGTATTTTGAACATGGATAAAACAAAGCACGAATCCTTAATCCTTAATCTTTGTCATTTTGTTTCCTTTGGATTCGTTTCTTTAAAAATATTTTTCATCATCCTCGATCTTAAATGATGATATTATTGAATATCTTTGGCTTTGTAGTCAAAGATGAATGATTTCTGAAGAATATCTTTGGTAGTAGTGCAAAGATGAGCAGTGTTTAGATGAACATGATTAAGTGATGAATATCTTTGGCACTGTAGTGCAAAGATGAATATTTGATTCGAGATGTATATTGATTGATGTTACAGGGGATAAAAGATAGTCGATGAACTTTTAAATTCATACATAGAAGATAGTAGTTTGCATTCTCTACTTAACTCTTCTAATGAATTATTATTTCCATTGCGAATATTGATTTAAAATTTGTTGTCTATTGTATTCTATTAGATTTTCCTGTTGAAGACTAACGGTAATTTATTGTATATTATCTTAGTCATAATATTCTTTCTTGGGCTAGTTGAGCTCACCCTTTCCTTTTTGTTCCATTTTTCTTCTCGTGAGGCGAGAATATAAGCGAAGTACTTAGCCTCGGGGTATGGAATGAAGGTTTTAGAAAGAATTGTTTAGTAGTCCTCACCATTTTGTAAAATAATGTATCAATAAATGTGATGAGGATTTATTTGAGTATAGATATTGTACAGAAGATAATATTTGTATTCAAACTCACGGTTTTCTTGTTGTAATAATAAAGTTGTAGTTGTTTACGTACCATGTATTGACAACTCGAGAATAGGTGATGTATACCTATTTTGGGGGCGCCACAGAAAGCTCAATCCACGATTTATTGGTCCATTTCAAATTCTTGACCAAGAGTAGGAAATGTAGCCTATAGACTGGCGTTACCTCCGAGTATGTCTCGTGTTCATAATGTATTTCACATATCTATACTTAGTAAATATGTGAAAGACCGAACCACGTTATAGAGTTAGAAACCCGGACGAGATAAGCCAAGACTTAACGTATGAGGAGGTAATCTGTCAAGATCTTGGATAGGAAGGCATGTGTCCTACGCTACAGCAGAAAGGTCATACCACAAGTTAAAGTTTTGTGGAGGAATCATGCTATAGAGGAAATGACACGGGAATTAGAAAGCGAAATGAAAGCGAGGTATCCTCACCTTTTCGTAAAACACCAGTGCGTATCGTCAATTTCGAGGACAAAATTTCATAAGGAGGAGGTTGTAAGACCCCAACTTATTATTAATGAAATTTAATTTTTCTATTTATTATTTTGAAATAGTAAGGGTTGATTTGATTAATGTGGATAGTTAGGGGTAAAATACGCAAATATTTCAAAATAAGCAAGTGGTTATAAAATATTCATTGTTGTTTCGGGGAATATTCGTTTGGTCGTGGAATATTAAATCTCGTTCTGGGAATATTAAATGCGACGGCAAGCAACCATGTGTGGGCCCCATGTGAAAGCGATTGGATGAAGAAAACGACAAATATAAGTTGTTTAAAAATAACGGTGTAGTTATTCACGATTAATCTTTGTTAAAATACTCGGTGGTTAAAACTCAAGAAGACATTGCAGTATTGCACCAATTATTGATTCTTACGTAAGAAGGCACTACTCAATAATGGTTACGATAATTCTCGCTTCGGTATTTTATTGATTTAATAATTCTTTGCGTTGATATTTTATATTCATTGTTGTTTGATAATTGTCATTACACAAGATTTTTCATTATCGAAGCAATAATTCATATTATCTGAATAATATTATTAGATAACATTATTGGCAATGTCTAGAAAGTTACTGTCAAGGAGAGGTTTGGTCACCTAATCAATTGCCAAGAGTAAGAAGAAATTCTTATTGGAAAGCCCTCTTCCTTGGGGCGCACGGTTGTCAATATTGTGATTCTGTAATATTATTTGTGAATAATTAATTATTGATTCATATGATGAGGAAAATATTGATTTTATGTGGATATAGATGGAAAAATTTTAATGTGACAATTGTTGAAAATTGAAATTTTATCTTTTTCTCGATAAAATAATTCATTTAAATATAATATTATATTTTAGTAATATAATAATGGTGATATTTTTACAACGAATGTGGGATATATGAGTATACGAGGAGGAAGAGTATTTTTGTTGCAATAAATATTTAAAACATGTTAAACATGTCGGTGGACCCCATTTATTGACTGATATTTGATTATAGCATGTAAAATCACCCGTTTGTGGATTTCGGTCAATTTCTGTTTGGAATTCGGAAAACTTTCTTCTGTAAAGTTGTAGAGAATTGAATTTCCTATAAAACTCTTGAGATTTGAATTTTTCTGATAAAAGAGATATTTATTATGAATTATTGAAGTTCAAGTTCGAAATAATTAATTTTTGGGAGTTTTAGTTAATTATTTTGAGAAAATGTTTTTTACAACTAAGTTGGCCTCACATGTGATTCAAATGGGCTGAGATCAGTTGTCTAAGGTGGGCTAAAGAAAATGTGAAAAATATATTAATATTATATTCAATTTTCTACTTTGGTGTTCTAAGCATTTTCCTATAAATAGGGTGCTTAGGTTAGAATTGAAAAACACACCGTAAACTCAAGTTTTCTCTATTTCTCTCGATATATTGAGCGTATTCTTGTGAGTATACTTTGAGTATTGTTAGGCGGTTTGCAAGTTCCTTCAAAGACTATACCCTAGATTCCGATTAAGTACTTAATCTTTCGAGGTAAGGGATGTTATTTTCTTCTCAAATGATATTATTTCTTCAATATCATTATCTTTGAAATATTGGTTGGAACTTTTTATCAAATTTGGAACTTTTTCATATCTGGGTTACTAGTCATGAGTTACTATTCACGAGTTACTATTCACGAGTTACTATTCATTAAAGTCTTATTCATGAAGCGTGAAGATGTTTTTTGGGAAATTTCTATCTTTTGGTGTTGAGTTACTATTCACGATACTCAAGCACTATTCAATTAAAAATAAAATTTCTTCTTTTGTCCAAAATATCTATTCGGATACTAGCTTTGATTGTATCCATATTTTGATCATTCTTGAATTTTACACCACTATGATTATTTTTGAGGTATTTTTGAACATGGATAAAAACAAAGTACGAATCTTTAATCCTTAATCCTTGTCATTTTGTTTCTTTGGATTCGTTTCTTTAAAAATATTTTCATCATCCTCGGTCTTAAATGATGATATTATTGAATATCTTTGGCCTGTAGTGCAAAGATGAATGATTCTGAAGAATATCTTTGGTAGTAGTCTGAAGATGAGCAGTGTTTAGATGAACATGATCAATCGATGAATATCTTTGGCTGTAGTGCAAAGATGAATATTTGATTCTGGATGTATATTGATTGATGTTACAGGGGAAAAGATAGGCGATGAACTTTTAAATTCATACATGAAGATAGTAGTTTGCATTCTCTACTTAACTCTTCTAATGAATTATTATTTCAACTGCGAATATTGATTTAAAATTTGTTGTCTATTATATTCTATTAGATTTTTCTCATTTAAGACTAACGGTAATTTGTTGTATATTATCTTAGTCATAATATTCTTTCTTGGGCTAGTTGAGCTCACACTTTTCCTTTTTGTTCCATTTTTTCTCGGGGAGGCGAGAATATAGCGAGTACGTAGCCTGGGTATGGAATGGAGGTTTTAGAAAGAATTGTTTAGTAGTCCTCACCATTTTGGTAAAATAATGTATCAATAAATGTGATGAGTATTTATTTGAGTATAGATATTATACTGAAGATAATATTTGTATTCAAACTCACAGCTTTTCTTGTTGTAATAATAAAGTTGTAGTTGTTTACATACCATGTATTGACAACCTCGAATGGGTGATGTATACCTATTTTTGGGCGCCACAAATAATATCATATATGAAAATAATAATAATAATAACATCCTTACCTCGAAAAGAATAAGACTTCTAGTTTAAAACACAGGATATAAGCTATGACTTGAACTTGCATCAGATAAGCAACACTCAAAGTATTAAAATACTCACAAGAATACGCTTAATATATCGAGAGAGAAAGAGAGAGAAAACTTCAGTTTCTGGTGTGATTTTCAATTCTAACTTTAGCACCCTATTTATAGGAAAATACTTAGAACACCAAAGTAGAAAATTTAATAAATTAATAATATATTTTTTCCAACTCTTCCTACGCACACCACCAGCTGAATTCAACAATTTACATCACATGCAAGACCCACAATTAATGACAAAAACGTTTTCATATTAAAATAATTAAAACTTCCAAAATCAATTATTTTGAACTTCAATAATTCATAGTAAATAGCCTTTTTCGGAAAAATTGAACCTCGTGTCATTTTCATAGGAAATTCCATTCTCTACAACTGCGGTAAGAAAATTTTCCAAATTCAATGTAAATCGACCGAAATCCACAAGCAGATTTTACATCACGCTATAATCAAATTTCAATCAAGAAATGGAATCCAATGACATGTTTAACATCTTTTAACATTTATTGCAACATAAAAATACTCTTCCTCCTCATATACTCATATATCCCACATTTATTGTAAAATATCAACATTATTATATTATTAAAATATAATAATATATGAATTTTTTAGAAAAAGATAAAATATTAATTTTCAACAATTGTCAAATTAAAAATTTTCTCCATCTATATTCTCATAAAATCAATATTTTCCTCATCATATAAATCAATAATTAATTATTCATAAATATTATTACAGAATTATAATATCGACAACCGAGGAGCAGTTAAAGGAAGAGGGCTTTCCAATAAGGATTCCTCCTTCTTTGGTACAATTGATTAGATGACCTAACCTCCTGTATGTAACTTTCAGACATTGTCAATATTGTTATCTAATAATATTATTCAAATAATATGAATTATTGATCCGATAATGAAAAATTGTGTAATGACAATTATCAAAAACAATGATATAAAATATCAACGCATCAATTCTTGAATCAATAAAATAAAATCTTTGAATCAGTAATTTCAGAACAATTATTGAGTAGTGCAAGCCTTTACGTAAGAATCAATAATTGGTGTAATCTGCTATCTTCTTGTGTTTTAACCATCGAGTATTCCAATGGTATTAATTTGTAATAACTACGTAGATTAATTATAAACAACTTATACTTGTCGTTTTCTTTCATCCAATCGCTTTTTCAGTTATGGGGCCCATATAAGTTCTGGCGCCATTGCATGCGAATATTCCCAACAAAGAAGAATATTCCACAACCAAACGAATATTTTATAACCACTTGCTTATTTGAAATATTTACGTATTTTACCCATAACTATCCACATTAATCAAATCAACCCTTACTATTTCAAAATAATAAATAGAGAAAATTTAATTTTATTTATAATAAGTTGGGGTCTTACATCCATACTGTTAATTTTTTACCCATATGATGTGTATGTGTATGTCTTTGGACAGAATCGTTATCTTTCATTTTTAAAAAAGGAAAAAACGCACTGCTTTGATATATGTTAGGCGCATAAAAAAGGTCCACAAAATCAAACAGAATTAGCAGCAGTTAAGATGGAAAATTGGGTTGACAGAATCACATAATCACACAATCAATATATATATATATATATATATATATATATATATATATTAGTAAAGTAGTCAATATAGTATTGAATCACACGTTCACATGAGTGTGAATTTCGTTTTCTGAAAAGAAAAAAAAATAAAGTTTTGCAACTTTTGATTATATAGATTTTCATTGTCATATTATTTTGTGAAAAATAAAGTTTGGTATTCCTACTAAAAAGCGTACGCATATACATAAAGTATATATAGATCAATGAAAAGTGAGCTTAATTTTTGTATTGTGTCTGTAGTTTTTAAAGTTTTATTGGTATCCGAGTATCCAAATGTATCATGAAATGAGTAGAATAATGTGAACGCTTTCAACATATATAAAATCTCATGCCACAATAATATAATGAGATTTACTCTAGTTCATAAAAAAAGGGGAGAGATTGTACACATGGACTAATTAACAATTAATATAAGTTGCAAGATATATTAAAAGTATACAAAAGTCTATTACAATCTTGATAAAAAGTTTATAAAAGTCTGCTACTTATTTCATTGAGTCTATAAAAGTCATTTAAAAAAAAATCTTAAAAATATGTAAAAGTCATTAAAATCCCACAAATTCTATCACTTAAAAAAAAATCTTAATTGAATAGACCCCTTTAGTTGATTCTTCCAATTCTTTCAGGTTTTGGAAGATGGAAACAATGTCAGTTGTGTGAATATGATTTCAGGCTTCCGTTCAAAAAAATGACTTCATGCTCGTAACTTGTCAGACATTGAGAGGTGGAGAAGTCATTTTTCGCCAAACTCCCAATATTAAATTCCCACATCGAAAATAATACAAATACAATCACTTACAGCTGGTATATAAACAGACGTCTGAGAGTAAACACAATTGCGTAGCCATCTATTGAGCACAAAGTAAATTATTATTTCGCTTTTTACTAAAGAATACCGTGTGCTCGCCACAAGCAGTAGCATACGCCTGTTTTTGGAGGGGAGTTTTTTGTAAATTCTCCCTACAATTTAGTGTCTTTAAGCTTTTGTAAATACACCTCTTGGAAGATTAACTAATTTTTAAAATGTCACTGGGGGCAGTTATTTTTTTAGTAGTATATCCAAAATCCTAAAATATTAGAATTTAGGATCAATAGTTTTTCAAAATAAACCTACCAACGAAGAACCTGCGACAGTAAATATCTCGTGAAACATTGACAATTTTAACCGGACTGAAGAGCCACATAAATGTGCACGCATTCAAAAGCTATATATATTTAATCCTCGATCTCGCTAGCAATAACCAGACTCATTTGAAGAATATATTAATAAATCAATATTTAATAATTTTCTTATTTTTATATAATTTTGTATTTTAATCCCTATATATGATTTGACTCCTCAGGGTGAGGAAATCAAAAGAGCGTTCCCTATTTATATAAAATGACATTTCACACCCTATTTATTACAATTTTATGTTGGTTAAAGGATCTTTATCTCACTTAATTGCTGCTTTAGGTATGCATGCCTATCAATTTCACTCATTTTTATTTTTTAAACAGAGGATTTAGAGAAGAAAGAGAACTATATAAAAAAATTAAAATCAGTCAAATTTTGATTTTGATCATTTTGTAAAAATATTACTACTAATTATAAATTTTATTATTTATAATTATAATTATAATTAAAATAATGTTGTTTTAGTTCTCATAAATACATAATGATCGTTGCACATTTTGATTTCTAGCAATATTTATTTTTAAATTAAAATAATTGCAATTTTTAAATTCAAACAACAATTACTTTTAAATAAAAAAATAGTTACAATGTTCAAAACATGATTTGACTGTTGGAACTTTTAAATTTTAACTTTTTAACTTTTAAATTTCAAGATTTAATATTTAAGAAATCAATATAAGGAATATGTTGAGTACATAGATAACACTACAGAGTAGGGATAGAGATAAAGAAATTGATGCGAATGCTTTTCAATTTGTTATGAACTCGTTACTAGCACTGAAGCGCGAAAGGTTTAAGGGCATATGAATGCAATTAAGTTTGGAATCCTTCCATTATAATTTATAGCAAAATAGTGTACAAGTTGAATTAAGTTCAGAAATAAAATTATTAAAATACTATATATCAGATTTAGGAATTTCCAAGTTATTATTAATCTGTAAACTCAGAACTCTTTTTTTGAAACTGGAAGCCTGTTCTACAAATGACCTTATAACATCAAAACTCACAAGAAGAAACCAGTTATTTTCAAATAGGGCCGAGAAGATACAATATGTTTTTATCAGTATATGGTAACATTGCAACAATGAGAAAGATTTAGACGTGGCTAACAAAATGGAAATAAACAAAACCAACACGCCCTATTCTAAATGACCCTATAAAAGAATGGAGCAGTGAACATTTGTTGAACAAAATAGTATACTAGAGCAACTCCAAATCTCTTGTATAACCAAACATATCACAACCTCTAGTATCTACATTTGTCTTCCTACTAGACGAGCACGTTGGATCACAAGTTACCTATATATATATATATATATATATATATATTTATATATATATATATATAATATAAAAGATAAATATATTTTATTATAAAAGATAAATTTATTTTTATAAAAAGATAAATTTATGTTTTTATAATAAAAGATAAATTTATTTTATTATAAAAGATAAATTTATCTTATTATAAAAGATAAATTTATCTTTTATTCAAACTTATCTTATTTTTATATTATGTATTTATAAAAATAAATTTATCTTTATGGTAGGGGTAGTAATATAAAAAGGCTAAAGGCAAAATGGAAAAGGGACTGCCGCTACAAGCTGTAGCGGCAGGTAGAATGTTTAACCAATCTAAGCCATTAAATGTCTAGATCAACGGATGTGAGCTTGTTTGCTGAACAGTATCCGTAGCAAACGTTTGCTACGGATGATTACACACATAATAACAGGGGAGAGAACGAGAGAGACTTTATAGAGATTGAGCTTGGTGATCTGATAGGAGAGCCCGGTCCAGTGAGTTTTAGCCATATGATAACCAATTCCCCAATTGGGCAAAAACTGAGCTACCTCAAACAGATTCTTCTTCTTCTTCCTCTTCGGCTTCTCAGCCACCGCCGCCGCCTCCGTCGTTGAAGCTGCCGTCGTAGGGTTTGTAGCAGTACTCAAGTTTCTATAGAAGTTGAATGATACCCTCAACAAGCTATTCGTCTTCTCCATTGAAGCTCCTGCTCTGTTTGCAAGGCTACTCGCCATTTTCACTCTCTTTTCTACCCAAGTGTGATGCCCTTCAGATTTCGGTGTTCATATCCTATTCATCCAAATCAATTGTTTTTAAAAATAGATTTGACTATTAGTCTCGATAATAAAATTGAAAGGGATAATTATTTAAAATTATATTTATTATAATTTCTATTTTTTGGAATTAAAAATTTATGAATAAAATTAATTTTCAACCTTATTTAAAAAAATTGATATATCTTATTATATTTATCTATACTTGAACTAATGAGAATATAATATTTTTCTTATTAATAACAAGTTTTTATCTAATTCTTTAAATAATTTTGAACAAAATAAACATAACATGAGATTATTTGAGTTTTTTCCAAAAATAATCTCTAAAAAAGAAACATGTGACTATAACTATTTAATTTCACAATTAATAGTTTTATTATAGTCCTGAAATTATAATTAATTTTTACAAACAAGCATCATGATCTTTTTAAAAATAATATAGATTACTACTTTATTTGTAAACGTTTTATTGCGTAGATAAATTTAATAAAGTCGTGTTTTATATATTGCAAAAAAAAAAAGTAGAAATAAAATTGTAAAAATTACCAATACATGATATTATCAGAAATTATATGAGTTCTACTCATTCACGTTGTACACTGTATTTGTGAGTTTCAAAATGGAAAGCAAAATGGAAAGAAAATTTAGAGAGAATAATACAAATCATTTGTTTGCGAATTACTAAAAACATGAATCGTTCATAATTTGACTAAATAGGGAAGAAAGTGTAATATAGTAAAATATAATAATAAATGCTTCACCCTTTGAATTTGTTGAAAATTGCAACTCTTTTTTATTAATATTAATTCTGACAAGTTTTACAGAAATATTAATTAATTTAATATAATATATAAAACAAATCCTTCAACCACAAAAAGAATCATATTTATTTTTGCATTAAAACAATCATCTTTTTTTACTAAAGGTAGAATAAAAGAAAAATTTATCTCAAATTATCATCATTATCAGTTTTTAACGGAAAGACCAGCTTATTATATTTCAATCTAATCAACCACGGACTCAAAGCCATCAACAAACCTGACAGTCTAAATTGCTGTTTAAATGAAAATTGATAACAAAAACCGGTTGGAATTCAAATATCAAAAAACAACGCAGCAGCTTAACAGAAAGCCAGAATAATAAAAACAATCACAAATTGCCAGTGCCCAAAAAAAAGCAAGGCTTCCACCGTTGAAACTCCACCTCAGGAACATTTCTTCAGAGAGTTATCTCATACACAAAAAAGGTACCCCAGAAGCAACATTAGCATCAATTTACAATTAAGTTTTACCATCCTTTTCGCTGCTAAAAGATAAAACAAAGTGACTATTCATTGCAGAATACATGTATGTATATTATTATAGTAGCTACCAAAGAAACAAAAATGGTAAATAATCTTGAAAAATAAGGTAACTCAATTACCAGAAGAAAAAAAATATCAAAGGAAACAGTAATTCCTATAGGTAACTCCATTGTCTGAGCATTTCTTCTTACTTGTATACAAAAGCTACAGTTTATGTGGCTACTTGATTCCATCCAAACACACTCAAGGACTCGGAACCAAGCTCCAAACATGGCAAGTCTTTAAATGCAAATTCCAAAGGTTGGGTATCTAACCGGACAGATATTACCTCGTTATCTGTAATAGTTTTCATTTAAGTTTTGAGTACGAGTAATAGACCTAAAACCGTGTTACCTAGTAGTAATAGACCTAAAACCGTGTCACCTAGTAGACACTTACCTTACATGCACAACGGCTCGATAATATAACAAATTAAAAAATACAAACAACTTCAACCAGCCAAAAGTGCAAGGAAAAAGTAAACTGAAGAAACTGATTCTTACTCCAAAATCACAATATAAAAGAATCGAGTAACAAAAATTACAGAAGAGGGGAGCTTTTACTTGACAAATCAATAAAAACCTATGACATATATCAACAATAATTCAATTTATAAGGGCAAAGGTGGAAAGGTTGACAATGTTAATGGCAGTGGTGGAAATGAAAATTATGGCAGATGCAGCTCTATGGTAAGGATAAGAAGACATGCTAGCAGACATGAAAATTGTGAGTTTGAATAACAAATATGGAAGAGTGACAAAGCAAAGAATGATGGTTGTAAGTTTGTAACACCCTTGATATTGGTAGAAGAAAGAACATCAAACACATTCATGCGTGAAGTGGCAAAGCATGGAAGCCAGAAGTGACAAATGAAGGAATGGTCTTTTTCATGAGCCAACTTCAGAATACCAAAATGTAAAACAGAAGGGAAATCATAAAAATAGTCTTAATCTTACAAGAGATTGATAATAGTTTGGACCGACATCAATGCAGACATCCTAATGACAAACTGAGCATGGCACAACAAGATTGAATAACAAACGAGTAGAGTACAGACGGACTAAATAAACCAACTAACTAATTGACAACACATTTGCATAGACAGAGGGGTCAACACTAATTTCTCTTTTCTAAATTGGAGATTATATAGTATACATTATTAACATTATTATTCAATTCAATCAAGTCAAAGTTAGAGTGACGAACGTGCAGTGTAAAAGTTAAATATCTAAATGTGGACAAGGAAAGAAATAAAGACTGAAAACCATTTTTTGAATATAATAGTACTCCACTTGGGAGGATAATAAAGCGCAAAAATATAGTTTTCACGCCAAATGATTAATATGTGAACTGTTTTCCTTCTTAATTCTCTGCAAATAGACTAAAACTCATCACGTTCAATATACCATATTGATAATTGACTAAAACACTGTCACTATTCTCATGAAAACTTGTTATATACATCTCAAAACATAATTCAGCAGTCCCATCTTCACCTTATTCCACAGGACATCACTCTCCACCTTTCTTTTGCTATGTTTGACTCCTCTTCTATCTCCGTATATATGCATATATATAGAGGAACCTAAACCTCAGCCACTACTTAAGATATTACCTCCAACCATGCTACAAATCCTAAGAATAACAAGCAGAATTTCCTATCTTAAGCAGATCTACAGATGTTAAAAAATTTAAGCATCCAGCCAGAATGTTTGGAGGGAAGTTTGGATTTGGATGCCATGCAAGCTCCTGCATTTCGTTAATATCACTTGGAATATAAATATAAATTCTTGAATTTTGACATTCCTTCAAAGCCTTTTTTTGTCATCAACTAATGGCTACTGACGTTATTACCGTGCCACCTTTTGTTGTTTGTTTCAAAATTTCTAAACGTGCAGCAAGAAAAAAAATATATATATATATATAAACAAAACTTTACCAAACAATGACAGTAGATATAAGGGTTCATCGAAACTATGGTAAACCATTATGTTTATCAAGTGTATAGGATATTTCAGATGAATGTTGATTTTTCTTTTCTTTTATTTAGCTAGTACATTCCTGTTACCAACAACCAACTGCTTCTTTGTTAGTGTAGATAATGATTTTATCACTGATCCAAGGTGCTAATTGGTAATTGGGAGGCCACTACAGTTGCTTGGAATGTGAAAAATACAAGTAAAATGCAAAAGTGAGCACTGTACTCTTAATATATTTGGATATTGTGCCCCTTTTTTTGTTGAACAATATTTGGATATTGGATATTTTAAGTAAACATTTTCAGCTTTATTTGACCAAAAATAGCACTTTATTTTTATAATAATTAAGATGCTTTAATAAAGGTGCTTCGTCAAATAGTATTCTCCGACTTGATGAATAAAAAGTGTAAACTAAAGTAGTAAATAAGTTAAAAATTACATTATAATTCTGCAACTTAATATACAAAATTTAAGACAAAAAACATGAGAAATTCTTCTTCTTTTTTTCTATAGGCCTCTAGCTATATATCACCTTTAGTCGGAACAAATTTTTCGTGTCAATGAAAATACATATTATTAGTATAATTCCTAATCAATAAATAAATTAGCGTCCTTTATTTTAGTATGTTAAGAAAGATCAAAATATCAAAATATACAGTTCTTTATAATATTCAATAAAATGCAATTAATTTTTAAAAAAAATCTTATGATTATCAAAATAAACTTAAAACTCTCCCTATAAATCAATATCAGACAAAACTAATTTGCCAACTTATTTATCTTTTATTTTTTTGGCTTAAATGGAAAAGCTTGTATAAATAAAATTTATGTTGTTTTATTTACAACTATATCATGTAGCTTGGTTGGAAAATTGGTTAAAGTTATGAGATTAAGGTTTTGAGTTCGAATCTTAACGAAAGTGAATTTTTTAGTCTTAGTTTGGCTTATTTACATGTATCATTATCACGCAGGATAGTCAATGTTCATTATCACGCAGGATAGTCAATGCTCAGCTGTCACATAAAGGTTTGTTTTGCATTGGCTAACAAAAAGGGGCACAATATCCAAATATATTAAGAGTACAGTGCACTTTTGCATTTTACTAGAAAAATATATGAAGATGAACTATATGGTTTGTTAGGCAGTTCTAAGCACAAAAATGGTGGCTAGCAGTTGGGAGTAGTCTAAGCACAAAAAAAGTTCTTTCTAATATGGACTTTCAACGGAAGGATGAGTTCTTAGAAATAGCCGAAAAATTAAAAAAGCACTTGAAATAAAAAGAGAGAAATGTGGTCTGCCGTATACTCAAGAAGAGTCCTACGATTATGTTATACTCAAGACATGTCCTACCAACACAAAATCACACAATCCATCAAAGACGATGGTTAATCTGCACCTCACAAAGATAACATGGAGGAAACTGAGAGATATGACTAGAATCTTAGACAGGATAACAAATACAAATGACAACTTCCAAACAAAAAACTCGCATCCAACCTTAAAAGACCATATATATGTGAAGTTATTGAGCGATGCAACAACCTAAAATGCAGAATATGTAGCGAACCTGGTTAAAACATAACGAAGAAGCAGTGATTGAAGTCCAAGACTGTCATCCAAGAAAGGGAAGTCTACCCAGTAGCTTCAAATCTATGCCCCAACATTTCACGACATAAAAATATGCAACAAATCAGTTTTAGATACAAACAAAATCTTCTCATTCGCATAATGTATGATTTAATCAGAATCAGGCTAGCATCATTAGCATTTACGGCAATGGTGGTGTTGATATCAACTACAAATGAAACCCATGAAAACAAAAAACCTTGTAATGCAGTCCACATTAAGAGAAAGTGATTGCTGTTTAGATGCTCATATGTTTGCATCTTTGTAGTTTCTTTATTAATCAAGAGTTCTTTATGTTATAACTTTAGAAATTCTATTTTATTAGTAGTCTTTAATTCCGAGTATTTTATGCTTAGGACAGGGTTATTTTTCATTTATGAAAACAAGCTTTGTATCGACAATTAAATAGAGTTAATTAGTGAGAATTTCAGCATATTGTTGCTATCTTTTAATTGTCACTCCTAAAACCTTGGTGAGACTCTTAGGTTTTATAGGTCATCCATTTTTGTTCATTCTCTTTATTTTCTGCTATTTACCAATACAAATCCTTGATAAAGGACTGCATCCAATCCCTATGAATATCTGAAATAATTATACGTCAAAAGTCCCCATAGAATATGCCCAGAGGGAAGCCCAAAAGGATGCCTCACCCAAACTTAAGCAAGATAAGTATCAGTATAATCCACGTGTTCAGACATAAGACTTCTATTATTAAATACTAATATTGGAAAAACTATTTATCTCCTTCTCAAAAAGCCTAATCCAAGCAGCCTCAAACCCCACCCAAGCCCACTACTACTGTTCTTTTTTCTTTTGATAGAACATTGTTATCGTCCATGCTTAATTCATACACTAAAACAGTAATTGACAATTTTTGTTCAAGCCCATACACCCTAATATTTGATCCTAAAACCAAACACAGCATTAAAACCCCAATCTCATACCCAAACCCACCTTGAGTGTATATTAATTGAGAATAATAGTCACAAGAGGAAGATTGCTTTTGCTGATTAGTATGTCACATTGCAAGACAAAAAATAATTAGACCTTACTCATATGACAATGCAACATTCATTCTACTAGTCTCAACGTATGGTGCAACACCATCAAGAAAATAGTATCACAATGGTGCCATGGTTCAAATTATCAATACCCAAGAAGCAACGCCCAAGGTTATTCGGTTTTGGCGCCAACAGCACCGAAACTGTGAATGACACATAATAATGCAACCATAGCGAGATGAGACCACCATACTGGCTGATATTGCCAAGAAGACGTAATATACAGAGATAAGACTTGTATTGGCTAATATGCTTTTGATTCCTTAATTTCATACATATATTTTTAACATAAAATCTTCATATACAGAGACGTAATACACGTGTTTGTCTGTATATATGTTTAGGCTAAAAATATTTGTACAAATGACAGCATAAATAACATTAACAAATTTTTATGCAAGTATATATATATATATATATATATATATATATATATAAAATGTGCTATTTTTGGATTGTATAAGATACTTATTTTTCCATGATTCTTTAAAATTGCTCTAATCAAGTGACACTAATGTGTATATTGCCGTTTTACATTAATATTATTGTGCTATATTATGTTTTCTTTCTTTCTGATTAACTAACTTTATTATTCTTATTTATTTATTTATTGAGTTTTTTACAACTTTTAAAATATTTTGGGTGCTCAAAACCAGTGTTGTCTGCTCCCAAAACCACAAACAATATAGAATTAAAAATAAACTGGCCGAGATAGTAGCCAGTGCCTCAATTTCAAACATGAATAACAAATGTTGAGCCCAAATGAACACCTGTTTCCCAAAAGCACTTTCTCAACTCTCCGCTCATGTTCAACTAAGTAAATAAGACAACACCATATCACATGCACAGGAGATTATATGCAGAATAAAATGAAACCAAAAAGGATTTGGTCACTTCAATATTAAACATGGGGTGGAAAGGAACTAGAAGGAAGTTTCTTTCAATTTATACAGACACCTATACAGGATTACACCCTCATGTATAAATCACAATAAAGAAAAGATGCGGACATACCCACCACATAAGTCCTTTTCAATTTTGCTCCCACAAAAAAGGGTCCATCTATATAATTACACTACCTAAAGTCATATTGCTCCATACTTAAACATCGAACACACTCTTATGCAGTAAATTTGGTGGTTTGTAATACCTAA
This sequence comes from Panax quinquefolius, assembly GCA_020205615.1. Taxonomy (NCBI): domain Eukaryota; kingdom Viridiplantae; phylum Streptophyta; class Magnoliopsida; order Apiales; family Araliaceae; genus Panax; species Panax quinquefolius. The sequence goes on along the minus strand of CM035162.1, from coordinate 11,356,573 downwards.
AAAAGTGTTATTAAAAAAAGTTAAAAAAATTCCTGAAAGGGTCACTTATTTTGGACGGAGGTTGTAGTTAATGAGCCTATGATCTGGCTATGATTGATAATCTCTTGATAAGCAGCCTCATTCCAAGGGAATATAATCCCAAGTCCTTCTCTTATTAATAGATAACCAGTATCGATTATCCACAGATATTTACTCAGGGAAACCTTCCTTTATAAATCTATAAAAACAAATCATTGTTATTTAATAAATAGAACACAAAGAAAACATAGATACAGCATCTGTTAGCACTTTTCATAGATTCACATTAATTTGAGACATTGTCAGAATAGTATTGGTAGTCTAAACAAATAAGTTCGAGCATATACTCAAGAAACTATATGTTGATTCATCAATAAGATGAGAAGATTGTTAAATATCATTTGCAGTAGATTCCTAACAAACTAAGATAAAGTAGGTTAAGTAACAATATACTAGTGACATGACAACAATCGCTTTTTGTTGTAGAAAGAACAAATGCACTAGGTTGGAAAACCCAAACAGTAGCATCTCTTGTTTCCCATCAATACTAAAATCCTTGTATATCTGATCACAACCAAACGTCTCACATTTACAGCACAAAATGGCACTAGATTTTTGTACCACGCAAAAAAACTACATTATTAAAGGTTACATAACGCAGGCCTAGTAGTGATCAGTGACCATAACAGCAGCATATAGCCCACAGAACACTGTTTGTAAACATTGGGGTTGGCGGTGGAGGGTGGAAAGACGGAGGAGGGATATATAAATCATTCTTAATTGGAAAAGATATGGCGCCTATTCATAAAGGAATGTGCATCATAGGACTGAAATAAACTGACAATCTACATGGATTTTCCCAGGTATATAATTTACAATTTTGGTTAAATCAGAAAGAACAAACACAAATTAAAACAGCCACCACAATAAAGCTCAACAATCATGACCCTGAATTTTCTTTTCAAGCTGTCATATTTTGAAATCTCCATTTTTAGGAATCTCATTGATCAAATGCCAATGAGTTGGTGTTTAAGAGTGTGTTCGATGTTTGGGCTCCAGATATTTTCTGGTACTGCTTGTGCTCCAGTTCATTTTCCTTGAGAGGCAAAGATTATTTCCAAAATCAAGGAATTTATCTGGTTTTACAAAGGTAGACTACTATGGATCTTTATCAGAACGCTGGGACAATCAATTACTTTTTGTATTTTCTTGTTGCTTGGGTTTAGTGAAACTCCATAGTTGGTGTATTGGTGAAGGAATGTATATTTCCACTTCAGTAGAGGATTTCCTATTTACTCCGCTTTGAAGATTCGAGGAAGGAGAGATGCTAGGATGCTTTGGAAAGATGCATCTTATTTTTCTTTGAGAAAATATCCAAAGAGCGTAATGCTCAGCTTTTCAGGGACATCTGTCAATTATTTGCTATACTATGAAATAGAATTATATTTCACGCCTTACTATGAAGAGATTGGAGGAGAGTTGTTGCTTTTGTATTTACTTTTTATTGTCACTTGATGCGGATGGATTCCTTGTCCACAGTGTTTCTAATCTCTCAATTCTTCAAATAAAATTTCTTTTTCTATCAAAAAAGAGAATCTTTTTAATGTCGATGACACTGCACAACTCTATGCGCAAATGCAAACCCAGTTCTAGTATGACACTAAACTAACCCCCAACCAACTCAAATAGTCTAGGCTTTTATCAAATTGTATCAATCATACTACATAAAGTACACTAAGAATGGGTGTTAACGCAGAAACTGAGAACCTCAATAGCTAACAATAAACAATCTAAGGTTGTTCTCCTAACCACATATGCAAGTACATGTACTAGATAATTTACATGAGAAATTGCTTAAACAATCTAAGGTTGCACTCAATTCAAGGCAAAATGATGTCTTCCCCAACAAGTAGCAATTTCACACAAACTAAGAATCAAATATTGAAAGGAACAAATTTTATATACTGAACGTTTTCTTACCATGCAAAAATTGCGACTAAACCTTTCCTGCTGAACTTTCAGCCTTTTTGTAGCCTGCTTCGCCGAAAAAAGACTGGTTAAATTGAAAATATCTATTTATGGTAAAAGTTTCAACCAAAAACAGAAAGAAGCTCATCTTTAAAAACAAAGCTCAATAATTCAAGTGAACTATTATGCCATAAGACCAATGATACATCTGGCTTTAATTTAGTATATAAGGCTTAAAACTTGAAATGCTATTTAACGAGCACGAAATTAAAACATACCGCGCTATTAGTTATAAACAAAAATACACTCTACTTAAATAAATTAAAGTTGTTTGATAATACATATTTTATCAATCACTATGTACTAAAATTGTAAATAAGTTACTCAAGTTATTAATTACAACAAAAACAGTTATGTACACATTCCAGTTGAATTGAAACGAATTTGAAAATTTATTAAATCTTATTACTAATTATTATTATTATTATTATTATTATTATGGTAGACAACACAGATTTTGTTATGCAGTAGAGCTCTCAAGTCAGAATTTTATCAAGCAGATTCTAAAGACTACACTATATTAATAAAAAATACATAAATCAATCTTCATTTAATGTTTGAAATTAATTGACCATAATTTTTATAGCAGACTTCAACATCTTGACGAATAAAGCATGAGATTATAACACGTAGATCAGGTACCATATGTTGGCTTGGAGATTATCATAATCAGATTTTATTTTATTTTTAATCGGAGACGTAGATTATTATAATCAGAATTTATTTTGTTTTTTATTTTGAGAAGTAGAATATCATAATCAGATTTATATTCTTTTCGGACATTCTGTAATCAGATTATGACATTCATATTAATTTTGTATTGTTATTTAGAGATAAATGTTGGATTATTAATGTAATTATTTAGTAGGATATTCTAGAAGTTAATTATAGTAATAGATTTTAATTAAGAGAGTGTTATATTGTTTCTTTTTTAAAATAGGGTTTTACTTTGTTCTCAAGTATTGGGTTTTTATTTATGTATTGTAATATTTCATTATTTTATAGATTATTGAATATATTAGTTTGAGATTAAAGTTGTGCTATTGTGTGTTTCTTTATCGATTCTTTGCGGAGATAGGTACCCTTGTTTCTTCTTCTCACCTTGTCCTCCTACATCATAATGGTACCAAGAACAAAAATTTCTGATATCTTTTGATTTTACCAAATTTCTTCCTACCAAAAATTTTTTTTGCCTCCATCAATTTGTCGAAGTTCGCTAGAAGATCGACAACAATTTTTCGAGTAACTTAAAATGTCTTCTGTACCGTATAGTACCGATTATAGGAACTTATGCAATAAGTTTGCACTTTCCGAAATAAGTCTTGCAAATTTACAAGCACATTACGCGTACATAACCACATGCTATGTTTGTCCATATTTTGTTCAAACGCAAAGAAATATTCATCCTAATCATGTTTGTTCAACTAAAGCGACGCGTTCACAAGAGGAGACTCTTAAAGCAAATTCTTGCAAAACAATTTAAGAATGTCTCAATACTTAAACGTATCAATAACCAATATGAATTTGGCAAGGATAAAGAAGAGCAAATACTCTCACATATTGATCAAACATGAAAACAATGTTAAGTGTGTTGAACAACTTGCAGATTTAGAGATGGTTCGCAGTGAGGAAATTAAAGGTAGGGTCAAAAAGTTAAGTTTGACCCCAAATGTGATAGCTTGAAGATAAAGTTGAGGTCAACCATGTTGATTTTACGTTAAGAGTCCCAAGGTACTTCAAATTTCTATATTATGTCGTTCCTGAAAATTGGGTTCATGACATTTAACATTCGGATGCGCATGTTTTGTTGGAAGACATCTCTTGAAATGTGGTTTATTATTCTTCGATATTTCAAAACTCGAGGACCAATTTTTTTCAAAGGTGAGGATAATGATGCGGTACGGAAGAAGAAATTCAATAAGTTTCTCATTAATTTATTAATTTTGTATTGTTATTTAGAAATTTTAATTATAGTAGTAGATTTTAATTAGGTGTTTTAATCATAGTAGTAGATTTTAATTAGAAAATTAGTTCTTTTTTAAATTAGGATTTTTACTTAGTCACCAAGTATTGGGTTTTCCATTTAAACATTGTAATATTTTATTATTTTATAGATTATTGAATATATTGATTTGTGATTAAAAATTTGTGCTTTGGTGTGTTTCTCTACCGAATCTCTGCAGAGATAGGTACTCTCATTTTTTCTTTCCACTTTGTCCTACATCATTTAGGATATGATAAATTTAATGCTTCAACGTATTCTTGGAAATTCCTAGAATTCGTTAAATGAATGCTCAATTTGTGATTTGAAAACACCTACAAAGTAACTCATACGTCGTGCCTAATTCAAGCTATACCTTAATTTACTAGATGTGTCCCACGTGCATTCCCTCCTATTTTGAAGTTCTTTTCTATAAAATAAACTTGTCATTAAAAGTAACAAGTAGAAGTATTTGGATTTTAAATAACTTTAAAAAATTTGAAAAGTAGATATATATCATGTTCATGTAACCTCTCACAAAAATTGATTGAGGTGCTTCGTTAATTTTTTTAAAAAGTAAAAAGCATAATTAGTAAACGCTACTTAACAAAAAATGACAAAAGGACAAAAAAACATAATATATTTGTATAAGCAAGAACAAAGACTACAGTGCTAGTTATTTTGAGCAATAATCTTGTACAACTAAGCTGCAACAAACAAAACCAATATGTGGATTAATGAAGGCTCAAATTATATGTTCTAACATTTAGAATATATTTTTGGTTAAAAGGTCCTTATAAACTGACAATATTTCCCTTAATCTGATTCATTCTATTCATTCTGAATTTCTTATAACCATGATTGTGTCGTACATAGATGACAATTGACCATTCACTAGGTGTATAATCCACCTCTAAAACATGTTACCTTCTTTTGGTTGTCAGATATTACACATTGAAAGCATGTTGTTTTCAGACTATTTCTTAACATTTGCCATACACACTTTTGTCCTAAGCTACTATATTGTTCACAACTTCTGCAGAATAAAAGATGTAAAATCAAGGTAGATTTTAGTTAAAAGGACTCTATAATTAGTTAAGAAGGTTCTAGTATATGGATGTCGCATGTATTGCAAGGTAGATTCGAGTAAAGTTCATGTTAGCAGTCCAAGTTAGTAATGCATCTTAGCATAAAGGCTTAAACTAGTACAAATTGGGGAGTATGAAATATGTGATACGATATATATGAAATAAACTGAAGAATGATTTATCGATTTCTTTTTGCTCTATGCACTCTCAGCAGACCTAAACTACGACTGCGCACTATCTCATCATTTTTATTCTATGTTCATCACAATTTACTCACCATTTTTCCGTAATCATTCAGACAACCTCAGCTGTCTAATTTTCTGTTTGGAATCAAAATCAAAGCCAGGACAAGGGATAGTGCTAACAGAATGTCTATATTCCACTAGCAACATTCACTCATATTTATGAATGTTCTTTAACATTCTTACATAAACATTTCACAGTAATTGGCAAGGTTTTACAATCATGGTTCAAAGTCGTTGCAGTGGCCTACATTGCAGAAGGGGTCTGTCTTTTTCACTCGGTTCCGGACGATTCGCGGCCTTACACGAGTACTTCAAATTTATTTATTTATTATTATTATAAGTTAATATGTACATATATGCATTTTATTTATTTTATTACTCCTTCTATTCCACAAAAAGAGTCCTACTGTTTGATAATGTTATTATTATAACTCCCTTTATTCCACAAAAGAGTACCAATTGTTGATTTTCCATTACAACCTTATTTCACCTTGAGCTCTCTCTTACGCTTTTACATCCCCTTGATTTCACTGGTACACCGTTGTTTTTTCCCGTTACGAAAAAAATTTGCCTATACGCACTTTTACATTGATAATGCTAGAAATTACAATTCGTGAACCGTTATTGGATCAATAAGGAAACCAAGCCGATACACCAAGATTTTGGCAACTCAGCAAATACTTTTAACCATGTTCACATTACATTTTTTTCCCCAGAAGCCAAGCTCATTTATGAAGACTAACAGCATTATACAAAAAGGCTTTCATTTTTATAAATGTCTCAGTAAGGTTACACAAGTCCATTACTTCCTGCGAGAGTAGCAATTGTACTTTTTTCACCATGTAAAATAGACTTTCTAGTACACAAGTAACATTTATCCAACCCATCAAAATTGCTCATTTCATCAATAAGTAGAAATGAATATCAACAAGGCAATTTCAACTCAAAATAAGATCAAGAAAAAAATGCCTAAAAATAAACATTGAAGATCATTACTACATAAATGACTAGTACACAGTAACACATACCAAGAAGTACTACATTTTGTCAGGTTCTACGAGTTTACATTCATGTATCAAAATAGCAGCATGGGAAAGCACAACAAATACTCCACATCTCTTTACTTCAACAATTGCATTAGAGAGATTATCTCTAGTTACAATTGAAGATCATTGCTTATGCGCAAGGGATATAAACCAACTAAACCTATTAATGCCAACCAGAACGAGAACTATCACTATTTCATCTTAGCACTTGTGTTCATCTAACAACAGCATCTAAGTTTCCAACATCCCTCTTTAGACTTTCTTTTTGTAAGAACATCACTCTACCACTTTCTTTATATAAGAATGTCCCTCTTCCACTTTAAGCTTAATGTTTCGCTACATTGCAACTTCTCAACACTCCATCCTGACAGTCGCATGAACTACACTGCGACTTTTTCAGCACAACATGGAGTGTTCATCCCTTAATAAAATTTCCAAGTATGCTGCAACCTCACGTCGCTTTTGATCATGAGAAATGCTAAAAGATTATATTCACAAGGGAAGGGCGCAACCCCACACACAGAATACATGTGGAAACCAAACACTCACCCTGCACTAAATCACAGCTCAAAAGAAAAACTACACGTCCAACACAATTGAAGCTCTCAAGGAACTGAAACAAAAGGGTTTGGAAACACTGGATTAAAAACAAGAAACAGAAGGTTACAAAACAGATTTGGCAAAATCTGGAAAAAGAAAGGATTTGTGCACAAAAGGGATGGCACCTAGTCAAATCGTCTTGGAAGAATTGAAGATTTGAAGAAATTCAACGTTGCACAATGCTTACATGAGTCAAAAATCAAATTTAAAGAAAATAGAAACTTTGCAGTAAGGGAACCAGAGGGACAGCTTAGCAAATGATCAGAGAAACTAAGGAGTTAGCAAGTTTGACTATATCTAGAAAAGGGCGGACCAAGTTAAGAATTCCGTTTTGATGCTCTATAACATCACAAGTCTGCAGATTCATTATATACATCAAATGATTTTCGATTCTAGTACTCTTCATTTTTAATATTCAACTTTTTAAATAGTATTCCTAGCAGTAGCTTGAAGAATAGTTACAAATAAAGGAAAAAGCACTCTACAAAGAAAAACAAGAAACACTAACTCTGTAAATAATAGTGCAACACATCTTCTAATTAATAACACTAGCTTAACATAAACTATTTAACATAAACTATCCCAATGTGAAATAAGGAAGTCAAAATCATAAACAAAACAAACTTAACTGCCACTGAAACTTCAGTTCCAATTAACCATCATCATAATAAGGGCAGCAACCTGAAATGACAAGACTAGCATAAACCACCCCGAAAACAAAAAAGAGACATGGAATGGTGAATCACCTATTGCTAAGCGTAAGAATACTGGAGACACCACTTCAAACCCGCTAGGACTGATACCACCTTAGTACATGTTGCATAACTCCACCATCACCTACGGCTTATTTCCTAGCCCCCTGATACCATTTCTTGACCTGCTTCCCTCTTCAACGGAAGAATGACCTTTGGATGTTCTATAACATAAGAGGAAAGCAAAAGCATAACGATTTCTTTCTCTTTCTACTGGATAAGTAAATGTGCAAGATTTTTAAAATTAAAAATGTTACACAATCCAAAAACAACTTACTTCTGTCTCTTTGCATTCTGCTGCTTGATGCTAATAACCATATCCATAGTCATCTTCTGGTGTTCCCTTGTTTGTGAGTGCAAATCCAGGCCTTCCACTGTTTCACAATCAACTTTGCAAATGCGGCACCACCCCGTGCTTGCTGGCATCCTCTTTCTTAATCTATCAAAGGAATCCGAGTTGCCCTGTAACATCCACGTAAACAGAAACATAATCATCAGACTTTATTGATCAAGTATTATAATCATACACACAATAAATCAAAGGACAACCAAATATTACAGGTTCTCAATCCCTTCGCCAAACACAGCATCAATAAAAAACAATAAAACACAGCAAGTAGAAGAAAGGTTAACAAACTTACTGTATAAAAACCACCATCTGTTGGAAAACCATGGAGGGAATAACTGCTCCTAAATCCTGGTTCACCAAGTCGTGGATGATTTAACTTATTGCCTCCAAATGGTTCGCCAACAGGAAAAACACCAGCCCCAGGCAATTCCCCCATACGAGAAACAGAAAATGGCCCGAAATCATCTCCCACTCGCTTATGACTAGGTACATTCCTAGGACCTAAAAATTCACCCCTATTCGAATGGTTAGGCATAAAATCTTGCCCCATCATGTCACCATTCCTGAAATGTTCACTCATTCCAAAATTTCCAGGCCCATCAAACTCCCCTCTTCGCACCTGACCAGGCAAAACAGGAAACCTACCATCACGAAAAGAATTGCCATCTGGATCTGAAGACAAGTTTAAGGATCTGGATCCTTCACCAAATGGATGAGTATCCCTTCCATCAATATCATCAAGGGCTGACTGGCTGAGTGGCCCGCCTGAATGGCCTCCAACAAATCCACGCGGTGGAATGCCATGGTATTCTCTTCCCGGACTTCTAGTAGTCATACGATCCATTTGATGCCGACCAAATCCAGGCCCTGATCCAAGAAAATCTGGTTGAGTACGAGCAAATTCTCTTCCCCTATTATCCTCATGAATACCAGTTTGCGGTTGTCTTTCTCCAACATCATTGGGATGAAAAGCACCAGCTGTGTGATATGGGGGCAAGAATCTTGAAGGAGCACCTCCACCACGATCCATTTTCAATCCAGCATCATAATTGTATTCATGTGGTTGAAGATCAATTGCCCTTGACGAGGAAAAGGAACTCCCAAACTTTGGCGAAGGCTCTGTACCCAAATTTGAAGGCTTAGTATGAAATTGCTTGGGAACTTCCTCAAACTCACCCTGATCAAGACGTCGAGTTGGTCCGCTCGGGAAAGGATTCCGACGCTCTTCGTTAACAGTTTTGAACCTTTCATCCGGCATCCCAGATGCAGATGTGGAGTCCGGACCTGGTACACCATTCATTGTTGGCAATTCATTACCAGAAGGCTGCCCAAACTGACCTCTCTCTAGAGTTCCTGACCCATGAAAATCAGGATGTCTGCCATCGATATGATGAGGCCTCTGATTCTGGAACATATCAGTTTTAACAAGATTAAAAGGACGCCGTCCCTCAGGGCCATGCGGCGGTGCTCTACCCATTAGCCCACCCTGAGGATCAAACGAGCCAGGAGGTCCTGCACCCAGTGCTAGCCCTCCGGCTGGTTCACCTTGAGATGTCCTGGGAAACCCAGCCTGCGAGGGTGGAAGGTGACTGTGATTGTATTGCCCCTGGGCAGCACTAGGCTGAAGTTCAAAGCTTCCCTGTGGATGATGACCAAACTGACTAGTACCCCTCAAGCCTGGTGTAGGAGCTCCACCAAAGGGAATATCATGAAAAGAACCAGACTGCTGTAAATGTTCAGGGGGATTTAAAGACTGTCGTGGTGGAGGCAAATGTCCAGGTGCGTGAGGCCTTAATTGAATGGGCCCCTGCCCTGGTACTAGTGCATTAGACGGCGGCCCTGGAAGAGGCCCCGACGGCAAAATAGATGGTGCAACAGGCCTTTGTTGCTGAGATGAAGGTCCATAAGGAATTGGAGGTAGCTGATGTCTTCCCTGGTCAGATGGTGCGACTAATTGAGAAGAATGCATGAAGCCCTTACCTTGGAAGCCACCAAAATCATCAACGGCAGAACCTTGAGGGGTAACCTGGCCTTGACTCAAATTTTTTCCCTGTGCGCTCACATTCATAGCATCTTTCTTCTGTCCCACAAGGGCTTCTGCTTGTCGCAAAGACGAATCATCTACTGAGGAATACTCCACTAGTTTAGTATCGGCAGCAGTGCCGTCTTTCCCATCCAGGGTTGCAATTTCAACAGACTTACCACCAGATGAAGGATCTAAGTTTCCATTGTTACCCTCTTCCTTCACAATTTTCTTGATCCCGTCTTTCACTGCATCCGCCTCAGTATCTGCACCCTTGTCAGGGGTTTCGTCCTGTGCACCATTATTTTCACCTTCACTTATGATCTTATGTTCCTTATCAGCAAATTTCTCCCCTATTTCAGATTTAAGATCTTTTATCCCAATGGAATCGACTCCAACACCACTGGCATCCTTTCCAGCAGTCTTCTGTGAAGGTGATTCAGTTTCTCGCTCTGCAACACTTCCTTCAACAAACGTATGATTAATCGCTAGCCCAGATTGAGTAAATTGTTGATCAGAAGATACTTGTTGATTGGTTGGCCTACTCGCATAAATATGATGTCCAGATGGTTGGCCTGAGCCTAGCTGTATTGGCCTGAGCTGAGTTGCAACACCAAACGCACCAGGAGACTGGGGGAAGGGTTGTGCCACTGCTGCATGATTTGATGCAACAGGTCTTCCCACATAAGTCTGAGACTGATGAGGGGGCATTCCTTGTGCTAGCACACCACTGTGCGATGGTGGGGGAAGAGCAACAGAACTCTGCTGTAGTGACTGAGGTGGACCCTGTGGGCGTGACTGAGGCAGCATAGGCTGCTGGACAAAAGGAACTTGCTGATGCAACAGCCCCTGAACCAAACCTGCCACCTGTCCGGGGAAATGCAGCTGTTGCCCATATGGCTGAAGTGGTTGCTGCATGGGTTGTAACACGGGACGCTGGTGAACTAGGTGGACCTGTTGATGAGGATGAGAACGAATTTGATTCGGTTGAGCAGGAGGGACATTTGGGACTTGACCTTGACTCTGCAGCAAATTTGGCTGTTGTTGATTTGGCAGCGAAGCGTGAGCCTGGGGCGGACGCATCTGAAGTAGTTGTTGTGGGAACTGAGCATGCCCTTGAACCTGGGGTAAGGACCCGCTGGGAGGATGCATATTCATAAGATGTTGTGGGGCTCCTGGCTGCATTTGCTGATGAGCCTGAACTGGTGGATACAAGTGAAGACCAGCCACTGCATGGGAAGCTAGTTGCTGGCTTTGAGGCTGGTTGGGTTGGGGAGGATGAAGTTGGGGATGATTTTGAGGCTGTGTTTGTTGCACTGGGTGTTGGAGCTGAGGCTGAGAATGCTGTATTTGAAGCTGGACTTGATGTCCCTGTGGATGACTCTGCTGATATTGAGGTGCCTGCAAATGTTGTTGTGGTTGAGGCTGCACGGACTGGGCCTGTGGATGGAGTTGCACTTGGGGGTAAGGTAGTTGCTGAGGAGGCATGTGACCATGAGCGGGCTGTTGAGTCTGTGATTGGGGTTGATGATGGGGCTGCAATCCAGGATTAAGTTGCTGTTGTGGATTCACTTGATTCTGTACGTATGGAATTGATTGTGGCTGTCCCTGGGGTGGAATTTGTGGTTGATGTTGAGATGGAGGCTGCTGCTGAGCGTGAGGCTGGGGTTGAAGTTGCGTCTGCGGTTGAGCTTGGGCTTGGGCTTGGGATTGGGCTTGGGATTGGGATTGGGATTGGGATTGGGATTGGGATTGGGATTGGGACTGGGATTGGGGCAGCAGAGATTGTTGAGAATGTGGTTGATGCTGGGGCTGGGTCTGGAGTTGGGTATGAGGCTGAGGGTAGACCTGAGGTTGCTGCTGCCCTTGTACATGTGCTGGATGCTGCTGTAATTGCTGGGTAGACTGCTGTTGATATGGGTAGTACTGCTGATATGATTGCTGGTATGGGTCAAATCCAGGATACTGCTGATAATACTGTTGATATTGCTGCTGATACCACTGCTCTGTAGTTAGCACAGCAGCTGGAGCAACTGCTTGGGCCTGAGCATTTGCATTTGCTTGCTGATTGGGATCCTGTGCAGGTGGAGGGGCAACAGCAGTCTGTGAAACCTGACCCTGCAATGTTTGTGCTCCTGGTTGAGTACTAGTCTGGCTCGGATTTGCAGAAGCAGCTGCACCTGAGGAAGAAGAATCCTTTGAACTTCCGGTCACCTGCTGCACTTGAGGATTTGCACCCTGTGAGCGTCAAAACAAGTAAGAAAAAGTTGCAGAAAATAAAAGAGACTCAACTTAAACACTTGTACCGTGTAATGTTTTCAAGCACTTACAGGACAATTTTGTGCGTGCTCCTGCACTTGACGATGCACAATTTGAATCATACATCTGTTGCAGACAACCGGGGAATTTCCAAATGCACACCCAGAACAATGGGAAGTGCACTCAGATAAAGGACCCTGCCACGTGCATCCACTCCTATGAAAGAGACAATGCACTAGTATTTTGCCTATGGTTTCTGCCAGTGCCTTGTTTGATTCAACAAGTGGCTGCAATAAAAGGTTAACATAACAAATTGAAATGATAACATAATCTTGGTATATGGAACAAAAACCATAATAGGGTGAGTGTTAACCTTGGAATCCGCCTCTGTCACCAAGTATCCATCGTAGGGGCAGGCCTTGGTGGTTCCCACAACGTATGTCAAACAAGGTTTGCAGTATAAATGAGTGCACTGCGACTGAAGTGCTTCATTTGGGTAGACAAGCGTGCGACAAACAGGACAGAAATACTCTCCAGCAAGAGATTGAATGTTTATTATACACTCGTTATCGAAACCCATATCAGTTCTGAAATCTGACTTCAACTCCCAAGGTACATCAATGCAATGGAGTAATCAAAGGTGTTACTTTAAGCTACAGAAAGCCATGTAAATAATTATGCCAAATCAGTTTTTAACTGTCCTGAAAGCTTGTAAGAACTCACCCTCGCAAAATCAATAATATAGTAACTCAGATGATTTAGTACAATTAACACAAAGTTAAGCAATCAGTAAAGAACCAGAGGAGCCACATCACGCTGAATGATTTTCTAGTTTATTCCCATTGGAAACTTATATTGACAACAATCAATACATATCTGGAGAAGACAAGAAAGCAACGGCGATATGACAAAAGAAAGTGCTAGTAAACATAAGCATGAGACACAGTAAACATCATATTTATGTCCGGTCTATAATTGTGGGCTGGGTCAGTGACAAGCTGATAAATACCAACTCACAATGAGGTACAAGAATTATCATTGATGAATGATAGTTAAACAAGTATCAAACTTTTTCTTTCCAAAATAAATTATATACTTATACCAATACTTATCACCAGCTAAGGAAATAGATCACATTTCTCAGAAGATGAATAAAATTGCAAGTTCAACAAAGCCAGAATAGCAGCTCGTTTTCCAACAGATGCAGAGATATGTACATGAAGCCAACACTGATAATTAAGTTAAAACTACATTTCGTGGCAAATGAATAATATAGCAAGTTCAGCAAAGCCAGAATTGCAGCTCATATTACAACAGATGTACATATTGACTCCTAGATCAAGTATTCACCACTATACAAGAAAAAACATAGTTTATTTGTCGGTACAACAAAGGAAACATTACATATTCAAAACTAGAAAAACTGAAATTTCATATAGAAAACTTGGGACTACCAAATGAACTTATTAGAGAAACTTAGGACTTAAGAAAAAAATATACAATTAACAAGGGATGCACAGGCCAAGAAACAAAATCAAATCAAACACTAAAACAAATACACAATGTGAACATCAATATATATCTAACCAACAAAATTAACAAAGATTGTTCTGTTCAACTCCATGAACAGAAAATCAGGAATTAAAAATGGCAAAACATCAAGTACCATAAAATAAAATTTAAAAAATCCAGCATGCATCTATTCATAAATAAATAAAAACCCAACATTTACATGCACACATTTAATCGGGAAAAAGTAAATAAATATTACCGCAAGAAACAGGCTTGTGTTTTATATTTCGCTCCTAGGCTGCGTAAACAGACCTAAACACATTTCAAGCGACTAAAAAACGGTCAGAAAATCAAAAGACACGTCGAGAAAATACAAACATGCATCGATATCTGATGATCATGTTAAAACTAAATAAGATATAAACATCAATAATTCAAAATATTTGCTGTTGAAACAGATCTCGTACCTAAATTCACTGGAAGAACTATGAATCCTATCAAAGTGAGAGATAATCGAAGGAAGGTAAAATACTTAAAGGGCTTTAAGAAATCGAAACAGTGATTAGTAGATTATTGAAACTAAAGAGTGAAATTTTGGAAGATCGAAGAGAGTCACCGGAGAGGATGAGTGAGAAGAAACCGCGTAGGATAGCAGGCGGTGCTTATAAGGAGATGAAAAGCTGATGCTCCGATTTTATGCGTTTAACGGGACTAACGGCGTTACTAGTTTACCCTAACACACTAACGGCATATATTCTCTTACTTTTTTAAGTTTTTAATTTTCGAATATAGTATTTATAATTGATATTCAATGCCCTAATTTTGCTTCTCAGTTCATAGTGTTTACATATATTTATGAAGATAATTGGCAATCAAATTCTTTTTTTGGAACTTAAAAAGTATGGACGAACACAATAAAAAGAAAATAACTACAAACATGAAAAGAATATATAATTTATATATCTAACACAATTTAAGAATAACAGGAGGTACAATCTGTCACTATACCAAACAATAGTGAACTAGTCCTAAAACTTAGTGTCAGTTCGCTCTTCTCTTAATTTCTACTATTTTTTTCTTTGATGCAACTATTAATACCGCCCCACTCATCACCATCGACCAGTACCACCCATCACCACCATGCACCGTCAACACCCTTTTGTGACAGGTGTACACAAATCTATTTAAAATAAATAAAAATATTTGAGAAATAATAACCGTCATCCATTAATACTCATTATTTCTTACTGTACACCGTTACTGATTATCACCAGATTTATCATCTTCACCGCTAAATCTACCATTATAGTCACCAGATCTAGCACCGCCACCACTAGATCTACCATTACTCGTATTGATCAACCACCATATTGCTACCACTAACATACAACGTTATTGTACCGTGTTTGATTACATCTTAATGTATCTTAACATCACATCTCTTAATGCATCTTAATGTGATCATCTGAATAGTTTAAGCTTGTATTTGTATCTTAATGCAACCCCTCATAGAAGTACTGTATCAATTGATGATCATCAATCTAGTGAGGTGGACAGCTATAACATAACTTCTTGAACATTTTCTAATACTCGTAGAGAGTCTCTCCAACGAACTGCTTGCTTCCACATATTTCCTTCCGTATATCGGCAACTCTTGATACAGGAAAATATATCTCCAAGAATAACATTTGCATATTAGGTGTTGTTTGTTTACATCGATTGTCCTTAATGGGTATCTCTCTTATTATTAAGAGGCGTGATGTTGTTTTTTTTTTTTTTTTATTACTCCGAATGCCTCTTAATCGGTAAGAAGCATAAAATGAAATCTTAATAATTAAGAGGTACCTCTTAATGAATTTTTTGATAATTTTTTATATAAATATATTCAACAATATTATGCACTCAGTTTTATTAAATTGAATATTTAAAATTATTAAATAAAATTTTACCCTTTAAAATGATAAAATAGTGTCATTAAGAGACAACTTATTTTTTAGTTATCAAACAATTTTTTTAATTCAGACCTCATAACCATTCAGATAATCTAATTTATTAAGACATCATAATCATTCAGATCTTAATTCTCAAGTTTATCAAACACAACCTTAGTCCATAATTGTATTGATCTTAAAGGTATATAGTATAACTAGTATTTAGCCAAATCTACTAATGAGAATGGAAAAATTCTAAACTTTATATGTTCCTCTGTCACTCCTTGTGATTTCATCATGGAACTCCTTTAGATGCTTCTATGGATCTTCATCCGTAAGACCACGAAAAGTAGGGAAAATATGAATTAGTCTAGAGGTAAGTTCAAAAGCAATATCTAAAGTAGGATATTCAATACACAAAGATGGTTGAGTACGTAGTCAATTCTTTCAAAGGTTTGTTATTGTTTGGCACCGCCATCTTTTCCTCTTCAAGTGTTATATTGAGATCAGGTGATGGAACAAAGGTTTCTTATGTATCTGCAGTTTTCTCTATCTCTTAATCAAAATTTTGAAAGTAGTATGCATACATGTCAATCATGTATGATAATAATACATATACTTTGTAAACAATCTTATTCATTTATTAATAAAATTATTTATTTATCTACATGGTGCTATTTCAATAATATGTGATAAACTCATAGTTTTAAGCAATACTTTTAAAATTATGATGAGATCATGCTAATAAAATCCAAATTCTTAGATAGTTTAAAAAACTAAAATGTTCCCGATCGCTCATGGGCTCCTAGTCTAAATTATTAGCAGTTAAATATGAAAGAATAAAAGTAAGCACCCCTTTTATATAAATATACAAAATAAATAATAAATATGCAATATATTTAAGCAATCACAATAATTTGTAATCAACTTTGTAATATTAGGTAATTAGTAACTTGTTTATTATGGTGTTATCAATTAATATATCGATGCACAAAATGAATGTTAGAATTAAGAAATGAGAACAAATTTTGTACTCGGACAATCGAAACAATTACAAGTATTATTATCTTAATCATTAAGACTTGAATTGATATTTAAAACATTTTAGTGACACTTAGATCTTCGAGAGTTATTTGATTATTGATGTGAAATTTAGATCCTAATTAGTTATGTTGTTCTAGAATAGTTTAGACTTTTGTTAAACGTCAATAAGTAACTTAACAATATACAAACGAATGTTTTAGTGTTGAAAAATCTACCTTTTATAAAATTTTATTTGTTCTAACTTTTATACTATATTATATTGAATCGACATGAGATTTTGAAGGTAATTATTTATTTTTTCTCTTATAACAACATAAGAATCTAAGTTATGCGCTAAGTAAATAACTTAATGAAGAAAAACTAGTGACAAACATAAAGTTAATTATATATTTGTAATTTAAAATAAATTATTACTCCCTTTGTACCATTTTAAATGACAAAATCTATTTTTTTTTATAAAAATAAAATCAAAGTACTTGTTTTTAGAATCAACATATTTTACTTTTATTTATGCATTTATTTTAAATATATATTTAAAATAAATGCATAAATAAAGCTTTAGCGTGATCTCGAATCGTGTCCGATCAACTTGAATTTTTCGAACTAATAATATGATTCGAGTATTAGTAAAAAAATTAAATTGGGAATTGATATTTTCACATGTAAAAATATTAGTTCCACAATGCTCTCTCTCTCATGAGAGAGTGGACCCACTTACTATTAGTGTGGTGAGAACCTTGTGTAACTAATATTTTTACTTGTGGAAATATCAATTATCTTTCATTTTGAAAAGATTTGAGTAATTTATCAAATTTTAAAATTTGATCATACTTGAATCGTTTATATTTTGAGTCGAACCTTTTAGGCGGGTATGAATCAAGTCCAAACCGTTTGATTTATTTTACAGTTTTAGTTGCCATTAATAGATGAGAGAAAGGGAAAAAATAAGTGAAAACATAGTGTTGTGCTTCCAATGTTAAAATTAATATTGTTACTTTATTGAATGTATAATATATTATTTTTAATGAAAAGTTTTATAAATTAAATTATAGAAGTGTTGAAAAAACAAAGGCAAAAATAATATTAATATATAAAAAATGATAAAAAAATTTGGACAAAATAAAAACAAATAAAATTGATCGGGGGAGTAATCATTTTGGTTTAGATATCATATTGAGGGGGAGTTAACTGTGTAAGCGAGCTATATTTTTAATGAGGGATTTTTTTGTGACCATACCTTTGAAAAGGCTGGAAACATGTTTCAGTTTTCGCCTCAAGGCCTATTACCCATATATGACCCGTTATTAGTCTTCCTCTGTTGGGTCGGTCAGAGTTTCATATTTGTTTCATTTTCGAGGTGTTGTATACATGAGATAAAGGTTATTACTATTTACTCCCTCCCTCACTCCTTAAAATATTTGAAGGAGTAGTTTAATAAACAATGTCCACGCATTTCTTCATCCTTTTAGTTCAATATTTTTATTGATGCACAACTCTAAAATGACCTATATTAAATAAAAAAAGGGAGTAATTACCATATTAATGTGAAGGCCGGACAATGTATTGGATTTCCTTCCGTTTACGATTCTTAACTTGACTATGACAACACCAGAAAGTACCCATTCTCCAAATTTAGTCGTCATGCTTTTCACACCTGAGCTGGTTTCTCTTTCCTCATTCATTCAGTCCAACAACCTCAGTTATTTTTTTATTTGTTTTAAAATTAGATATACATTAGTTTACAAATTTATTTAATTTTAGTACAAATAACTATAATTATTATAAATTAAATAACAAATATTTTTGATGTTATATTTATTGTTTTCAAAACTAAATATATTTATACTAATTTTCAAGCTTGAAGTTTTGTAAAAAATGAACATTAAGATTCAAGTACTTAAAAGTCTAATTTCTTCAATTAAGTTATAGGTTTAATTTTTATTATGTGTTATTTATTAGTTGTGACTTGTGAGCCCCTTTTATTTTTATTATTGTTTTTATGGTTAAACTTTATTTCCTTTTAGATGCGAAGTTTGTAATCACACCCCTAGGCTTAGGCAGCGTATTGAGATTCTCTTAATATTATTATAAAGAAATATTAATAATCAAATTCCGAATGTTTATTTTATAAAGTTTGATTTAGGAATTTTAAAATGCTAAACTATTTTTAAAATACAAACTTAATTATATCAAACAAACTCAAATGTACATTAACTTAGTAGTGAAATGAGTCTTAAGAGGTAATACAAGTGTTAGCGATATCCTTTATTATTCTTTCAAAACTAATAAAATGTGTGAATATTGATTATGGTTTTGTTTAGGAGACGAGACGACAACACCAAAAGTATTAGTGATAATATTTTTTTGATAAATGTGAAATAAGTAGGATTCTCTTATAATTTATAACAATCTCGTATATTGACAATTTTTATAATTATAATTTCGCATAAATTTATCGTAATAGATGATGAGATTTATATACAATAATTATCACAATACATATAAACTGAATTCGGTTATCATAAAGTTAGCATCATATTAAGTTAGTCAATTGAGCGACAATGCTGATACGCGGGGAGAGATCACCTCTCGACATGATTGTCGACATTGTATTGGTACATTAATTGTTGGATATTTTCATTATCTAACAATATATAATAAATATATTATATGTTATAAGTTGGGAGCCAACGATATTGGAAGTTGGAGCCAACGGTAATATTTGGCGGAAGCCAAAATTGAGTTGGGCCAACGGTAATATTTGGAGCGCCATATTCCATTAATTGGATACGACCCATAATTGGGATATGACTCAATTTATAGGATGCGACCTTTTTCATAAATGGGATACGACCCAATTTATAGGATACATCATATCCCAATAATTGGGATACGACAAACCTATAAATAGATCAGGAATCCACCAAATTCAACACTTCAATTCAATTTAATCCTTCTCAATTCAATCCTTCTCAAGTATTTAAGGAAAATATTATTCTATATATTTTTTCTGTTATAATTTTCTTATTTCATTTATAGTTTAGCACTAGATTTGTTCCTACACAACAAATTCTAGTACAGAGTAAAATCTGGGCCTGTCTTATCTTGGGAGACTAATTCGCGATGTACCTTATGTAGCAAGAAGAAAAAAAGGCGAATATAGTCTTAAGGAAAGAGTGATCAACCATTCGATTCAGGCAGAAATATTGTTGTTCTATATCTTACTACAAAGCAAAAAAAATTTAACAATCTTAAGACTATATTACTATGGAGGACAACAATTCAAAAAATAGCTTGAATCAAATTAACAAACTTGAAAAATTTGATGGATTATTCTTCAGACATTGGAAAAGCAAAATGTATTTTTGCTTAACAGCATTAAAAATCTCTCATGTGCTAAATGAAGAGAAAATTGAAGAAAAAGAAAATGAGACACCGGCAGAAATGAAGAATCGAATAAAATGGGAACAAGATGACTTTATGTGTAAAGTGTGACGCCCCCAAAATTAGGTATACATCACCCATCTTGGGTAGTCGGATATATAGTGCGTAATTTAAATACAACTTACTTAATATAAGCGTAGGGTATGCAATACGACATAAAGCGTGAGTTTGAATACAAATATTGTCTACTAGATATTATACAAACTCAAAAGGAGTCCTCATTACAATTATTATCACACTATTTCACGAAATAGTGAGGACTACTAATCTTATCCTCTACGGACCATTACTCCGTTCCCCGACTCGTAAGTCAAACCTATGTTCTCATTTCAAGAAGAAACGGTGAAAGAAAGGGTGAGCTCAACTAGCCCAAAGAAGAAATATTATGACTAAGATAATGCGAATAAATTATCAATAGCCTTCAACGAGTTGTTAAAGCGATAAAATATAATAAACATCAAGTTTAAGCTGCGGTAATGAACAAGCGATCCATTAAAAGAGTCAGTAGAAAATAAAATCTACTATCTTTTATGATTTAAAAGGTTTTTCATCATGTTAAAGTCGAGACTCGACTTTAATAAATAATCCACATCATAGAATCACCCCCACACTACTACTGGCGAGGATATTCTTTAGTATCACGACCACAATTATTCATATGCACTACGGGCGAGAATAGTTGTGTATTCATTAATGGTCATGATCATGCCAACAATCATCCATCAATGCACTACTACTAATCGAGGATTTTTACCACATCATTTGTAACATTACGGTCGTGATTGATTACAGAATAATCCACAGTCATAATCATACCAAGTCCATCCATGCCTCTGCCACGTAGATGACTTTTAAAAATATATATATATAAACATGAGGATGATGACAATGATATAAGAATTCAATAAAACAAGTTCAAGAATTATTTTATCCAGAATTATTAACGCCCAAATTGTCGACATGATCTTTGTTTTGTAGAGTAAAATTCAAGAATGATCGGAAGAATATTTCCATGAAAAAATATTTGGATGAAACTTAAAATATCGAGGATATTCTACTAATTTCATGGAGTATAGAAGTCAAAGTTTTAACCAATTGGGTATAATAAAGAATGGAATAATAAAAGAAATCACCGTGCATGCAGATTGCGATGTAAAAGTTATTCAGCGAGAATAATAATAACGGAACCAGTCGGGTGAAATTCACACCCGGCATGATGTTCCAACAGAATAATAAAGATGGAACCGGATCAGGTGTAAAACACACGAGATAGGATATTCCAGCAGAATGATAAAAAGACGGAACCGGTCGGTGTAAAAACACACACACAGGATGTTCCAGCGTAATAATAAAAGCGTAATCGGTGTCCTGTAAAACACATGCGGGATGTTCCAACAGAATAAAAAGAAGAATGTCACAGAAGAATAGGTAAATGGCTGTATACAAAGTTATTCCAGCAGAATAATAAGCAATGGAATAACATAAGGATTTCACCAGTATAGGGTATCAGATATCAAAGTTATGTATAGGGTATGCCACTTTTACTGAGTTATCCCTGAGAATAATAATAAATGGAATAATGTAAGTTCTCTTCATGAATAAGAAAGAATAACACCCTTACGAAGTGTACAACAAATAATATTCCCTACCTTAGAAGAACTGAATATTGGCAAAGTGAAGTAGCGAATACTTTTTCTTCTTCTCTCTATAGTTTCTCTCTACAGAGTTTAGATTGAATTGAATTCGTAAGAAAATAATGAAGGAATGAGCTTCATTTATAGGAAAATAGAATGCGTAGTAATTAATCCATGAGCGATTGCAGATTGATTTACTTTAATCGACATCCATATTTAAAGCAAAATCTTTTAAATAAAATATAATATATTCTATTTATATAAAAATATTTTACTATGCAAATCTTATGCAACACTATGCAAAACACTATGCATAATAAAATATAATATATTTTATTTATAAAATAACTTTAATAAAGTATTACATTTTATATAAAAGATGTTTCGTTTTATTACGTTAATAATACTGAATAAAACAAAACGTCATTATCATTATAATAATTCATATTATTAATCGTGATAATGGAATCAAATGAGTGACTTTCACATAAGCATCAATAATCAATACTGGTGCTATACTTCTATACGACCTGCAGCGTATTCTTGTACTTTTACTACTAGAGTAGTTCAACAAAGATCAACCGGTAAAACTTCCGTAGTTATTTCAATAAAATATTTTTGTCGTTTTCTCAATCAAATAATAATTACATTAATAGGGTCCACCAATGATTTGAGTAGTTGTCACGAATATTCCCTGCTAAACCGAATATTCCCCGAACCAATCGAATATAATATAACGACTTGCATACTTTGTAAAATTTATAAATATTACCCACAACTATAACATTATATCAAATTATTCCATAATATTCAAAAATAATATTTATAGAAAATTCATCTTTATTTATAAAAGCTGGGGTCTTACATAAAGGATACATTTTAAATGCGCTATCCAATTCGTTGTACGATGTGTATGAAGCCAAATTTATGAAAAAGACGGCAAGAGAATTATGGGAAGATCTCGACAACAAATATAAAATTGAGGACGCCGGAAATAATAAATTTATAGCCATAGCCTTGACAAAGGGTTTCAAGTATCGACAATTATTTCAAAGTTACCATATTCATGGAAAGATTGTCGAAAGGAATTGAAACAAAAGAAAGATGCAATGACTATGCAAGAACTTATTAAATTTCTCCAAGTTGAAAAAAATTCTCGAAACTTGGATAAATTGGAAATAGAAAATAAAAGTGCTAAAGCTCTTATCATAGAAAATGCATTTAAACCAAGGGGCAACAATAAAAGAAAGCGTGGTGGTCAACATAGCACTTCTGAAAATAAAAAACCGAAAGGTACTTGTTGGAAGTGTGGTAAGCCAGGACATTTTAAGAAACAATGTACTTTGTATTTGAAACAAAGGCAACAAAAGAATGACCAAGCAAATATGGTAGACAATGAGGATATTGCTGCTATGATCTTGGAGACTAACATGGTTAGAAATGACATGGAATGGTGGATCGATTCTGGAGCAACCAAGCATATTGTCAAGAATAAAGCAATATTTAAAGCCTATGAACCTATAAAGGATGGTCAAGAACTCTTCATGGGAAATTCATCAACTGCAAAAGTGATGGGAAAAGGCAAGATGGTTCTCAAGTTGTCATCCAGGAAGACAATTACTCTTAATGATGTTCTTCATGTTCCATAAATTAGAAAAAACCTTGTATCTGTTAGTCTTTTAAACAAACATGGCATAAAAGTCTTGTTTGACGCTAATTGTATTATATTGTCTAAGGGTGGTATGTATGTCGGAAAAGGATATGATTCTAATTGCATGTACAAATTAAATGTTATTAATGAAAATTCATCTTTTGCTTATATGATTTCTATTTTTAATGTTTGGCATGCTAGATTAGGACATGCAAATTATAAAAGTATGTGTAACATGAGTAATCTTAGTTTAATTACTAAGATTAATTTTTCTGATTTAGAAAAATGTGTTATATGTGTTAAATCTAAAATTGCCAAAAAGCCTTTTAAAAAAGTAGAAAGAAATTCACAATTATTAGAATTAATTCATTCCGATATTTGTGAATTTGAGGGCTTATTAACTAGGGGAGGTAAAAGATATTTTATAACATTTATAGATGATTGTTTTAGATACACTCAAGTTTATTTGTTAAAGACTAAAGATGAGGCTTTAGAAAAAATTAAAATCTACAAGGCTGAAGTTGAAAATCAATTAGATCAAAGAATTAAAATTCTTAGATCAGATAGAGAGAGGAATACTTCTCTTATAATGATTTTTGTGAGAATTATGGTATAATTCATCAAACTATGACCCTTATAGTCCTCAACAAAATGGAGTGGCGAGCGAAAAATAGAACACTTGGATAAATGATTAATACATTATTTCTTATACGGTTTGCTTAAAATTTATGGGGGGAAGCATTAATGACTGCTTGTTATATACTTAATCGTATACCCCATAAGGAAACTAATATACCTTATGAATTGTGAAAAAAGAGAAAACCCTCTTTTGACCATTTAAGGGTGTGGGGATGTAGAACATTAGTAAGGTTAACTGATCCTAAAAGGCCTAAACTTGGTGCTAAAGCAATCGAGTGTGCTTTTATAGGCTATGCACAAAATAGCAAAGCTTATAAATTCTTGACTATGGAATCCACAGATTCTGTTAGCCAAAATATAATTTTGGAATCTAGAGATGTTGAGTTCTTTGAGAATTCTTTCTTTAGGAAAAGGTCAAGAGAAGACACTAATAAAGAGGATCAAGAATTTGTTCATCACGAAACAAATGATGAAATGAAACTTACTACATCTACTGAAGAAATAGAACCAAGAAGAAGTAAAAGAACAAGGATAAAAAAATCCTATGGCCCTAATTTCTACATGTACCTAGTAGAAGAAAACAGGGATGTTATTGTTTCTTCTAGTGTTTTTGTGACTGAACATGATTCTTGTGATAGAGATCCATTGACTTTTAGAGAAGCTATGTCCTCTCAAGATTCAGGTTTTTGGCAAGAAGCCATAAATGATGAAATGGATTCTATCATGGGTAACAAGACTTGAGTCTTGGTGGATTTACCTCCTGGTAGTAAACTCATTGGCTGTAAATGGATCTTTAAAAAGAAAATAAAATCAGATGGATCCATTGATAAGTATAAAGCTAGACTGGTAGCCAAATGTTTTAAGCAAAAGGAAGGAATTGATTATTTTGATACATATGCTCTAGTAGCAAGAATTAGTACCATTAGGTTATTAGTTGCATTAGCATCAATGCATAAACTTGTTATACACCAAATGGATGTTAAAACTGCTTTTCTAAATGGTGATTTAGAAGAGGAAGTCTATATGGAACAACTAGCAGGGTTTGTTTTGAAAGGCCAGGAAAGTAAAGTTTGTAAACTTATTAAATCTTTATATAGCCTAAAACAAGCACCTAAGCAGTGGTATAAAAAATTTGACCAAATAATTATTTCAAATGGATTTAAAATAAATGAATCGGATAAATGTGTTTATTTTAAGTTTAATAAAAGTTTTGGAGTTATAATTTGTTTATATGTTGATGATATGCTTATATTTGGTACTAGTTGTAAGACCCCGAAATTTTTTTAAATAAAAAGGAATTTCCTTTATTTATTATTTTGAAATAGTAAGGGTTGATTTGATTAATGTGGATAGTTAAGGGTTAAATCATAAATATTTCAAAATAAGCAAGTGGTTATAAAATATTCATTTTTGTTTGGGGAATATTAGTTTGGTGGTGCGTGAATATATTAAATCTTTGTCGGGGAATATTCGTTTGGTCGTGGAATATTCGCATCTTTGTCGGGGAATATTAAATCGACGAGTAGCTGATAATGTGTGGGCCCCATATGTGAAAAGCGATTGGATGAGGAAAAGCGACAAAGTTTGGGTGGTTATAAATAACTTGGCGTAGTTATTACTGAATTAAGACTGTTGGAATACCCGGTGGTTAAAATACGATGAATACGCGTGGTTACTTAAGATGCATTACCGGTATTGCAGATGATTGTTGAATTATTGATTAAACGTAAGATGGCACTACTCAATAATTTTCATAGTAATTCTTTATTCAATATTTTATTTTATTGATTCGATAATTCTTTGCGTTGATATTTTATATTATTGTTGTTCAATAATTGTCACTGCAGTGATATTTCCCATTATCGGATCAATAATTCATATTATTTGAATAATATTATTAGATAACATTATTGGCAATGTCTAGAAAGTTCACATCTAAGGAGAGGTTTGGTCACCTAATTGCTTGGCAAGATGAGAGATCCTTATTGGAAAGCCCCCTCTTTCAGGGGAGCAACTTTTTGTTGTCATAATTGTGATTACGTAATATTATTTATGAATAATTAATTATTGATTCATATGATAAAGAAATATTTATTTTATATGAATATAAATGATGGATTTATTTATGTGGTTATTAATGAAGGAATTAATGTTGAGGTGTTTTATCGGTATTTTATCGGATTGGAGGTATTAAAAAATTAAATCGGGGTTTTTGAGATATATTGCGGGGTTATAAATTTTAATCCAAATAGTTGGATTGTGGTAATTTTGGGTATGTCATACATACATAAGTTGAGTATATGTCCATAAATTTTGAACCGTTAAAAATTCACGAATGATTTGTTATGAATTTTAAGAGTGTCTCGATTTAAATCGGGGTTATAATTGATTTTGGTGGAAAATTCTAGAATTGAGTGGGCCCCACTTCAATTTGGTGAAAAATGTCTTGAATTTTATTTCAAATGTGGTGGGTGGCAATAGTAGCGAGTAAAGCCATCGAGTAAGGTGGGTCAAGTCTGCTTTGGCTAACATTTTCCTATAAATAGAAATTTAAGTTAGAATTGAAAATCACACCGAAACAAAGTTTTCTCTCTTCTCTCTCTATATTATTGGCGTATTTTGTGAGTATTTAGATACTTTGAGAGTTCTTTTGTCAAAGATCAAGTTTCATTCAAAGATCACTTGAGCCTTTCCTTCCGAAGTACTGATTCTTTGAGGTAAGGGATATTATTTTTTTTGTAATGATATTATTTCTTCAATATCATTATGTTGAAATGTTGATCTGAAGTTTTTATCAAATTTGGAATTTTTCATGTCGGGGTTACTATTCATGGGTTCTTATTCATGAGTTACTATTCACGAGTTCTTATTCATGAGTTACTATTCACGAGTTCTTATTCACGAGTACTATTATTCATGAAGCGTGAAGATGTTTTTTGTGGAATTTCTATCTTTGGGTGTTTGAGTTCTTATTCACGATATCACGGACTTTATTCACGATATCTCTGACTATTCACGAAATCACGATCTTATTCATAGAAAAATGAAAATTTTTTTTTTTCGTCTAAAATATCTATTACGGATACTAGCTTTGATTGTATCCATGTTTTGATCATTCTTGAATTTTACACCACTATGATTATTTTTGAGGTATTGTTGGACATGGATAAAACAAAGTACGAATCCTTAATCCTTAATCCTTGTCATTTTGTTTCATTGGATTCGTTCTTTAAAAATATTTTTCATCATCCTCAGTCTTAAATGATGATATTATTGAATATCTTTGGCCTGTAGTGCAAAGATGAATGATTTTTGAAGAATATCTTTGGCCTGTAGTGCAAAGATGAATGATTTCTGAAGAATATCTTTGGCCTGTAGTGCAAAGATGAATGATTTGAAGAATATCTTTGGCACAGTAGTGCAAAGATGAGCGGTGTTTAAATGAACATGAATGGATTGATGAATATCTTTTGCCTTTGTGGTCAAAAGATGGATATTTGATTTGAGATGAATATTGATTGATGTTCTGAGGATAAAATATTGATGATGGACCGTTAAATTCATAGATTATAGTAGATTTCATTCTCTACGTAACTCTTCTATGAATTATTATTTCACCTGCGAATATTGATCCGAAACTTATTGTACATTGTATTCTATCGATTTTTCCTGTTGGAGACTAACGATAATTTGTTGTATATTATCTTAGTCATAACATTCTTTCTTGGGCTAGTTGAGCTCACCCTTTTCCTTGTTGTTCCATTTTTCTTCTCGGGGAGGCGAGAATGTAGCGAGTACTTAGTCGGGGTATGGAATGAAGGTTCTAAAGAGAGTTGTTTAGTAGTCCTCACCATTATTGTAAAATAATGTATCAATAAATGTGATGAGGATTTATTTGAGTATAAATATTGTCTAGAAGATAATATTTGTATTTAAACTCACAGTTTTATTGTTGTGATAATAAAGTTGTAGTTGTTTCTGTACCATGTATTTGGCGACTCAGAATGGGTTGGATGGAATGGACCTATTTTGGGGTCGTCACACTAGTGAAAAAGTAGTATTAGAAACTAAAGCATTGTTGTCTGCTACTTTTGATATGAAAGATATGGGGGAGGCTGATGTAATTTTAGGTATTAAAATTGTGCGGTCTCAAGATACTATTTCTTTAACTCAGTCTCATTATATTGAGAAATTGTTAAAGAAGTTTAATCACGAGAATTACAAGATAGCCTCTACCCTATATGATCATTCATTAAGTTATTTCCAAATAAAGGAAATAACATATCTCAATTAGAGTATCTGCAAGTGTAATTGGTAGTCTAATGTATGCAATGCGGTTGTCTTAGACACGATATAACATTTGCAGTAGGAGTATTGAGTAGGTTTACTCATAATCTAGGTAGGAGTTCATTGGGATGCGATATCAAGGATACTTAAATATCTTAAAGGCACAATGGACTATGCATTATGCTATACTGAGATACCCAATTTGTGGTAGAAGGGTACACGGATGCAAATTTGGATAATGATTCGAGGATGAAATAAAGTCTACAAGTGGATGGATATTCACTTTAGGAGGAGGGCAATTTCTCGGGGTTCCAAGAAACAAACCTTGATAACACATTCAACTATGGAATCGAAAGTTTGTTGCATTATCATTCTTTGTAAAAAAAGTAAGAATGGCTTAAGGATTTATTATTTGAGATACCACTTTGGACCAAACCAATGACAGCTATCTCAATATATTGTGATAATGAGGCAACATTATCACGATCTTATAACAAGGTTTATAACGGAAAGTCTAGACATATAAGTTTAAGACATAGTTATGTAAGGGAGCAAATCAATAAAGGGGTTGTTACCTTTAATTATGTTAAGTCAAAGGAAAATTTGGCAGATCCTTTTACAAAAGGCCTAGGCAAGGATGTAATATGTAAGACTTCCAGGGAGATGGGTTTAAAGCCTTTAAATGAGAGGTAATCTATAAGTGGAACCCAACTAAATACTAGAGTAACATTTTGTAAGACCCCAACTTATTATTAATGAAATTTAATTTTCTCTATTTATTATTTTGAAATAGTAAGGGTTGATTTGATTAATGTGGATAGTTATGGGTAAAATACGCAAATATTTTGAATAAGCAAGTGGTTATAAAATATTCATTATTATTAGGGAATATTCGTTTGGTCGTGGAATATTAAATCTTTGTGGGAATATTCTTACGACGGTATGATCTTTTTAATGGGCCCCATAACGGAAAGCGATTGGATGAAGAAAACGACAAATATAAGTTGTTTATAAATAACTGGCGTAGTTATTCAGATTATCTTGTTGGAATACCCGGTGGTTAAAACACACTAATGTCGCGTTGTTGAGCGGTAGCTGCGGTATTGCACCAATTATTGATTCTTACGTACGTGAAGGCACTACTTCGATAATTATTACTGATGAATTCTTATTCAAATATTTTATTGATTTAATAATTGTTGCGTTGATATTTTATATTCTTTGTTGTTTTGATAATTGTCATTACACTACGGTATTTTTCATTATCGAAGCAATAATTCATATTATCCGAATAATATTATTAGATAACATTATTAGCAATTTCTAAAAAATTGCATACAAGGAGAGGTTTGGTCACCTAATCAAGCGCCTTGATAAGGAGAGATCCTTATTGGAAAGCCCCTTTCTCTGAAAGCGGCACTGGTTCTTTATTCATGAGTTCTTATTCATGAGTTCTTATTCACGAGTTACTATTCATGAGTTCTTATTCACGAGTTACTATTCACGCAGTACTATTCATGAAGCGTGAAGATGTTTTTTTGTGAAATTTCTATCTTTTGGTGTGAGTTACTATTCACGATATCGACCTTTATTCACGATATCTGACTATTTATTTCAATAATACGGACTATTCATAAAAATGAAATTTCTTCTTTTTGTCCAAAATATCTATTATGGATACTAGCTTTGATTGTATCCATGTTTTGATCATTCTTGAATTTTACTCCACTACGATTAGTTATGAAGTATTTTTGAACTTGGATTGTTTAAAATACGAATCCTTAATAATTGTTCTTTTGTTTCCTTTGGATTCGTTTTCTTTGAAATATTTTTCATCATCCTCGATCCTAAATGATGATATTATTGAATATCTTTGGCACTGTAGTGCAAAGATGAATGATTTCTTGATGAATATCTTTGGCCCGTAGTGCAAAGATGAGCAGTGTTGAGATGAACATGATAGATCGATTAATATCTTTGGGCGTAGTGCAAAGATGAGCAGTGTTTAGATGAACATGACCCGGTGATGAATATCTTTGGCTGTAGTGCAAAGATGAATATTTGATTCGGATGTATATTGATTGATGTTCTGAGGGGATAAAAGATGAGATGATGAACTTTTAAATTCATACATAGAAGATAGTAGTTTGCATTCTCTACTTAACTCTTCTAATGAATTATTATTTTATTGCGAATATTGATTTAAAATTTGTTGTCTATTGTATTCTATTAGATTTTTCCTGTTGAAGACTAACGGTAATTTGTTGTATATTATCTTAGTCATAATATTCTTTCTTGGGCTAGTTGAGCTCACCCTTTTCCTTTTTGTTCCATTTTTCTTCTCAGGAGGCGAGAATGTAGCGAGTACTAGTCGGGGTATGGAATGAAGGTTCTAGAGAAAGTTGTTTAGTAGTCCTCACCATTTTTATAAAATAATGTATCAATAATTATGATGGAGATTTATTTGCTTGTGGATTATTGTCAGATGGCAATATCGTATTTAAACTCACTGTTTATATGTTGTAATAATAAAGTTGTAGTTATTTACATACCATGTATTTGGCGAATTTCGAGAATGGGTTGGATGGAATGGACCTATTTTGGGGCGTCATAGTTTGGTA
The DNA here is from genome assembly GCA_020205615.1 of Panax quinquefolius. Taxonomy (NCBI): domain Eukaryota; kingdom Viridiplantae; phylum Streptophyta; class Magnoliopsida; order Apiales; family Araliaceae; genus Panax; species Panax quinquefolius. The sequence continues at coordinate 11,325,421 of CM035162.1, read as the reverse complement.
TCGAGCTTAGGATATGATCTCTGGCGGAGATCGGGGAATAGAACTAGGAGGGGAGAGGCGAGTAAATCCTTCGCTAGTGTGTCCTACCTAAGCTTATTTGTTAGTTGGTCGGTATATAGGGATATTATGTGATATATTGATTTCTTAATTAACCCTTGTTTTATGATAGTATTTGAGAATGTCGTGAGAATATTAACAATGGAAATGAGTCAGGAGAGGCCTTTGTACTCACCAACGAGGAGAGCGTAACAGCAGTGGCAATGTTCCTCCCGTGAACAACACCAATGGCGAGATGATGAACGAGGGATGTTTAGAAGCTTTTTGCGATTCATGCAAAATCGACGAGGAGACTCGTGTTCAAAATCTGAGGAGAAATGATAGCAATTCACGGGTGGTCACGCAAGCAAAGCGATTCAAAGAGTTGGGACCACTGAAGTGGGAAAGCCGGACTCGATTAAAGGCGGAGGCGTGGGTCAAACAAATTACCAAGATATTCGATGTCTTGGGATGCGGAGGAACGAAAGTTCCATTCGCTACTTTTATGTTACGTAATGAGGCGATTCTTGGTGGGAATCATGAAGCGTACCCATCCATTTTACTTTCGGATGTCATGCGGAGATGTTTGAAAGCAGTTCAATGACAAGTACTTCCACGAAAGTATTAAATCATATGAAGGAAGTGGAGTTTATTAGATTGGAGCGAGAATAACATGGCGGTGTCCCAAAGTATGAGGCGAAGTTCAGCGGAGTTATCCGAGTTTGCACCTCATTTGGTGGAGAATGAGGAGCGTATGACGCGGATGTCTACGAGAGGTTTGAAACCCGGCGATACGTCGGTATCTCATTTCTCATAAATTTTCTCTCTATTAGAGATGTTGTCAGCGGGGCTCGGTTGTTAGGCGAGATAATGAATACGTTCAATGAGGGACCATAACGGATCATCTGAAGATAGTAGTCATCGAATAACGATAACCAGCGGAGAAAGAAGAATACGGACAAAGGCACTAACCACTCTGGTGGTAATCGTGGCCATGAAAATAGAATAAGCGAGTCGCGAGGAGATTTTAAAAGAGGAGATTCAACAACGACCATGTGAAGGCGTAAACACCAAAGAAGCTGGTTCGAGGAGGAGAAAGACCACCGGTTGTATGTTACAAATCGCGGAAAGAGGACATATCACCCCAAACCGCCCACACGCAGTTTAAGGTATGCTATAATTGTGGAAAAGAAGGACATATCGCTCGAGATTATGCAGTATCAAAACCGATCCAGGGAATGGTGACTCAAAAGGATGTCGAGAAAAGTCAAAGTCGGCGGTTCGGAAGATCGTTTGTCGTGATAGGTCAAAATGCGAGGAACGAACGAAGTTAAGACAGGTTAGTTAATTATAAATTCTTGAAGTTTATACCTTACTAGATGGTTCTACCCATTCTTTTATCTCTATTGCTTTGCGCTCAACGTTTGAATTTGACTACGGAGAAATTAGACTTTGAATTTATTTATGGAGACTCAGTTAGGAGAAACTTTCATTACATCCGTTGTTTAGAAATCTTGCTTGATTCAGGTTGGCACTATCACATTACCTGTTAACCTTATTTCTATAGAGATATTTGCTTTTGATGTGATTTTAAGGTTAACTACTCATCATGCCGAAATTGATTACTTTCGTAAGGTTGTTAGTTTTCATATTCTTAAGCAACCTGTTATTCGAATTCAAGCAATCAAACCATTGTTGTGACGACCCCAAAATAGGTATACACCACACCCATTCTGAGTCGCCAAATACATGGTACAGAAACAACTACAACTTTATTATTACAACAGTAAAACTGTGAGTTTAAATACAAATATTATTACAACAGTAAAACTATGCATAATAAAATATAATATATTCTAATTATTATCTAATAAAACAGATAACTTTATAAAAGTATTCTTTTTTATATAAAAGATTTTACTATTAGCCTAATAAAATGAATAAATTTATAAAAGTATTACATTTTATATAAAAAGCTTTTACGCTTTTATTACATAATAATACCAATAAAACAAAACCGAGTGACTTATCACATAAGCATCAATAATCAATACCGTGAGTGCTACTTATGCAACCACAGCGTATTCATTTACTTTTAACAACGGGTGTTTCAACGATTAACTGTGTAAAACTTTCGTAGTTATTTTCATAAAGTATTTTTGTTTTTTTCAATCCGATCAAATAATAATTACATTTGTCAGGGTCCACCAATGATTGTGCCATTATGCGAATATTCTCTATTAAAACCGAATATTCCCGAACCAATCGAATATAATATAACAACTGCATACTTTGCAAAATTTATAAATATTACCCACAACTATAACATTATATCAAATTTACTCCATAATATTCAAAAATGATATTTATAGAAAATTCATCTTTATTTATAAAAGTTGGGGTCTTACAGTATGGTTTAAAGGGTTATTTTTATTAGCATAGCCAAACAAGCCTTATGGCTTTTGAATTTCAAAACATAGATAACTGATATCAGTTATCTCTATATTAATATTATATATTTAATACATATATTATTACCTATATAAGTTATATTTTACTACGTAAGATAGAGTTAGGAGAAGAAAAACTCAGAAGAAGAAAAAGGAAGAGAAAAAGAAAAATTGAGAGAATCCTAGAAGGTTTTGATAAAAGAATTTGAGGAAAGAAGTATTGTTGATCAAAGGAAGGAAGATCTTCATCTTCTAGCATACAAGGTATCATTCAAACCTTTTAAAATTCCTTAAAATTTTGTTGTCTTGTTCTTCCAAAAAGTTCTCTGTAAAATATTTGTAAAAGATGAATTGTTGATGTATATAGCTTTATATAATAGTTGTTGTTATAAGAATTGTTTTCAATAAGTTTATATATGAGTATAGATAAACTAATTCATGTATGTATGTATTTTATGAAGAAACCCATATTACAGTGAGTTATATGAATATGTGTGAATATGACTTAGTTTAAATTAAAATTTAGGATTTATTTGTTGCAAAAAACTCCCAAAAAACCCATATTAAACCCATATTATATGAACTGTATTATTTTGGGGTCGTCACAACAATGGTTTGATTGCTTGAATTCGAATAACAGGTTGCTTAAGAATATGAAAACTAACAACCTTACGAAAGTAATCAATTTCGGCATGATGAGTAGTTAACCTTAAAATCACATCAAAAGCAAATATCTCTATGAAATAAGGTTAACGTGTAATGTGATAGTGCCAACTCGAATCAAGCAAGATTTCTAAACAACGGATGTAATGAAAGTTTCTCTAACAGAGTCTCCATAAATAGGTCAAAGTCTAATTTCTCCAGAGTCAAATTCAAGCGTTGGAGCGCAACAGAAACAATAGAGATAAAAGAATGGGTAGAATCCCAGGATATCTCAGTAAGGTATAAACTTCGCAAGAATTTATAATTAACTAACCCGTGCTAAACTTCTCGTTTCTCGTGATTTTTGACCGGCCACGACAAACGCTCTTCCAAGAATCGTTGACTTTGACTTTTCTCGGGGACGATCTTTTGAGTCACCGTCCCTCATTGAACTAGGTTTTCGCCACCGCATAATCTCGAGCGATATGTCCTTCTTTTCCACAATTATAGCATACCTTAAACTGTTGTTGGGCGGTTTGGTGATATATCCCTCTTTTCCAGATTTGTAGAATATACTGACCGATGGTCTTTCTCCTCCTTGGAACCCGATTCTACTCTCGCTTGGCAGCGTCTTCACATGGTTGTTGTTGAATCCCTCTTTTTAAAATCTCCTCCCGACTCGCTTCTTCTATTTTCATGGCCACGATTACCACCGGAGTGGTTACCGCCTTTGTCCGTATTCTTCTTTCTCCATTGGTTATCGTTATTCGATGATCGCTTATCTTCGGATATGATCACGGTTATGGTCCCTCGGTTGAACGTACTTTCGTTATCTCATTTCTAACAACCGAGCCACCATGCTGACAACATATCTGAATAGAGAAAATTTATGAGAAATGAGATATCGACGTATGTCGGGTTTCAAACCTCTAAGAAACATCCGCGTACATACGTTCCTCATTCTCCACCAAATGAGGTGTGAACTGGATAACTCATGAACTTCGCCCGTCTTTGGGACACCGTCATGTTATTCTCGCCTAGTCTAATAAACTCCACTTCCTTCATACGACGAATACTTTCGTGGAAGTACTTGTCATTGAACAGATTTTCAAATGTCTCCCATGACACGCTTTGAGTGCAATTTGGATGGTACGCTTCATGATTCCCACCGATGTCTGCCTCACCACGGAACATAAAAGTAGCGAATGGAACTTTTCGTTTCTCCGTGCATCAAGACATCGAATATCTTGGTAATTTGCTTGACCCATGTTTCCGCCATGATCGGATCTCGGCTTTCCTCCAATTCGGTGGTCCCAACTCTTTGAATCGCTTTGTTTGTGACCACCGGTAATTGCTATCATTTCCTCCTATATTTTGAATCTGAGTCTCCTAAATGCGATTTTGCATGAGAATAATACAAAAAACTTCTAAACATCCCTCGTTCATCATCACGCTTTCAATGGTGTTGTTCACGGGAGGAACATTGCCGACTGTTGCACACGCGATTCTACCTCGTTGGTGAGTACTGAGGCATCTCGCGTTCTCATTTCCATTGTTAATATTCTCGATTCGACATTCTCAAATCTTGTCATAAAACAAGGGTTAATTAAAGAAATCAATATATCACATAATATCCCTATATCTTGACCAACTAACAAATAAGCTTAGGTAGGACATACTAGCGAAGGATTTACTCGTCTCTCCCTCGCGTTACATTCCCGATCTCGCTTGGAGAGATCATATCCTAAAGCTCGATACCAAGCTATTTACGACCCCAAAATAGGTATACACCACACCCATTCACGAAAGTGCCAAAATATGGTGCAGAAACAACTACAACTTTATTATTACAACGACAAGAAAGCGTGAGTTTAAATACAAATATTATCTTAGACAATATCTATACTCAAATAAATTTCCATCACATTTATTGATACATTATTTTACAAAATGGTGAGGACTACTAAACAATCCTTTCTAAAACCTTCATTCCATAACTAGTACTACCATTTACATTCTCGCCTCCCGAGAAGAAAAATGGAACAACGAGGAAAAGGGTGAGCTTAACTAGCCCAAAAGTAAAGAATACTATGACTAAGATAATATACAACAAATTATCGTTAGTCTCCAACAGAAAAAATCGATAGAATACAATAGACAACAAGTTTCGGATCAATATTCGCATGGTGAAATAATAATTCATGAAGAGTTACGTAGAGAATGAAATCTACTATAATCTATGAATTTAACGATTCCATCATCAATATTTTATCCTGTAACATCAATCAATATTCATCTCAAATCAAATATTCATCTTTGCACTGAGGCCAAAAGATATTCATCAATCGATCATATTCATCAACTTTTGTTCATCTTTGCACTAAAGGCCAAAGATATTCATCGATCGGTCATGTTCATTTAAACACTGTTCATCTTTGCACTACTGGCCAAAGATATTCTTGAGAAATCATTCATCTTTGCACTACGTGCCAAAGATATTCAATAATATCATCATTTAAGACCGAGGATGATGAAAAATATTTTAAAGAACGAATCCGGTGAAACAAAATGACAAGGATTAAGGATTAAGGATTCGTACTTTGTTTTATCCATGTCCAACAATACCTCAAAAATAATCGTAGTGGTGTAAAATTCAAGAATGATCAAAACATGGATACAATCAAAGCTAGTATCGAATAGATATTTTAGACGAAAAGAAGAAATTTTATTTTTAAATTGAATAGTGCCGATATCGTGAATAGTCACAGTATCGTGAATAGTCTTGATATCGTGAATAGTAACTCAGAACCAAAAGATAGAAATTCCACAAAACATCTTCACGCTTCACATGAATAGTACTTTCGTGAATAGTAACTCGTGAATAGTAACTTCGTGAATAAGTAACTCATGAATAGTAACCCGACATGAAAAAGTTCCAAATTTGATAAAACTTGGATCATTTGATTTCAAAGATAATGATATTGAAGAAATAATATCATTATGAAAAAAATAATATCCCTTACCTCAAAGAATCGGTACCGGAAGGAAAGGTCGGGAAGTGATCTTTGAATGAAACTTGTTACGAACAAAGAACTCTCAAAGTATCTAAATACTCACAAAATACGCTCAATAATATAGAGAGAAAGAGAGAAAACTTTGTTTACGGTGTGATTTTCAATTCTAATTTAGCCTCTATTTATAGGAAAATGTTAGCACTTGCAAGGCAGACTTAACTTAACTCTGCAACCTGATGGCTTTACCTGCTACTATTCCCACCCACCACATTTGAAAATTCAATTGAGCACATTTCTCACCAACCAAAAGTGGGGCCCACCAATTCTAGAATTTTCCACCAAAATCATTTATAACCTAATTTCTGAATCAGTCACCTCTTAAAATTCATAATAAATTATACGCTCATTTTAACGGTTCAAAATTTGTGGACATATACTCAACTTATATATGTATAACATATCCAAAAATTACAACGATCCAACGGTCGGATTAAATATTATAACTCACACAATAAAGCTGTAATAACACCGATTTGATCTTTTAATACCTCCAATCCGACAAAATACAAATAAAACATCTCAAAGATTAATTCCTTCATTAATAACCACATAAATAAATCCATCATTTATATTCATATAAAATAAATATTTCTTTATCATATGAATCAATAATTAATTATTCACAAATAATATTACGTAATCACATTTATTAACAACAATAATATATAAAAATATCAACGCAGCAATTATTGAATCAATAAAATAAAATATTCAAGCAATAACTATCGTGAAAATTATTGAGTAGTAAAGTCCTTCTTACGTAAGGATCAATAATTTAACAATCTTTTGCATGCAATCTGTAGTGCTATCTTCTTGTCAACGCCAGATATTCTTGTATTTTAACCATCGGTATTATTCCAACAGTCTTAATTCAGAATAACAACGCTCTGGTAGTTATTTTTAACCAACTTATATTTGTCGTTTTTCTTCATCCAATCGCTTTTCAGTTATGGGCCACACATGCATGGGCATTGCAGTAAATGCGAATATTCCCCGACAAGGTCACGAATATTCCACGACCAAACGAATATTCGCCAAAAATGAATATTTTATAACCACTTTGCTTATTTTGAAATATTTGCGTATTTAACCCTTAACTATCCACATTAATCAAATCAACCCTTACTATTTCAAAATAATAAATAAAGGAAATTCCTTTTATTTAAAAAAATTTCGGTCTTACAATTGTAGTCAAACATTTTCATATCAAGCCATGAAGTCATTCGTTTATTACGGATGTCAAGTTTTCTTAGTCCACGTATTATGGATTTGAATAAAGACACGTCGATTTGAATAATATTCTTGTTGTTATTGATTTTTCCCGACGTATTTCACGAAGAATTTCTTGGCTTACTCCCAAAGCGATATTAAATTTTGTATCGACTTTCAACCCTAAGACAAAACTCATTTCTAAAATCTCATATCGAATGGCTCTATTGAACTTCGAGGAGTTAAAAATTCAACTATAGATTTGGCACCGAGCCTTTATCCGGTGACTTCTCGTAAGACCCCTAAATTTTTAAATAAAAGGAATTTCCTTTATTTATTATTTTGAAATAGTAAGGGTTGATTTGATTAATGTGGATAGTTAAGGGTTAAATACGCAAATATTTCAAAATAAATGTTGGTTATAAAATATTCATTATCGTCGGGGAATATTCGTTTAATCGTGGAATATTCAGATCGGGGAATATTCGTGACGATTACGTTGATATGTGTGGGCCCCATAACTGAAAGCGATTGGATGAAGAAAACGACAAATATAAGTTGTTTTAAATAACTCACGTAGAATATATCAAGTAATACTTCATTGAATACCCGGTGGTTAAAACACACTAATACGCCGTTGTTGAACAAGAAAGATACCAGATTTCACCAATTATTGATTCTTACGTAAGAAGGCACTACTCAATAATGGTTACGGTAATTTATCGCTCAAAGATTTTATCGAGTTAATAATTGTCATTGATATTTTATATTGTCATTGTTTCAATAATTGGCTATTACACAATATTTTTTCATTATCGAAGCAATAATTCATATTATCTCGAATAATATTATTAGATAACATTATTGGCAATGTCTAGAAAGTTCGCTCTAAGGAGAGGTTTGGTCACCTAATCAAGGCGCCAAGAAGAAGAAATTCTTATTGAAAGCCCCCTTCTCTGAGAGCGCTCGATTGTCAATATTGTGATTCTGTAATATTATTTGTGAATAATTAATTATTGATTTATATGATGAGGAAAATATTGATTTTATGTGGATATAGATGGAGAAAATTTTTAAAATGACAATTGTTGAAAATTAATATTTTATCTTTTTCTGATAAAATAATTCATTTAAATATATTATTTTAATAATATATTAACGGTGATATTTTTACAACGAATGTGGGATATATGAGTATACGAGGAGGAAGAGTATTTTTGTTGCAATAAATGTTTAAAACATGTTAAACATGCTCAATTGGACCCCATTTATCGATTGAAATTTGATTATAAATTGTAAAAATCGCCCGTTTATGGATTTCGGTCAATTTCTATTTGGAATTTGGAAAAACTTTCTTCTGTAAAGTTGTAGAGAATTGAATTTCCTATAAAAACTCGTGAGATTCGAATTTTCTGATGAAAGGGCTATTTATTATGAATTATTGAAGTTCGAAGCTCAAAATAATTGATTTTTTGTAAGTTTTAATTATTTATTTTATGAAAAACGTTTTTATCATTTCTTTCTAGAAGGTTGGCATGTGGGAAATGTTGGGATCTGATTTCCAAAGAGGCGTAGGAAATTTATTAATAATAATATATTTTATTAAATTTTCAACTTGAATTAAAGATTTTCTATAAATAGGGTCTTGGGTTAGAATTGAAAATCACACCGTAAATGAAGTTTTCTCTCTATATTATCGAAGCGTATTCTTGTGAGTATTTTGAGTATACTTTGAGTATTGCTATACGGTTAAAGTCCAAGTCATAGCTTTATATCCAGGTTTCAAATTTGTAAATCTTGATCTTTCGAGGTAAGGATATTATTTTTTTTTTGTAATGATATTATTTCTTCAATATCATTATCTTTGAAATGTTGATCTGAAGTTTTATCAAATTTGGAACTTTTTCATGTCGCCAAGTTACTATTCATGGGTTACTATTCATGAGTTACTATTTACTGAGTTACTATTATGAAAGTTCTTATTCACGAGTTCTTATTCACGAGTACTATTCATTAAGCGTGAAGATGTTTTTTGTGGAATTTCTATCTTTTGGTGTCTGAGTTACTATTCACGTATACTAAGACTATTCACGATATCTAAGACTATTCACGTATACTGAGATTATTCAATTTAAAAAATAAAATTTCTTCTTTTCGGTCTAAAACATCTATTCGGATACTAACTCGATTGTATCCATGTTTTGATCATTCTTGAATTTTACACCACTATGATTATTTTTGAGGTATTTTGGGACGTGGATAAAACCAAGTACGAATCCTTAATCCTTAATCCTTGTCATTTTGTTTCACTTGGATTCGTTTCTTTAAAAAATATTTTCATCATCCTCGGTCTTAAATGATGATATTATGGAATATCTTTGGCTGTGTAGTGCAAAGATGAATGATTTCTTAAGAATATCTTTGGCTGTAGTGCAAAGATGAATGATTTCTGAAGAATATCTTTGTCGTAGTGCAAAGATGAGCAGTGTTTAAATGAACATGACTAATCGATGAATATCTTTGGCACATAGTGCAAAGATGAATATTTGATTCGGATGTATATTGATTGATGTTACGGGGATAAAAGATGACGATGAACTTTTAAATTCATACATAGAAGATAGTAGTTTGCATTCTCTACTTAACTCTTCTAATGAATTATTATTTCATTGCGAATATTGATTTAAAATTTGTTGTCTATTGATTCTATTATATTTTTCCTGTTGAAGACTAACGATAATTTGTTGTATATTATCTTAGTCATAATATTCTTTCTTATCGAGCTAGTTGAGCTCACCCTTTTCCTTTTTTGTTCCATTTTTCTCGGGAGGCGAGAATATAAGCTAGAGTGTAGTCTGGGTAATGGAATGAAGGTTTTAGAAATGATTGTTTAGTAGTCCTCACCATTTTTGTAAAATAATGTATCAATAAATGTGATGAGGATTTATTTGAGTATAGATATTGTCAGAAGATAATATTTGTATTCAAACTCACGCTTTCTTGTTGTAATAATAAAGTTGTAGTTGTTTTTTGTACCATGTATATTGACAATTTCGAATAGGTGATGTATACCTATTTGGGGGGCGCCACTGATTGGTATTAGAGCTTAGGATATGATCTCTGGCATGAGATCGGGGAATAGAACTAGGAGGGAGAGACGAGTAAATCCTTCGCTAGTGTGTCCTACCTAAGCTTATTTGTTAGTTAGTCAAGATATATAGGATATTATGTGATATATTGATTTCCTTAATTAACCCTTGTTTTATGACAGTATTTGAGAATGTCATTGAGAATATTAACAATGGAAATGAGGAGTGGAGATGCCTCAGACTCACCAACGAGGAGAACGTGCAACAAGTGGCAATGTTCCTCCTGTGAACAACACCATTGAAAGCGAGATGATGAACGAGGGGATGTTTAGAAGTTTTTGGGTTCATGCAAAATCGCATTTGAGGAAACTCGTGTTCAAAAATCTGAGGAGAAATGATAGTCATTGCCTAATTTTTAATATCACTTTACCACGCATATATACGCGATCAATTATAATATTCAAGAAGCGAGGATATCGTTCCCACGAGGAAATAGACTAATATTTATCAATTACTAATTCTAATGCAATTAATCCTATTTTAAACTACTTAAATTTTGTTTTTGATTTGAAATTTAAACTTAACAAAACTAATGATTAAGAATCAAAATTTCACAAGAATAGCTGCAGATTTAATAGGTTAAGATTACAACTTCCCTTGGTATTTCATTTAAATCATTTCACTTCCCATTTAAAGCAATTAATTAATATGAATCATTATCCAAGAATGATTTATAAAATTCACACACTTTTTCCAAAACACGTGAACAAATCCTCCTAACTCAGATCCTTAAGACACAAAATTACAAGGAACACCCTTCTCAATTAATTCACTATATTCTATGTGAATCAAGTTAATTAGGTTTACGCATAAATTCTTTCAAAGGATACAAAAGACACATAGGTATATTCCTATCCTACATGCTAACCATATTAACCTATTCGGATTATATGAGCAGATGTTATTATATCCAGATCTTAATCTATACTCCATCTTCCAATTTTATATAGATTATCACAATAATTGTTGCCAAACAATTAATCAATAAGCAAAAGATATAATAAACAATTCAATAAAAACCAACTTCATTCAATGGGAAGGTTCAATTTAAACTACATACCAAGTTCCGTTGCAATCTTAATGAAAATTTAGTTCATAATAATAATAAAGAAAACATCATCCAAATTAATAATCCAAACATCCCGAGATAATTACAAAAGATAAAACTAGAGAGAGAAGAAAAACTCGAATTTTCTCCAATACTCTCTCTTTGATCTTCACCCTTGCAATTTTCCTTCGTGTTTTTTCTTCGTAGTTCTCTCCGTGAAACCCTTGAAAAATTGAGTGATATCGCCTTTTCTAAAGTCTCCTCCTATTTGTATTAGTCTCCCTCTCATTCAGATTCCTTTGGCTTCAACCACCCACTGGAAGTAGAAAATCCTCCTTTTTTTGCATACATGAAGCGCCAGGCGCTCAACCAAGTTATTTCAAGCGCTGGCGCTTGACCGAGACCACGTAATTACAAAAATGCCACTCGGCTCTAATTTTAATGATTTTTGACCTTTTCTTCTCCGAAATGACCAATTTGTCCCTCGGCTCCAACCTACACAAAATAAACACAAAAACAGATAAAAAGATACTAAAAACAATTAAAGATAGCAATAATTAAGTTTAATAATATCAGATTCATAGGTATAAAACCTACTCATCAAATACCCCCAAACTTAACCAATCGTCATGTCCTCAAGCAATAAAAACACAATGCAATAACTAAATATGCAATACAAATATATTATCTACGTGCCTAAAATTTCAAAGTGATCAAACAGAACAAAATCTATTCATCAAGCCTCGGAGAAATCAGATTAAACATGCTTTAGTACATCATATCAAGACAGATTAATAATTTCTAGTCAATCATCAAATCTTACCCGTTATTCTTGATATAAGTGTGTGTGTCTTTGAACAACAATGCTAACTAATATAATGCTAAATACAAAACATAATAGATCTCTTTAAAGGCGTCATATAAAGGTCAACTCACAAAATTCACGAACAAGTTAGATCCAACTAAAGTCAAACATCCACCAAATTCAAGAGTCCAATCAAGGATACTTATGCTTTACTTATCATTACGGGGCTTTTTGCTCTTTTCCGCTTTTATTTTATTTATTTTTTTATTTTTTTTTTTTTTTTTTTTTTTTCCTTTTTAAAACTATGATCAGTGCAATGTCTCATTCCATTAAAGCTAATGATGCTACCCCTTAGCGAAGCTTTCAACCAACGACTCCCTGCATCATATAAGACCTTAGAGTGCTAGGTGTTAAAGACACCCTTCAAGCGTATTTGCTCAAGTAACAAAGGCCGAAAACAAAACTAGCCACAGTAATTTTTTTCTTTTGAAGCTTATATATCCCAAATTTTTCCCCCAAACTTAAGTTTTGTCTAAATTCGGTCATCTTCGCTTTATTCATGTCTTTCATTCATTCAAACTAGTATTATCCTCAAAAAGTCCACTATGTGTCAATTTAGACTCAATCAGTCAACATAGTTGTTTTTACTGTGCTATCCTTATTATATCAGTTTCAAACAGGTAAAGATTCAAATCATGACAAGAAATCACATCACAGTCTTAACAGTCAGTACTATACTTGTCTACTCAATTCCAATCTCATCACTGGCCAAATAGACTTAAACTATCTAACAACTGAAAACATGCAAATATTTGAATTTTTTTTTTTTTTTTTTAAGAAAGTAGAATGAAAATTACATGAAAAACTACGAAATGAATACTACATGAATGCAAAAACTACTAAACGAATACTACATGAATGCAACTGGAACTGGAAGAATGCACCCCCAAACTTCACCTGTATGATGTCCTCTTGTATATAACAAACAAAACATAAGAAATTAGGCAATCGAGGACTTCCACGAAAGATAGGCGCCTTATTCCTCGTCGGTATCCTCGTTCTTCTTCTTCATCAACCTCATCTTCGAGGGGGTAGATCGGTGAGGGTACGCAGAACAATGGGGAAATTGGTAGGGAGCAAAGAAATTTGGATTCAATGCGATCCAAACATCTCTAGGAATGTTGCACTACTGATTACGATACATCTCGTTTGTCATTTGAGCTAGGCTATCCTGATTTCTTTTAACCCGGTCAAAACCCTGTTGAACTCTAGTAGCCACCGTGTCAATCCTTCTAGTTTGATTTCTTAATTCTCGGCGAATATCTTCAAAAAAATTTGGTGGTGGCCCAGAACTTCCAGCTGCAGGAGGATTATCGTGTAATTGTTGAATAGGCTCGGCTGCAGACTCGGGAGGCACGATAATGAACCCTAACCCTCTCGGGTGTGGTATACCACCACCCCATACCTTGTACTTCTTAATAAGCGAGTGGTCAATCGCGGCTAAGGAGGTTGTCTAGCTTCTCTGGCATCCCATTTGACTCCATTTTGTTGACATAGTCCGATGATCAAAGATGGGTGAGGTAATCCACCGAGGTCCCTCCTCGAATTGCTTTGTCAATTGAATCATGTATAACATGACCCACATCTATCGTTTTTCCTTGTGCAATACAGAAAAGCAACGCTGCCCGTTGATTTATAACATCACTCATATGCCTACACGGCATCAACTTGGCACAAATAAAGGCATGCCATGCTTTCCCATAACTGCTTAGTGCGGATGCAGGGAACAAAACAGCTTCTTGTTGATCTGTTAATTTCCATGTTGTTTCGGTACACAAAGCTTGAATGATCTCATCGTAGTCAGCTTCGTGTTTCTAAATATTGCACGTAACCATTATTGGGTATTATGTTCAATCCGTAATAAGCATTTATTGTCCTAAAACTGACCTCCACTGATTTTCCGCGAACCCAAATTATGTTACCAACAACATCTTTTGCATTGGCATAGAATTCCTTAACAATTTTAATGACCGATGAATCCGGTTGGGATGCAAAGTTACCCCATCTTCTACTTCCAATCATTTGTAGTAACTCCCCATCTTCTTCTCTCGCAATAATCCACTTTCGGGAATAAGCGTTTTCTTTAGAAAGCACGTTGTAATATCTTTCGGATGCACTTAGCACTTACAAATCTCTTTTTGTCATACTTAGTCGAAGTGCAGAAGTCTCGCCTCTTTGCCTTTTAGTAGCCATGAGTCTTGTGTGTGAATTGCTTGCCCAATAGGCGATGTTTAGAGGCTTAGTATGGGCCAATCCTCTTTGTGACAATATATCGAACACTTGGTGTGCACAAATTTTGAACACTATTGGTGACACTCCCCAAACTTAATTTTCACCAAATTTGTTAATAACTAAGCACACTAGTCGTCCAATGAAATACAAGCAACAATGAGAAGTACCCAAATCCACTTGAGCCAACACAATGAAATAACCAACTTCAACTTACTACCTTAGCTATTATCCAAGCAAAACCAAATAATTTGCAATAAAATCTTGTGCACTTACTTGGTTATAGCCGGATATGATGTTCCAATCAAAGTTGTAGGAGCAATTTATTTTGAGGGTTGAGCACTTACTTGGATAGATGTGGCTTGAATGTGAGTTGGTGCCCGAATTAGTGATGAAGGATGACCATATGGAGATTAATTGCCTTGGTTTGAGTAGGAGATTGAGTGTTTGATTAGGCTTATACAAGAAAACGTTGATTCTAGTGGCTAACTTAGAGGAGGGTTGTGATTTGAGTGAGTTTGAATTGGAGTGGGAGAAGAGAGAGTGTTTGATTTGGGTTTGGATTTGTTTTGCCGGATTAGGGCTTATTTTTTTTTAAAGATGCAGCATGAGCGCCTAAGCGCTTGAGTTTGCCTTGTCTGGACCGCCTAGGCGCTAGGTAGCAGTATGTTTGGTACGCATGAGCGCTTAGCGCTTGAATTACCTTATGCGGACCGCCAGCGCTTGGGGGTCTTGACATGTAGCTCTTGACTTGGGCGCCAGCGCTTGGTTAACCTAGGTGGGGGCGCCAGGCGCTTGGTGCTCGCTCGTCTGTGCTCTCTGCTGCCAAGTGGGCGCTAGCGCTTGGCTTGTGCTCGGCTTGGCCGCGTGAGCGCTGGGCATGTCTTGGGCCTTTGGTTTTTTTTTGCTTCTTTTGCTCCCCAACCTACATACCACAACTTAAATTAAGACTTATTCTAAACCATAACCTAGATAAACTACATTCTAAAATAAAAGAAAACTAACCAACATTAAAGATTACAAGAAATAAAATAAATAAATAAATAAATAACCTACACCCTTTAGCAATTCAATAACACTAAAATGAGACCCCATTGGGTAGTAAAGTAGTGGCCATTAGTCAAACCCGCATAAATAAGAATTCATGTTTCTACAGAAATCAATCAAATATCATGTTAGAGAACATAAGGGTGTAACAAAACCTAAATTATAAAAGTTTAACCACTAAATAAACTAACAAAGAAAGCAAATAAAAAGAATAAAAGTATAAATAGAAAATAACAATAAAAATTCACAGGTTGCCTCCCGATTAGCGCTTAGTTTATAGTCTTATTTGACTTTCTTCTACATTCTAATCAAAGAAGGTTGATCGATGTCCTTTCACGATCAACACAACCCCATAGTAGTGTTTCAATCTCGTCAGTTGACTTTGAAATTACGTTTAGCATCCGGGTCTTCCACCTCCACGACTCCGTGAGGATAAACTTTGTAATGATAAATGGCCCACGACCAGCGGGATTTCAACTTTCCGGAAACAATTTAAGCCTTGAATTGTATAATAGCAATTATTTGCCACTGCTTCAAACTTTCTTTCCGAATTTTCTCATCATGCCACCTCTTAACCTTTTCTTTATATAACTTCGGCGTTCTCGTATGATTGGAGTCCTGAATTCATCCATTTGGTTCAATTGTAAGAGGCGCTTCTCTCCCATGACATGCATATCAAAGTTTAACTTCCGAATTGCCCAATAAGCACGCGTGTTCTAGTTCATTTGGAAGATGGCATGCCTTCCCATATACTAACTCAGACGGAGACATCCTATCGGGGTTTTGTAAGGTATCACGATATGCCCATAAAGCATCATCCAACTTACTAGCCCAGTCTTTTCGACTAGGGTTCACTATCTTCTCGAGGATTCGCTTCACTTCTCGATTAGATACCTCGGCTTGACCGCTTGTTTGTGGATGGTAAGCAGTAGCTATCTTATGAGTGACTCCGTACTTTGCGAGAATACCGAGAAGCGCTTATTGTGATGCGTGCCTTCATCACTAATGATTGCACGAGGAGTGCCGAATCTAGAGAAAATAGTCTTAGAATGAACGTAACCACAACTTTAGCATCATTGGTGGGCGATGCTATAGCTTCTACCCACTTCGAAACGTAGTCCACCGCTAGAAGTATATAGGAGTTGCTAAAAGATGATGGAAATGGTCCCATGAAGTCGATGCCCCAAACATCAAACAATTCGACTTCTAAGATCATGTTTAGAGGCATCTCTTGTCGCTTTGATATATTACCCACTCTTTGGCATCTCATCACATTTCAATGAAAACACACGGGCATCCTTAAAGAGTGTTGGCGGAAGAACCCACATTGAAGCACCTTAGTTGCCGTTCTTTCTCCCATGAAATGTCCACCGTAGTTAGATGCATGACATTGGTAGAGAATATTTTCCTTTTCAACTTAGGAACACACCTTCTTATGACTTGATCTCCACATTGTTTAAATAAAAGCGGTTCATCCCATAAATAATTGTTTCACATCATGGAGAAATTTCTTCTTACATTGACTTATTAAATCTGGTGGAAACACCTTACTCACAATGAAATTTACGTAATCTGCATACCATGGAGTATCCATCCTTCTATAAACAGTTGTTCATCAGGGAAAAATTCATTGATCACCGTTGTTGTGTCATCTTTTTTTTAGTTCTCGCATTCTCTAATCGTGATAAATGATCAAGAACTTTGATTATCATTTCCTTTTCGGTCCGGATCTCCAAGTCAAACTCTTGTAGCAATAATACCCATCTAATTAATCTAAACCGCATCCTTCTTTTTGCTATTAAGTACTTAATTGCGAATGATCTGTAAACACGATCACTTTTTTCCCAATCAAATATGATCGAAATTTATCAAATGCATAAACAAGCGCTAATAGCTCCTTCTCGAGTAGTGGTATAATTCGGTTGGGCATCCGTTAATGTCTTACTAGCATAGTATATAGCATGAAAAATTTTATCCTTTCGTTGGCCGAAGCTCGCGCTTAATCATGAAAGTCGCTAGCATCACACATTAATTGAATGTGATACTCAATCTGGCGCTATGATTACAAAAAGTAACAAGTTTTTTCTTCAACACATCAAAAGCTTCTAGGCATGCTTGATCAAAGTTGAATGGGACATCCTTCTCCAAAAGATTGCAAAGTGGTTTCGTGATTTTGGAGAAGTCTTTTATAAATCGTCTATAGAAACCGGCGTGTCCCAAAAAACTTGAATACCCTTTTCTTTGAAATAGGTGGTGGCGGGGCTCTCGATGGTTTGATCTTAGCTCTATCAACTTCAATTCCTTTTGATGACACTTTCGATGACCCAAGATTATTCCCTCTTGCACCATAAAATGACATTTCTCCCGATTTAAAACCAAATTCGTTTCCATACACCGTTTGAGCACGAGAGTGAGATTTTCAAACAATAATCAAATGAATCCCCAAAAGCTGAAAAAATCATCCATAAATACCTCAAGATTTTGTTCGACCATATCGGAGAAAATAGCCATCATATAACCGATTGAAATGTACCACAAGCATTACATAATCCAAAAGACATTTCTGCGAAAAGCAAAGGTACCATATGGGCATGTGAATGTCGTCTTCTCCCGATCCTCGGGGTGCAATGGCAATCTGGTTATAACACGAGTATCCATCCAAAAGACAATAATACTCGTGTCCTGCAAGCACGCCCAACATCGATCTATGAATGGTAGAGGAAAAATGGTCCTTCTGAGTGGCATTGTTCAACTTTCTATAATCCATACACACCACGCCAACCCGTGAATTGTTCGAGTGGGATCAATTCATTACGCTCATTTGCAACTCTCATTATCCCCCTTTCTTTGGCACACAATGAATTTGGACTTACCCATGAAATTTATCTCGAGATAGGGTAGATAATTCCGCATCCAACCATTTAATGATTTCCTTTTTTACAACTTCCTTCATGATGGGATTGAGTCTTCGTTGTTGTTCAATAATCGGTTTCGCTTCATCTTCCAATAGAATCTTATGCATGCAAATTGATGGGCTTATTCCTTGATATCCATGAGAGTCCACCCAAGAGCGATCTTGAATTGCGAAGTACCCTTAGTAGCTTTTCTTCTTGAACCTTATCAAGTGATGCGAGAAATAATAAGCTGGAAAGGTAGAAGAAGAACCAAGGTAGGCATCTGAAGTAGATGGTTAAGCAATGGCTTAAGTTCCAAGGTGGGCGGTTCTTCTAAAGATGATTTTACCTTTTCATCCGAAGCTTTCCCCAAAAATCCATAGGTTCAAATTTTTGCAAACTTCGTGTGAACCGGTCTTTGAATCTAACATTTGAACCCATTCTAAGACAGTTGAGTCATCAAATAAATTTTCACTAACCAATGCACTTTCAAGATGGTCTTCATTCACAAATTCACTAAATACCTCTGTAGTTGCTTCTTCAATCGGATCAACTCTAAAGCACTCTTCCTCTCCTTCTGGAATTTCCTAGCCTTGAAAACATTAAAGCGTTACTTCTTCATCTTGGACTCTCATCGTTAACTCTCCTTTTGTACATCAATTAATGTCCTTCCGGTGGCTAAAAATGGTCTTCCAAGGATAATGGGTATGTCTTTATCCTCTTCATAGTCCAACACTGATGAAAGTAATTTGGAAATATGAATTTGTCCACCTTCACTAATATGTCTTCCACGATGCCCCTAGGGTATGTCACTGATCTATCTGCGAGCTGTAAAGAGATATTTGTTGGCTTTGGTGCTGGTAATCCTAACTGCGTGTAGATCGAAAAGCGGCATCAAGTTAATACTCGCACCCAAATCACACAAACATCTGTTAAAGAATTGGGGTCCAATCGTACACGGTATGGTGAAGCTACCCGGATCCTTCAACTTCGGTGGTAACTTTCTTTGCAGAATTGCGCTACATTCTTCTGTCAACGCTACAGTTTCAAAATCCCCTAGCTTCCTCTTTCTTGCTAAAATATCTTTCATGAATTTTGCATAGCTAGGCATTTGTTCTAAAGCATCTGCGAATGGAATGTTGATTTGCAGCTTTTTGAACACTTCTAAAAATTTTGAAAATTGTCTATCTAATTTACGCTTTTGAAATCTTTGAGAAAGCAGACGGGTGGTACATTGTTGTTTGCTTATCTTCTTGTTGTTTTTCACAACATTTTCCCAGTTACTTTCTGAATTTCCACTCTCTTTTTCACCATCCTCGGCAGAAATTATTTTCTTTTGTCCGTCTAAATCTGTAGTCAACTCCTTCCCACTTCTGAGTGTAACTGCCTTACAATGTTCATTTCCATCATTCCTTGGATTTTTCTCCGTATCACTAGGTAAAGAACACGGAGTTCTAGTATTCAAAGCACTAGCTATCTGCTTGATTTGGTTCTCAAGATTCTTTATTGCGGTGATTGGTTTTTTGTTGTGGTTTCAAACCGAGTTGCCAATCTTGCCAACAATTCTTCCATTTGTGATAGCTTATCGGGTTGATGAGGTTGTGGGTGTTGTTGAGATTGTTGATGTTTGAAATCCGGTGGATATGATTGCCTTGGAGCTTGGGCTTGAACATGTGGTGATTATTACTCCAAGAAAAATTTGAGTTGTTTCTCACTCTGGATTGTATTTGTTTGGATAATTGCCTGCTTTTTGTTATAAGCGGAAACAAACCGGGGTGACTCAGGATTTATTGCACATCGATCACTTGGTGGCTACTACCGCACATATTTCACAAATAGTTTCCATTTTTTGAGCTGGTTGTACCCAAGTGCATCTATCTTCTTTGTAAAGAGAAATCGAGTACATCACTTGGTGATAATCTTTGTCATCGCATCCACTTCATAAACCCCTACTGTCCTTGGCTGAGTCGTTCTTGCTGTTGGCCACTGATAATTATTAGCTGCCATGGTTTCAAGCAATTGATACCCCTCATCACAATTCTTGGCCATAATAGCTCCTCCCGCTGCAGCATCTATACTCGATCTTACTGTGCTGAATAAACCGTTATAAAAAGTTTGCACCTGAAGCCATTTAGGAATCCCATGGTGTGGACATTTTCTCAATGAGTCTTTAAATCTCTCCCATGCTTCATATAGTGATTACGAATCGTCTTTGAGCGAAAAGAAAAGATATCGTTCTTAACTTTCTTCATTTTTTGGTAGGGAAAAACTTTGCAAGAAATTTTTGGGCTAGGTCGTTCCATGTAGTAATCGAGCCTGGTGGTAGTGAATGGAGCCAACTCTTAGCCTTATCTCTGAGAGTAAATGGAAACAGCCTTAGCCTTATTGCATCCTCTGACACATTATTATACTTGAAAGTATCGCAGATTTCTATAAAAGCGACTATGTGATCGTTCGGATCATCATTTGGTAACCCTCAATGACATGAATTTTGAATCATCTGTATTGTCCCCGGTTTTATCTCAAAACTTGTAGCGATAATGGCGGGCCTCGTAATACTCATTGAATTTGGGTAACTCCTTGGCGTAGCATAATCCATGATGCTTTTTTTGCTCTTCTTGACCATAGTATCTTTCTTATCAAGTGCCTCTTTGGTTTCTTTAACCCACTTACAAGCAGCTTGAAACCTTTTTGTCGATGTCGTCCTCGTAAGGCAATAAATCTAGCTTCTTCGATCGCGTTTGCATACACTAGTCAAGAACACTGAATAGAATAGAAAAAAAGAAAAGTTTAAATTAAGATTAACGCTATAAAAATCAATAATGACAAAATAATAAACTAATATCCCGACGGCAAGCCAAAAAACTTGTTGCCTTATTTTTAATAGCACTTTACCACGCAAGTATATCGATCAATTATAATATTAACAAGCGAGGATATCGTTCCCACGAGGAAATAGACTAATATTTATCAATTACTAATTCTAATGCAATTAATCCTATTTTAAACTACGAAATTTTGTTTTTGATTTGAAATTTAAACTTAACAAAACTAATGATTAAGAATCAAAATTTCACAAGAATAAGCTATGATTTAATAGGTTAAGATTACAACTTCCTTGGTATTTCATTTAAATCATTTCACTTCCCATTTAAAGCAATTAATTAATATGAATCATTATCCAAGAATGATTTATAAAATTCACACTTTTTTCCAAAACACGTGAACAAATCCTCCTAACTCCAGATCCTTAAGACACAAAATTACAAGGAACACCCTTCTCAATTAATTCACTATATTCCTATGTGAATCAAGTTAATTAGGGTTTACGCATAAATTCTTTCAAAGGATACAAAAGACACATAGGTATATTCCTATCCTACATGCTAACTATATTAACCCTATTCGGATTATATGAGCAGATGTTATTATATCCAGATCTTAATCTATACTCCATCTTCCAATTTTATATAGATTATCACAATAATTGTTGGCCAAACAATTAATCAATAAGCAAAAGATATAATAAACAATTCAATAAAACCAACTTCATTCAATAGGAAGGTTCAATTTAAACTACATACCAAGTTAATTTGCAATCTTAATGAAAATTTAGTTCATAATAATAATAAAGAAAAACATCATCCAAATTAATAATCCAAACATCCCGGATAATTACAAAAGATAAAACTAGAGAGAAGAAGAAACTACGAATTTTCTCAATACTCTCTCTTTGATCTTGACCCTTGCAATTTTCCTTCGTGTTTTTTCTTCGTAGTAGTTCTCTCTGTGAAACCCTTGAAAAATTGGTGATACGTCTTTTCTAAAGTCTCCTCCTATTTGTATTAGTCTCCCCTCTCATTGATTCCTCTTTGGCTTCAACCACCCACTTGGAAGTAGAAAATCCTCTTTTTGCACTTACATGGCGCTAGGCGCTCAACACATGGCTCATTCAAAGCGCTAGGCGCTTGACCGAGATCACATAATTACAAAATGCCACTCGGCTCTAATTTTAATGATTTTTTGACCTTTTTCTTCTCCAAAATGACCAATTTGTCCCTCCGGCTCCAACCTACACAAAATAAACACAAAAGCAGATAAAAGATACTAAAAAACAATTAAAGATAGCAATAATTAAGTTTAATAATATCAGTTCATAGGTATAAAACCTACTCATCAATAGCAATTCACGGGTTGTCACACCAAGCGATTCAAAGAGTTGGGACCACGAATTTAAGGGAAAGCGAGATCCGATCGCCATGAAACATGGGTCAAACAAATTACCAAGATATTCGATGTCTTGGGATGCGGAGGAAACGAAGGTTCCATTCGCCACCTTTATGTTAAAGTGGTGAGGCGGACTCATTGGTGGGAATGCGTGAAGCGTACCCATCCGGCCGCTTTTCGGCATGTCTTGGGAGGCGTTTGAAGCTATTTAATGACAAATACTTTCCGAAAGTGTTCGTCTATATGAAGGAAGTGGAATTCATCGATTGGAACAAAACTACATGGCGGTGTCTCGAAGACGAGGCAAAGTTTGCGAGTTATCCGAGTTTGCACCTCATTTGGTGGAGAATGAGGAGCGATGACGCGGATGTTTCTTAGAGGTTTGAAACCCGGCGTACGTCGATATCTCATTCTCATAAATTTTCTCTTTATTCGAGATGTTGTAAATGAAGGCTCAATTATTAGGCGAGATAACGAATACGGTCAACCTGAGGACCACAACCAGGATCGATCGTAGAGATAGCGATCAATGAGAATAATGATAACTGCGAGAAAGAAAGCAGAATGACGGAAATGGTAACCACTCTGGTGGTAATCATGGCCGTGAAAATAGAAGAAGCGAGTCGGGGAGGAGATTTTAAAAAGGAGATTTAACAACGACCATATGAAGATGGCGGTCTTGCGAAAGAATCTGGTTCTAAGGGAGGAGAACGACCACCGGTATATGCTACAAATGCGGAAAAGAGGACATATCGGTCAAGCGCCCCTACAATTCAAGGTATGCTATAATTGTGGAAAGGAAGGACATATCGCTCGAGATTACAAGATGGCGAAAACCTAGTTCAATGGGGACGGTGACTCAAAAGACATCCCGAGAAAAGTTAAAGTCAACGATTACGGGAAGAAGCGTTTGTTGTATGGTCATAATGCGAGGAACCCAAACGAGGTGATCACGGGTAAGCTATTTATAAATTCTTGCGAAGTTTATACCTTACTTAATCTGGGGTCTGTTACCCATTCATTTATCTCCGCATGTGCTCAGCGTTTAAACTTGACTCAGGAGAAATTAGACTTTGACCTATCTCTGTGGAAACTCAGTTAGGAGAAACTTTCATCACATCCATTGTTTATAAATCTTGTTTGATTCAAGTTGGCACCATTACCTTACCATTGACCTTATCTCTTTAAAGATACTTGCTTTTGATGTGATTTTAGGGATTGATTGGTTAACTACTCATCATGCCAAAATTGATTGTTTTCGTAAGGTTGTTAGTTTTCATATTCTAACCAAACTGTTGTTATGCAATTCAAGCAACTAAACCATTAAAATCGATCATCATCATATCTAATCATAAAGCTATTCGTTTATTAAAAAGCGGATGTCAAGCTTTCTTAGCCCATGTTATGGATTTGAATAAAGACACGTCAAATTTGAATAATATTCTGTTGTTATTGACTTTCCGACGTATTTCGAAGAAGAACTTCCCGGTCTACCCCCGAGCGTGAAGTTGAATTCTTTATTGATCTTGAACACGGTACAAAGCCCATTTCTAAACCCCATATCGAATGGCTCCTATTGAACTTCAGGAGTTAAAGGTCCAACTACTGAGGAATTGTTGGACATCGGTTTCATTCGCCCTAAGACGTCTCCTTGGGGTGCTCTGTTTTATTTGTAAAGAAGAAAAGGCGGGAGTATGCGACTTTTGTATCGACTATCGGGGAATTGAACCATGTCACCATCAAGAATAGGTATCCTCTACCTCGTATTGATGACTTGTTTGACCGATTCTGAAGGGCACAATTCTTTTCAAAAATCGATCTTCGATTACGGATATCATCGGTGAAGATTAGGCGAGGATATTCAAAGAGCGCCTTGAGAACTTCGGTATGGGCATTATGAATTCTTAGTCATGTCTTTCGGACTAACTAATGCTCCTGCGGCTTTCATGGATATGATGAACCAAAGTATTCAAGGAATATTTGGATCAATTCGTTGTTGTCTTTATTGATGACATCCTCATATATTCCAAAAGCCGAAGAAGATCATGAGCACCATTTGAAGTTTGGTACTCAAAGGCTTCGTGAAAACCAACTATATGCCAAATTGAAGAAATGCGAGTTCGGCGAGGAAGTAGCATTCCTTGGGCACGTGGTGTCGAAACATGGAGTATCTGTTGATCCGGTGAAGATTGAAGCAATACAAAGTTAGAACAACCAAAGTCGGTGGTGAAGTCACGTAGCTTTTGGGCTTAGGTGGTTATTATCGGAGATTCGTGGAAGGGTTTTCTCGAATCGCTACTCCATTAACTTCATTAACTTTCGGAAGGATACAAAATTCGTTTGGAGCGAAGAATGCGAGAAAAGTTTCCAAGAGCTTAAGAGGAGACTTATTTTAAGACTGTTCTAACAATACCATCTGGTTCGGATGGATTTGTTATCTCTGCCGATGCTTGAGCAAAGGGTTAGGATGTGTTCTCATGCAACGTGGGAAAGTCATAGCCTATGCCTCGCGACAACTTAAAGAGTATGAGAGTAATTATCCTACTCATGATCTAGAGTTGGCGTGATCGTTTTCGCGCTAAAGATATGGAGGCACTATCTATATGGGAGAAAGTGGAGATATATTCGGACCATAAAAGCCTTAAATATTTCTTCACTCAAAAAGAACTCAACATGCGGCGTGACGTTGGCTCGAGCTATTGAAAGACTACGACCACACTATTCAATACCATCTGGGTAAAGCAAAGCGTGGTAGTGGCGCATTGAGTAGAAAGATCATATACGAGGAGCGAGTGCGATGATGTCAAGTATACGATAGAACCAACTTTAATAGAAAAGTTAAGGTTGCTCAAGCCCGCAGGCAGGAAATGATGCGTATGAAGAAGAAAGTACAAGAAGGAGCTATTAGGGCGAGAATTGATGAAGAAGGAATACTTGAGTCCACTCTGCAGACTTTGTGTTCCTAACGACTCGATTTGAAGTACAAGATTATGATGGAGGCTGCAATCGCCATTTGCAATCCATCACGGAAGTACTAAAATGTATCGTGATCTTGACATACATTTTGGTGGAACAATATGAAGAGAGAGATTGCAAAGTTTATCTCGATGTGTTTAACTTGCCAACGTGTAAAGGCGAGCATCTTGTACCTAAGGGTCCGTTGCAACCACTTGAGATTAGGAATGGAAGTGGGAACACATTACTATGGATTTAATTCACGGGTCTTCCTACGGTTTCTCAAGGCATCAATGCTATTTGGGTTATTGTTGATAGATTAACCAAGTCGCTTCATTTCTTGCCGATACGGAGACTTATTCCTTGAACGTCTTGCTAGTATATACGTGAATGAGATTGTGAGGTTGCATGGCATGCCTGTATCCATAGTTTCGGATCGTGACCTAAGATTCACTTCAAGATTTTGGGTTAGCTTGCAAAAAGCTATGGGCACGGATTTTCGATTTAGTTTGACGATACCATCCCCAAGCAGACGGACAATCGAGAGGATTATTCAAACTCTTGAAGATCTATTAAGACTCGTGTCCTAGACTTCAAGGGTAGTTGGGATAAGTATTTACCATTGGTGGAATTCTCCTACAACAACAGCTTATCGAGGCAAGTATAGGTGTGGCTCCATTTGAAGCATTATATGGGCCGAAAATGTTGTTCTCAATATGTTGGGATGAGGTGGGTGAAGCAACATTGTTGGGACCCGAAGTTAAGACGTATATGACTCAAAGAAAAGATCCAAATGATTCGACAACGTATACAAAGCAAGACAAGATCGACAAAAGAGTTATGCGGATCTTCATCGAAAGGGCGTGGAATTTAATGTAGGGATCATGTATTGTTCATGAGTTGCTCCATGGAAGGGAGTTACAAGATTTGGGAAGAGAGGAAAGCTCAATCCACGATTTATTGGTCCATTTCAAATTCTTGACCGAGTAGGAAATGTAGCCTATAGACTTGCGTTACCTCCAAGTATGTCTCGTGTTCATAATGTGTTTCACATATCCGTATTTCGTAAATATGTGAAAGACCGAACCACGTTATTGAGTTAGAACCGGACGAGATATAGAAGACTTAACGTATGAGGAGGTACTGTCAAGATCTTGGATAGGAAGGAGCATGTCCCTACGCCAAGAAAGGTCATACCACAAGTTAAAGTTTTGTGGAGGAATCATGCTATAGAGGAAATGACACAGGAATTGGAAACGGAAATGAAAGCGAGGTATGTGCGCCCCAAAATAGGTATACACAACACCCATTTCGAAGTGCCAAATACATGGTACAAAAAGCAAACTACAACTTCAATAATACAAATGTCGTGTGAAATACGACAATATATCTTAATGAGTTTAAATATAATATTGTCTTCTAGACAATATCAATACTCAAATAAATCCCCATCATAATTATTGATTCATTATTTTACAAAAATGGTGAGGACTACTAAACAACTCTCTCTAGAACCTTCATTCCATACCCCACTAGTACTTGCTTTACATTCTCGCCTCACGAGAAGAAAAATGGAACAACAAGGAAAAGGGTGAGCTCAACTAGCCCAAGTAAAGAATATTATGACTAAGATAATATACAACAAATTATCGTTAGTCTTGACGAGGAAAAATCGATAGAATACAATAGACAACAAGTTTCGGATCAATATTCATGAATGAAATAATAATTCATAGAAGAGTTACGTAGAGAATGAAATCTACTATAATCTATGAATTTAACGATCCATCATCAATATTTTATCCTGTAACATCAATTAATATACATCGGAATCAAATATTCATCTTTGCACTACTGGGCCAAAGATATTCATCGATTAGTCATGTTCATTTAAACACTGTTCATCTTTGCACTACTGAGCCAAAGATATTCATCGATTGGTCATGTTCATCTCAACACTGTTCATCTTTGCACTACTGGGCCAAAGATATTCTTGAAATCATTCATCTTTGCACTACTGGGCCAAAGATATTCAATAATATCATCATTTAAGACCGAGGATGATGAAAAATATTTTTTTAAGAAAGCGAATCCGGTGAAACAAAATGACAAGGATTAAGGATTAAGGATTCGTACTTGGTTTTATCCACATCCAAAAATACCTAAAAAATAATCATAGTGGTGTAAAATTCAAGAATGATCAAAACATGGATACAATCGAGTTAGTATCCGAATAGATATTTTAGACGAAAAGAAGAAATTTTATTTTTAAATTGAATAGTGAATAAGATCAGATATCGTGAATAGTCTAGTATCGTGAATAGTAACTCAGACACCAAAAGATAGAAATTCCACAAAAAACATCTTCACGCTTCATGAATAGTACTCGCAGTATATAGTAACTCGTGAATAGTAACTCATGAATAGTAACTCATGAATAGTAACTCATGAATAGTAACCCATGAATAGTAACCCAGATACATGAAAAAGTTTCAAATTTGATAAAACTTCGGATCAACATTTCAAAGATAATGATATTGAAGAAATAATATCATTACTGAAAAAAATAATATCCACTTACCTCGAAAGATCAAGTTTCTAGCTAGAATCACCGGTATAGTCTTTGAAGGAACTTGCACCGTCTAGCAATACTCAAAGTATACTCAAAATACTCACAAGAATACGCTCTAAATATCGAGAGAAATAGAGAAAACTTGGGTTTACGGTGTGATTTTCAATTCTAACCCAAGCACCTATTTATAGGAAAATGCTTAGAACACCAAAAAGCGAGAAAATTTAATATAATATTAATATAATTATACAAATTTTCCTTAGCCCACCTTTTGGTCAAAACACCAGCCACACATGTTAATGATGTCCAAAAAAAATACAAAAACGTTTTTCTTAACAAAAATAATTTAAACTCCCAAAAATCAATTATTTGAACTTGAACTTCAATAATTCATAATAAATAGCCCTTTCATCAGAAAATTCGAATCTCGCGAGTTTTTATAGGAAATTCAATTCTCTACAACTTTGAAGAAGAAAGTTTTCCAAATTCCAAACAAAAATCGACCGAAATCCACAAGCGAGGCGATTTTACATTTATAATCAAATTTGATCGATAATTGTGTCCACCAACACACAAAACATGTGTTAAACATTTAATGCCACAAAATACTCTTCCTCCTCATATACTCATATATCCCACATTCATTGTAAAAATATCACCGAATTAATATATTATTAAAATAATATATTTAAATGAATTATTTTATCGAGAAAAAGATAAAATATTAATTTTCAACAATTGTCATTTTAAAATTTTCTCCATCTATATCCACATAAAATCAATATTTTCCTCATCATATAAATCAATAATTAATTATTCACAAATAATATTACGAGAATCACAATATTGACAACAGTGCGGTTTCAGGAGAGAGGGGCTTTCGATAAGAATTTCTTCTTCTTGGCGCCGCATAATTAGATGACAAACCTCTCCTTGTAGCGAGAACTTTCTAGACATTGCCAATAATGTTATCTAATAATATTATTCAGATAATATGAATTATTGCTTCGATAATGAAAGATCTTTTGTGTAATGACAATTATTGAAACAACAAATGAATATAAAATATCAACACGACAATTATTAACTCAATAAAATCTTTGAGCGAGTAATTCTTTGTAACCATTATTGAGTAGTGCCTTCTACGTAAGAATCAATAATTGGTGCAATACTGGTGTCTTCTTGTTCAACAACGCATTATTAGTGTGTTTTAACCACCGGGTATTCCAACGAAGATAATCTGCAACAACAACTACTGTAGTTATTTAAAAACAACTTATATTTGTCGTTTTCTTCATCCAATCGCTTTCAGTTATGGGGCCCACACACATGGTCTTGCTGTAATCGCACGAATATTCCACAAGCGATCTGAATATTCCACGACCAAAACGAATATTCCCCGACAACAACGAATATTTTATAACCACTTGCTTATTTTGAAATATTTGCGTATTTAACACTTAACTATCCACATTAATCAAATCAACCCTTACTATTTCAAAATAAAGGAAATTCCTTTTTATTTAAAAAAATTTGAGGTCTTACAACCTCCCTCCTTATGAAATTTCGTCCTCGAAATTGACGTGACGTACACAGTGTTTTGAAAAGGTGAGGATACCTCGCTTTCATTTTCGTTTCCAATTCGAGGTCATTTCCTCTATAAGCATGATTCCTCCACAAAACTTTAACTTGTGGTATAACCTTCTTAGCGTAGGACATGCTCCTTCCTATCCAAAATCTTTGACAGTGTACCTCCTCACACGTTAAGTCTTGACTATCTCGTCCGGTTCTAACTCAATAACGTGGTTCGGGTCTTTCACATATTCTGAAAATACGATATGTGAAACACATTATGAACACGAGACATACTCGGAGGTAACGCAAGTCTATAGGCTACATTTCCTACTCGGTCAAGAATTTGAAATGGACCGATAAATCGTGGATTGAGCTTTCCTCTCTTCCCAAATCTTGTAACTCCCTTCCATGGAGCAACTCGCAACAATACATGATCCCCTACACTAAATTCCACGTCCTTTCGATGAAGATTAGCATAACTCTTTTTGTCGATCTTGTGCTGGTTTGTATCGTTTGTCGAATCATTAGTCATACGTATTTAACTCGGGTCCCAACAATGTTGCTTCACCCACCTCATCCCAACATATTGGAGAAGCGACATTTTTGTCCATATAATGCTTGAATGGAACCATGCCTATATTTGTTTAATAACTATTGTTGTATGAGAATTCCACCAATGGCAAGTACTTATCCCAACTTCCTTTGAAATCTAGGACACAGAGTTTTAATATATCTTCAAGAGTTTGAGTAGTCCTTTCTGATTGCCCATCCGTTTGAGGATGGTATGCCAAACTGAATCGTAAATTCGTGCCCATAGCTTTCTACAAACTAACCCAAAATCATGAAGTGAATCTTGGGTCACGATCTAAAACTATGGATACTGGCATGCCATGCAATCTCACAATCTCATTTACGTACATACGAGAAAGGCGTTCGAGGAATAAGTCTCTCGTATCGGTGAAGAAATGAGCGAGACTTGGTTAATCTATCAACAATAACCCAAATCGCATTGATGCCTTGAGAAACCGCAGGAAGACCCGTAACGAAATCCATAGTAATGTGTTCCCACTTCCATTCCGGAATCTCAAGTGGTTGCAACGGACCCTTAGGTACAAGATGCTCCGCCTTTACACGTTGACAAGTTAAACACATCGAGATAAACTACGCGATCTCTCTCTTCATATTGCTCCACCAAAATGTATGTTGAAGATCATAATACATTTTGGTACTCCCAGGATGGATTGCAAATGGTGTATTGTGTGCCTCCATCATAATCTTGTTCTTCAAATCGAGTCGTTAGAACACTGAAGTCAGAGTGGACTCAAGTATTCCTTCTTCATCAATTCTCGCTTAGGAATAGCTCCTTCTTGTACTTTTTCTTACGCATCGACGGCCCGGGTGGGTGGCTTGAAAGCAACCTTAACTTTTTCTATTAAAGTTGGCTCTGTCGTATACTTGACATCATCCTTTTCGTTCCGCATATGATCTTTCTACTCAACGCGGCTACCACGTTCGCTTTTTCAAGATGGTATGGTTAGAATATGTGCGAAATGAGTCGCCTCTTGAGCTCTTGGAAAATCTTCTCGCATTCCTCGCTCCATAATGCAATTTTGTATCTTTTCGAGTAAGCTAAGTTAACGGAATAGCGATTCGAGAATATCCTTCAACGAATCTCCGATAATAACCAACTAAGCCTGAAAGCTACGTCTTTCGATAAGCGACTTAAGTTGCTCTCAATCGTGACTCATATCCCAATCTTGGATAAGACGTCACAATGACACCTATCGATTTACTATCGCACGAATATGGCGTCCCCCCTACGGAGAGTTCGGCTTAGGTGAATTCCACAAAGGAAGTCACAAGATAAAGGCTCGGTACCAAATTCTATAGTTGAATTTTTAACTCTTGAAGTTCAATAGAGCCATTCGATATGAGATTTTAGAAATGAGTTTTGTACCGGGTTCAAAGTCGATACAAAATTTAATATCGAGCTTTGGGAGTAAGCCAAGAATTCTTCTTCAGAAATACGTCGGGGAAAAATCAATAACAATGGGAATATTATTCAAATCGGCGTGTCTTTATTCAAATCCATAACATGGACTAAGAAAATTTGACATCCGTAATAAGCGAATGACTTCATGGCTTGATATGAAAATGTTTGACTACAATGGTTTGATTGCTTGAATTGAATAACGAGGTTGCTTAGGAATATGAAAACTAATGACCTTACGAAAATAATCAATTTTGGCATGATGAGTAGTTAACCTTAAAATCACATCAAAAACAAATATCTCTATAGAAATAAGGTTAACGGGTAATGTGATAGTGCCAACTGAATCAAGCAAGATTTATAAACAGTGGATGTGATGAAAGTTTCTCTAACGGAGTTTCCACAGATAGGTCAAAGTCTAATTTCTCCGAGTCAAGTTTAAGCGTTGAGCGCAAGTAAGAGAGATAAAAGAATGGGTAGAACAGATATCTAGTAAGGTATAAACTTCGCAAGAATTTATAATTAACTAACTTCGTCTTAACCGTTCGGGTTCTTGCATTTTGATTGGATCACGACAAATGCTCTTCAGGAATCGTTGACTTTGACTTTTACGGGACGATCTTTTGAGTCACCGTCCCTCATTGAACTAGGTTTCGATATCGTATAACTGATCTCGGCGATATGTCCTTCTTTTCCACAATTATAGCATACCTTAAAGCTGTTAGGCGGTTTCAATGATATGTCCCTCTTTCCGCATTTGTAACATCTGACCGGTGGTCGTTCTCCTCCCTTAAAACTAGTTCTTATAAGCCGACGTCTTCACATGGTCGTTGTTGAATCTCCTCTTTTTAAAATCTCCTCCCGACTCGCTTCTTCTATTTTCATGGCCACGATTACCACCGGAGTGGTTACCGCCTTTGTCACGTATTCTTCTTTCTCATTTGGTTATCGTTATTCGATGATGCTATATCTTGATATGATCCACTGGTTATGGTCCCTCGGTTGAACGTACTCGTTATCTCGCTTCTAACAATCGAGCCACATTGACAACATCTCGAATAGAGAGAAAATTTATGAGAAATGAGATATCTTGGCGTATGTCGGGGTTTCAAACCTCTCGAAACATCCGCGTCATCGTTCCTCATTCTCCACCAAATGAGGTCTGAAACTGGATAACTCATGAACTTCGCCTCGTCTTTGGGACACCGTCATTGTTATTACGCTTTCTAGTCTAATAAACTCCACTTCCTTCATATGCGAATACTTTCGGGGAAGTACTTGTCATTGAACTGCTTTCAAAGCGTCTCCCATGACATCGCCGAGTGCATTTGGATGGTACGCTTCACTGATTCCCACCCGATGTCTGCTTCGCCACGGAACATAAAGGTGGCGAATGGAACTTCTGTTTCTCCGTGCATCCCAAGACATCGAATATCTTGGTAATTTGTTTGACCCACGTCTCGCCTTAATCGGATCCCGCTTTCCTGCAGTGCAGTGGTCCCAACTCTTTGAAGCTGGCTTGGTTTGTGACCACTCGTGAATTGCTATCATTTCCTCTGTATTTTGAACACGAGTCTCCTCGTCGATTTTGCATGAGCTGCAAAAAGCTTCTAAACATCCCTCGTTCATCATCTCTTTCGGTGGTGTTGTTCACGGGAGGAACATTACCGACTGTTACACGTTCTCCTCGTTGGTGAAAGACAGCATCTCCACGGTCTCATTTGCTCCTTTGTTAATATTCTCGGTCGACATTCTCAAATCTTCGTCATAAAATAAGGGTTAATTAAGGAAATCAATATATCACATAATATCCCTATATCTTGACCAACTAACAAATAAGCTTAGGTAGGACACACTAGCGAAGGATTTACTCGTCTCTCCTCCTAGTTCTATTCCCCGATCTCGCCAGAGATCATATCCTAAGCTCGATACTAACTGTGACTCTGGACACCAACTTGTGTCAAGACACCTCACATTGATACCTATCGGTTTGCCACCCATGAATCCTGCCCCTACGGAGAGTGCGGGCGGTGCATCTCCCATCAACAGGAAGTCACCAGCGAGAGGCTCGGGGCTCTTTACTTATAGCTCTGATACCAACTGTGACGCCCCCAAAATAGGTATACACAACACCCATTCTGAGTCGCCAAATACATGGTACAAAAAGCAAACTACAACTTGATAATACAAATGTCGTGTGAAATACGACAATATATACTGTAGACAATATCAATACTCAAATAAATCCCCATCATAATTATTGATTCATTATTTTACAAAAATGGTGAGGACTACTAAACAACTCTCTCTAGAACCTTCATTCCATACCCGACTAGTACTCGCTACATTCTCGCCTCACGAGAAGAAAAATGGAACAACAAGGAAAAGGGTGAGCTCAACTAGCCCGATAAAGAATATTATGACTAAGATAATATCAACAAATTATCGTTAGTCTTCAACGAGGAAAAATCGATAGAATACAATAGACAACAAGTTTCGGATCAATATTCGCCGTGAAATAATAATTCATAGAAGAGTTACGTAGAGAATGAAATCTACTATAATCTATGAATTTAACGATCCATCATCAATATTTTATCCTGTAACATCAATTAATATACATCTGGAATCAAATATTCATCTTTGCACTCTGAGGCCAAAGATATTCATCGATTAGTCATGTTCATTTAAACACATTCATCTTTTGCACTACTGTGCCAAAGATATTCATCCGATTAGTCATGTTCATCTCAACACTGCATTCATCATCTTTGCACTCTGGGCCAAAGATATTCTTGAGAAATCATTCATCTTTTGCACTACTCTGCCAAAGATATTCAATAATATCATCATTTAAGGCGAGGATGATGAAAAAATATTTTTTTTTTAAGAAAGCGAATCGAGTGAAACAAAATGACATGAGGATTAAGGATTAAGGATTCGTACTTGGTTTTATCCACATCCAAAAATACCTCAAAAATAATCATAGTGGTGTAAAATTCAAGAATGATCAAAACATGGATACAATCGAGTTAGTATCCGAATAGATATTTTGACTAAAAGAAGAAATTTTATTTTTCGGTGAATAATCAGATATCGTGATCGTGAATAGTCAGATATCGTGAATAGTAACTCAAACACCAAAAGATAGAAATTCCACAAAAACATCTTCACGCTTCATGAATAGTACTCGTGTATAGTAACTTTCGTGAATAGTAACTCATGAATAGTAACTCATGAATAGTAACTCATGAATAGTAACCCATGAATAGTAACTTAGACATGAAAAAGTTTCAAATTTGATAAAACTTCAGATCAACATTTCAAAGATAATGATATTGAAGAAATAATATCATTCTGAAAAAATAATATCCCTTACCTCGAAAGATCAAGACTTCTAGCTAGAATAAGGGTATAGTCTTTGAAGGAACTTGCTTGCCGTCTAGCAATACTCAAAGTATACTCAAAATACTCACAAGAATCGCTCTAAATATCGAGAGAAATAGAGAGAAAACTTGGGTTTACGGGTGTGATTTTCAATTCTAACCTAAAGCACCTATTTATAGGAAAATGCTTAGAACACCAAAGCGAAAATTTAATATAATATTAATATAATTATACAAATTTTCCTTAGCCCACCTTTTATACAAATCACCTACATACTTGCTTTAGTGTCTCCACATAAATGATCATGAGATCAATCATCCTCATCCAATGAGCAAGCAACGTATGTACCAATCTATCCGGATTCACTAATCCCCAATTTAGTAATCCAATGATTGGGACCTATTTTAGTTTTAAGCTTTCTAAGAATTTAGATCTCATTAGAATGATCATCATCATTATTCTAAAAGCATTGCTTAAAACTATGGGTTTATCACATATTATAAAAACTTGACATTATGTAGATAATTAAAAGCCTTTAATAAATGAATACTTTTTATTAATAAATGAATAAGATTGTTACAAAGTATATGCTTTATCATCAAACATGATTGGCTTGTATGCATACTACTTTCATGCAGGTCATACAAGTACATCTAATTAGATTCACCTATGTAAGTGAAGGAAGTGGGCCGCTTCTGCGAGACATAAGGCTTATCTCTAAGTCACTTACGAAACCCAAGAGGTAAACACAAGGCCATTAATGTGTTGGGTCTCTTAAACTATAAGAGATATAATATATGTCTATAGAGCAAGATATCACTTTAAGATTTTTTAGTTCAAAGCTAACGCTACTAAAAATTCAGATATTTTGTGAAATAGACTATGTAAAGGTTCAAGTCGAAAGACACCTATTATTTATGTATACTATATTTAAAAAGAGAAAGAAGAATGTCAAAGGAAAAGGATTGGGAGATTATGAAAATAGGGGAGGATTGTTGGATATTTTCATTATCTAACAATATATGATAAATATATTATATGTTATAAGTTGGGAGCCAACGGTATTGAAAGTTGGAGCCAACGGTAATATTTGGCGGAAGACAAAATTGAGTTGGGCCAACGGTAATATTTGGAGCGCCATATTCCATTAATTAGATACGACCCATAATTGGGATACGACTCAATTTATAGGATGTGACCTTTTCCATAAATGGGATACGACCCAATTTATAAAATACGTCATATCCCAATAATTAGGATACGACAAACCTATAAATAGATCAGGAATCCACCAAATTCAACACTTCAATTCAATTCAATCCTTCTAAAGTATTTAAGGAAAATATTATTTTATATATTTTTTCTGTTATAATTTTCTTCTTTCATTTATAGTTTATCACTAGATTTGTTCCTACATAATAAATTCTAGTACAAAGTAAAATCTGGGCATGTCTTATCTTGAGAGACTAATTCGCAGTAACCCTGTGTAGCAAGAGTAAAGGGCGAATATAGTCTTAGGAAAGAGTGGTCAACCATTCGATTCAGACAGAAATATTATTATTCTATATCTTACTACAAAGCAAATTTTTTTTAACATTAATCAGTACAGTATTGACACGCACGCTAAAAGGTGATACTTCCTCTACGTGTTAATATTATATTGATCAATTGATCAACTTATCATGAAGTTAACTTCACGATAACATCATCCCATATAAACCATACCGGACACATTTTTTACAAATTACCAGTCAAGTTGTACAATTAGGCGATCATTTCGGGTAAAGGATCTGATTTCCCTGGTCTAACAAGTAAGTAACATCCCGGAAATTTCTAAGAAAGTATTAGCATTTGTCCATGCCTAAGCTAATTAACAACTTTGCTGATATTCACACATTTGGTATATCAGTTCAATGGAAAAATACTTATAGTAATAACCAGTTATACACTAGACAAGTATGAAGAAGAAATTCTTCAAAACCATCTCAAAGATAGTGTATGCTTGTATGGAGAACAAAGATGGTAGGGTAAACCTTTAATGAATTTATGTCCAGTTTGGAGGATGCAGTGTTAGGTTTGTAATATTCATAACGCAATCAAATTGCATAAAATTAGCGGAAGCGTGTAAAATCAGAGTTTTAAAAAAAAAATTACAAACCATATACCCGGATCATCCTTTATGCACAATTATTAATTAAACGAAAAGATATGAAGAACAAACATACCCTTGAAGATCCGAGCTTCCTCGGTACAAGTTCACCTCAATCCTTTTCGCGTTCAACTTGAATCCACCGGGTTTGGTTCCTTCCTTTGATCGGCGTTAGCCACCCAAGCGTTTGGCCTCAGAGGTGATCCACCGAGGAAGAAAAAATTCAAGAAGATGGGTGTTTGGCTAAACCCTAGTTTTCTATCTCTATAGAAAAGGTACTCTCCAACAAATTGGAATTATTACGTTGTGAAAAGTCAACAACCCATACCACCCATAATAAGACTCCTCTTATTTATAGATGTGGGCAACCCACCTTAACAATTAAGGAATTGGGTTTTAATTAATTAATTAAATTCTTTTAATTAATTAAGCTCCCTAATCTTATTAGGGATAATTAATTAAACTCCTTTAACTAATTTTCTTCCTAATCCAATTAGGAATATTCGAGAAAAGTACTTATATTAAATTAATTCCTAAACTCCTTTAGAAATTAAAATAATAATAATTGTAATAATATTAATAAGACTCCTCTTATTAATTTATATTTAATATTTCTAAAATATTAAATAATAAATATTAAGCTATTTAATTTATTCTATCACCATAGATTAAATTAAATATACTTAACTATATTATTACTAAGTTATGCCATTAACTTCTTAAATAATTATTCTTCCTTTTATGGTGTGACCCTTTAGGTTCTCCATATTAAAGCTAGGTTGTGAATAAATCAATTAGAACAATTCTAATCTTATTTAAATAAATAAATTAAACAATTAATTTATTTAAATAATATTTATTCTACAATAGGGATAAGCCTCCTAGCGATCGGCGACTTTCCGGATAATATAGATTTCAACATTAATCATTAAAGAACCTTTGAGTAGATAGTAGTTACCGTACAATTCAATCCTTCCACCATCTGATGTCCCAATTAAATATAAGACATGGAATTCTTGTCAAGTCTTATTTTATTTAATTATATGTATTTCGACTCTTAAATGCCTGACTCAAATAATGCAAATTAGAAACTCCTTTCTAATTTCATTACGCGCCGCCGAGGACTCTTTGGGTTGTCATTTATCGAATCACATAGGACATTTCTCTTCTTTTATTAGAAGTGGTAGATTCTTTATTGATCATACATTATCTCCATGTACTGACTTATTATACCCAAGCATACCCTTTGATATACCTAAGGGTCTTAAGGAATAAGTCAAAGTATAACTCATCATACACGAGATACTATGATGATCTCAAGTCAAGGATTACTTGTCTTACTATCACTCTGAGGAATTTCTATTGACAGCAAATAAAACTCCATTAGGTATTCCTTAGCGAGCCACGTTCGGTGAACTTATTCTCAATAAGCACCTACATACTTGCTTTAGTGTCTCCACACAAATGATGATGAGATCAATCATCCTCATCCGATGAAGCAAGCAGCGTATGTACCAATCTATCCCGGATTCTTTAATCCCCAATTTAGTAATCCGATGATTGGGAACTATTTTAGTTTTAAGCTTTCTAAGAATTTAGATCTCATTAGAATGATCATCATCATTATTCTAAAAGCATTGCTTAAAACTATGGGTTTATCACATATTATAAAACAACATTATGTAGATAATTAAAAGCCTTTAATAAATGAATACTTTTTATTAATAAATGAATAAGATTGTTACAAAGTATATGCTTTATCATCAAAACATGATTGGCTTGTATGCATACTACTTTCAATCTCCCACTTGCACTAAAGCCAATCGTCATGGTAACTCATACTCTTCTTCTCAAGTGGCGATTATCCCTTTGTTGGATAAGCTTTAGTTAATGGATATGTAATGTTGTTCATGAGAGTCCACTATCTCTATAGTGATTTCCCATCTTCAATGATTCTAATAATCAAATGAAAGTGCCACAACACATGTTTAGATCCAAGATGAGACTTAGGAACTATTCCTAGTTACGTAATGAACTTTTAATCCAAACAATCAACTTGCGACTTCATTTATAGCTATATACTTTGTCTTTATCACTAAACCGGTAACTCTTTCTTTGTTTGGAACCTTTCAATTCAACGCACCTTTGTTCAAGATAACGCTTTTACCTTAAAGTGGATTTTTTACGTCATCTTAGTGCATTCGAAAAACTTGAGTGCATTAAGCCCTCTGGTTTTAATTTAGACCCACCATGAATATGATCACATCCTTAGTCTTAGGTTAAGCACTTTAAGATATTTTTCAGCGACTCATAGTGAACTTCTCGAATAATATGATGATCGACATCGGGTCTCGTATATTTCATTGCATACATGATAGTTACTTTCATGCGATCTCTCTTTTTGGAGTCTATGGGGACTATTAAGAGATACACTCCATGACTCATCAACATGAGACATCTCTTGGAGTTGCCATGCTAAGCGCCTTTAGCATCAAATGAATATCGTTCCTTGGGTTAAGTTGAGCATCCTTTTAAATCTATCTATATAGATTTGCATCCCCAATAATGATACTACTCTTCCCAAACCATTCATGGAGGAATGTTTGACAACTTTATCTTTCTTGATTGTAGCATTGGTATGTAATTCCTCATCCGTAGTATATCAACATATAATACTAGAAATTTCACGACGCTCCCAATCGACCCTTTTGTACACACTTAGAAGTCTTACCTCATCGAATGTAACTCTGGATCATCATCTTTACATGATGCGTACCTCATCATCATCATCCATGATGAATCCATACCTCTAGGTATCTTGATACTATTCAGATTTCTGATTGGTTTGTGGTACAATAGGTCTATCTATAGAGTTCCTCTTATTTGACTTATAGTGTTTTGTGGTTCTTGAACTCTTCAAGATCTATTATCCTCCCACTAGCCCCTTGATGATAAACACCTTTATCTTAGAAGGCGGCGTGTTCATAACAAACACCTTTTGCTAAGTAGGATTATAGAACACATGCCCTAAACTTACTTTAGGATGTCCCACAAATTGTACTTGTCAAATCTTGTCCCAAGCTTATCCTTTTGAAACCTTTTCACGTAAGTTGGACAACCCTTATCTTAACATACTTAAGATTAGGAATCCTCCACATCCATAACTTTTATGGAGTCTTGAAATTTGGATTTTGAGGTTACCTTTTCGTAGATGTCTGACCATTTCTAGGACATGACCCAGAAGGATCTTTGGAATGTCGGTAAAATAATTATGGATCATATTTATGTCCAACAATAGTACGATTTTTCATTTAGATACATCAATCAATTATTGCGTGTCGGGATGTGTCCATTATGAGAAAACCATTTGAGATGATCTAGAAACTTATTGCACAAGTATTTATTCCTTGATCTAATCAAAGAATCTTAATACTTTGCCAATTTGTTTCATTTACGAATTCTTTGAACCTTTTGAATAATTCACACTTGTATTCAAACAAATACACACATTCAACTCTTTGAATGATCATCTCCTTTTCTTATACTAGTTTGTTCAATTTGCAAAATTATTTTCACGTAAGTCAGTATATAAAATCCATTAAGTAATATTCCGGTTCTATATAAAACATTATTATTATAAATAGAACAACAATTGTTCTTAATTATAATACCAAAGATTTCATTGTCCAACAATAAAATGGAAATAATGTTTTCAACGAGAACTAGAATACAATAACAACTTATTGACTTAATAGATTTGCGAAGTAGGCATTGCTAAACTATAAGTTTCTATGGCTAATGTGGCAACCTTTGCTTCATTTTTAACACATAGGATTACTTATATTTGTTTAGCTTTCTACTTCTGCTTGGTCCCTTCATAAATCTATATTTATGATAACCAAAGTCGATATCCAATATCCAAGTAGAACCTTGACTTAAAGAAAAATTTATTTCAATCATGAACAAAAACTTTATTGTAACCGAAACTTCACTAAGCTTCTTTGGTTAGCCTCTGCAAGATGCTTCTTGCAGTTTCTTTCCAGTGTCCAGGCTTATTGTAGTGGAAGCAAACTCCTTTGCTATCCATATCAGTTTTGTTCTTATTATCCTTTGTTTTTGCCTTTCTATATACCTTCTTTGAATCGTTCTTCTTTTCAGAAGATCCTTTGGTCCCTACCAGTAAGACTTGATCTTTCTTGGTTGGAAAGTGACTCTCAACATTTTTCAATATGTTAAGCAAATCAGCGAGGCTGATATCTAGCTTGTTTATATGAAAAATTCACAACAATTAATGAAAGAGTTAGGGAGTGAGTGCAAGATCAAATCTTGGCTCAACTCTCCATCCATGACAAAACCAGTTATCCTAATTGATCAATCAAATTGATTATGTTAAGAACTTTTTG
This sequence comes from Panax quinquefolius, assembly GCA_020205615.1. NCBI lineage: Eukaryota > Viridiplantae > Streptophyta > Magnoliopsida > Apiales > Araliaceae > Panax > Panax quinquefolius. The sequence goes on along the minus strand of CM035162.1, from coordinate 11,283,520 downwards.
TCTGTACTATAGTGCCATTGGTCATTCTAGATCAGAAGAGCTCCTTAGATATCTGATATCTATCAGTCCTACTTTCTTCACCATCAACTACTTGATGTGCAGCGAGAATATAGTAGGAGCATCCATAGTTTCATCTTGATTTGAAGCTCGTTACTCGTGGATGCGAGCATGATGCATTGAGCCAATCTGTGCATCATCTTGCCACTTTCTAAAAGTAGCAATTTCTTTCTCGGAGGCATTATGCGCAACCATTGCGAGGATAGGCGTATTAAGGACATAAGATTGCTTTTCGACTATGAGAACTATTCTCAAATTCCTTAACCAATCCATTTAATTGATGCAGTTAATTTAGCATCTAATATGCTTCGCGATGATAGTAATTTTAGACATTGTAAAATTACGTAAATGAATTTGTAATTAACAACATTTTTAACATACATTCTTTTATTAATTACCAAAATAAATTAGGTCTTGTTTTAAATTGGTATCTCCCACTATTTTTCTTCAAACTATATTACCCTCACTTATATAGTTAAGTGAAATCTAATTAAAGATTTGCTAGTGAGAATAAGGATCCCATTTCAAATGTATATAGCCTTGTGGTGACACAACAAACTATATATAAATAAATAGGTAGACAACTTTTGTCAATTACATCAACTATGCAACTCCTTGTATTTTGCCTCTTAGATTATTTTGATCAGTGGTGGCACATCCAGAATCAAAATTATCCAAGTTAAGTCGACCTAGCACTCCGTATATTCAAAAAAGAAAATATCATCCTTGTGGTGACACAACAAAACAATATTGTTCAATTTTCTTTATAAGCATCAAATGTGATAAATTAACATCTTAAATACTTAATACTTGCCTTGTGGTGACACAACAAACTCATATTAAATATTTAATACTCTATTAATTTTATCATGCTAGAAAGCGACGTTCGATATTCCAAATATCTTTGAGCGCTTAGGACTTAATATAAAAATTGAGGGTTTGTTATTAATTTGTCTCATCTTGTTTAAGCGCACGTGCATATATATATATAAAATCGCGTCATATTAATTAACATGCGAAGCATGTTTGCATAATATATAATATATATAGTATAAGCATGCATATATAGAATACTATATTCTACACGGATTGATTATGGACTTTTATTCTAGTTTGGTTCACTAGAGCCACCAAGTGAACCAAAAGGTCAAACCCTAGGGGTGCGAGAATTAATATTTAAATATAACTATTACATTTAAAAACGGGCTCCATAACAAACGGTCTTCATGCGCACTCCTTGCTCCTTTGATCTCAATTTTTCTAAAATTAATTCTAACTATTCTATTACAATACTATTTAAAATAAATAGAAGCCTTGATCGTGATCGAGGGAAATACATAGGAGAGGAGATAGAATTTACATTAAGAAAAATTAGAGAAAGCGAAGTCTGTGCAGACCCCATTTAATAAAACTAAATACATTCATGCATCCAACTAAAATAAAATCCAATCGCATTCAAGTTAATAGTCATAATCAATCCCATTTATTATCATACACATCACCATATGCATCGATAAATAATAGTCATCTCATGAATAACAAACATTTAATATATATATTGATATCATTTAATGGGCAAATTTATTTAGTATAAAATCTATTTTGAATCAAAATAAACTCCTTTATTTTAATCCAATTTAAATCAAAATAAAACTATTTTATTTTAATTTATCCAATTTTGAATAAAATAAACTATTTTATTTTAATCAAAATCTTTAATCAAAATAAACTCCTTTATTTTAATTAATTATGGAATCGATTCCATGTATATAAAAAAAAAATTAATTAAAATAAACTCTTTTATTTTAATTAATTATGAAATCTAATTCCATGTAAAAAAAAATCTTTTATTAAAAGAAACACGGATATTCTTTCTATTCACAAATAAACTCCTTTATTTTGAATAATATGAAATCTTATTTCATATTTAAATAAACTCCTTTATTTAAGGAAACATGGATTCTCTTTTCCTATTCACAAATAAACTCTTTTATTTTGAATAATATGAAATCTATTTCATATCTAAATAAACTCCTTTATTTAAGGAAATTAGGCAATCCAATTTCAACTCCAATTAGTTAGCATGGAATCCAATTCCAACTCTAATTAGTTAGCATGAAATTTAATTTTAAAATTAAAATAAATCTTATATTTTAATATTAAAATAAACCTTTTATTTTAAAATTAAAATAAATTTTTATTTTAATAATAAAATAATTAAAACATATTATATATATATATATTACCGTAATTATATTATATATATATTCGGTAATTATATATATATATATATATATAACATGGCAGCGAATACATAAATAAGCTTCCTGTTGAAAACCGTGCACTCCTTGTTCCTGCCGAATCTGCTGCCTTGATTACGTGACTTTTAAAAGCCGTGAAGATGATATTACAAAAAAAAAGCGTGTGAACGGTTTTTTTTTTTGTTTATATCTTGCCCTGCGTGATTGAATCCGGCCATGTTAAAAATCAAGTATTAAATTAGTGCAACCTTGGGCCGTGGCCCTTTTTAATTGCATGAACTTTAAAAAAAAAAATCTCTGCACGTATCTTGATTTAAAGTAATGGGCTTTTTTTTTTTTTTTTTTTTTTTTAATAAATTTTATCTGATAAAATTATGCCTTGATAAAATTATTCTAAACACATATCAACATACATATCAAATCGAACAATTAATAGTTCGCATAAAGGTTTGGGCTCGATACCTTTGTTAGGTTTGTAATATTCATAATATGATCAAATTGCATAAAATTAAGCAAGCGTGTAAAATCGAGTTTAAAAAAAAATTACAAACCATATAACGGATCATCCTTTATGCACAATTATTAATTAAGCGAAAAGATATGAAGAACAAACATACCCTTGAAGATCCGAAAGCTTCCTCGAGTACAAGTTCACCTCCAATCCTTTTCGCGTTCAACTTGAATCCATAGGGTTTGGTTCCTTCCTTTGATCAGCGTTAGCCACCCAGCGTTTGGCCTCTGGGGTGATCCACCGAGGAAGAAGAAAATTCAAGAAGATGGGTGTTTGGCTAAACCCTAGTTTTCTATCTCTATAGAAAAAGTACTCTCCAACAAATTGGAATTATTACGTTGTAAAAAGTCAACAACCCATACCACCCATAATAAGACTCCTCTTATTTATAGATGTGGGCAACCCACCTTAACAATTAAGGAATTGGGTTTTAATTAATTAATTAAATTCTTTTAATTAATTAAGCTCCCTAATCTTATTAGGGATAATTAATTAAACTCCTTTAACTAATTTTTCTTCCTAATCAATTAGGAATATTCGAGAGAAAGTACTTATATTAAATTAATTCCTAAACTCCTTTAGAAATTAAAATAATAATAATTGTAATAATATTAATAAGACTCCTCTTATTAATTTATATTTAATATTTCTAAAATATTAAATAATAAATATTAAGCTATTTAATTTATTCTATCACCATAGATTAAATTAAATATACTTAACTTTATATTATTACGATTATGCCATTAACTTCTTAAATAATTATTCTTCCTTTTATGGTGTGACCTTTAGGTTCTCCATTATTAAGCGGTTGTGAATAAATCAATTAGAACAATTCTAATCTTATTTAAATAAATAAATTAAATAATTAATTTATTTAAATAATATTTATTCTACAATAGGGATAAGCCTCACTAGCGATCAACGACTTTCCGGATAATATAGATTTCAACATTAATCATTAAAGAACCTTTGAGTAGATAATTCTAAATGCAATTCAATCCTTCCCATCATGATGTTCCAATTAAATATAAGGCGTGGAATTCTTGTCAAGTCTTATTTTATTTAATTATATGTATTTCGACTCTTAAATGCACTGACTCAAATAATGCAAATTAGAAACTCCTTTCTAATTTCATTACGCCTTAACCCGAGGACTCTTTGGGTTGTCATTTATCGAATCACATAGGACATTCTCTTCTTTTATTATTAAGTGGTAGATTCTTTATTGATCATACATTATCTCCATGTACAACTTATTATACCCAAGCATACCCTTTGATATACCCTAAGGGTCTTAAGGAATAAGTCAAAGTATAACTCATCATACACAAGATATCTATGATGATCTCAAGTCCAAGGATTACTTGTCTTACTATCACTACTGAGGAATTTCTATTGACGGTGCAAATAAAACTCCATTAGGTATTCCTTAGCGAGCCACGTTCAAAGTGAACTTATTCTCCAATAATCACCTACATACTTGCTTTAGTGTCTCCACATAAATGATCGTGAGATCAATCATCCTCATCCAATGAAGCAAAGCAACGTATGTACCAATCTATCCGGATTCACTAATCCCCAATTTAGTAATCCGATGATTGGGAACTATTTTAGTTTTAAGCTTTCTAAGAATTTAGATCTCATTAGAATGATCATCATCATTATTCTAAAAGCATTGCTTAAAACTATGGGTTTATCACATATTATAAAACGACATTATGTAGATAATTAAAAGCCTTTAATAAATGAATACTTTTTATTAATAAATGAATAAGATTATTTACAAAGTATATGCTTTATCATCAAACATGATTGGCTTGTATGCATACTACTTTCATGCGCGGTCATACAAGTACATCTAATTAGATTCACCTATGTAAGTGAAGGAAGTGGGCTTCTGCGAGACATAAGGCTTATCTCTAAGTCACTTACGAAAAACCCAAGAGGTAAAACACAAGGCCATTAATGTGTTGGGTCTCTTAAACTATAAGAGATATAATATATCTACATAGAAGCAAGATATCACTTTAAGATTTTTTAGTTCAAAGCTAACGCTACTAAAAATTGAGATATTTTGTGAAATAGACTATGTAAAAGTTCAAGTCGAAAGACACCTATTATTTATGTATACTATATTTAAAAAAAGAAAGAAGAATGTCAAAGGAAAAGGATTGGGAGATTATGAAAATAGGGGAGGATTGTTGGATATTTTCATTATCTAACAATATATGATAAATATATTATATGTTATAAGTTGGGAGCCAACGGTATTGAAAGTTGGAGCCAAGCGGTAATATTTAGCGGAAGACAAAATTGAGTTGGCCAAGCGGTAATATTTGGAGCGCCATATTCCATTAATTAGATCGACCCATAATTGGGATCGATTTCGATTTATAGGATGTGACCTTTTCCATAAATGGGATACGACCCGATTTATAAAATACGTCATATATCGATAATTGAGGATACGACAAACCTATAAATAGATCGAGGAATCCACCAAATTCAACACTTCAATTCAATTCAATCCTTCTAAAGTATTTAAGGAAAATATTATTTTATATATTTTTTACATTATAATTTTCTTCTTTCATTTATAGTTTATCACTTTAGATTTGTTCTACATAATAAATTCTAGTACAAAGTAAAATCTGGGCTGTCTTATCTTGAGAGACTAATTCGCGATAACCACAATGTAGCAAGAGTAAAGGGCGAATATAGTCTTAGGAAAGAGTGGTCAACCATTCGATTCAGACAGAAATATTATTATTCTATATCTTACTACAAAGCAAATTTTTTTAACATTAATCGATGCAGATTGACACATGCGCTAAAGGTGATACTTCCTCTACGTGTTAATATTATATTGATCAATTGATCAACTTATCATGAAGTTAACTTCACGATAACATCATCCCATATAAACCATACCGGACACATTTTTTACAAATTACCAGTCAAGTTGTACAATTAGGCGATCATTTCGGGTAAAGGATCTGATTTCCCTGGTCTAACAAGTAAGTAACATCCCGGAAATTTCTAAGAAAGTATTAGCATTTGTCCATGCCTAAGCTAATTAACAACTTTGCTGATATAAATTTTTTATTATTTAAAAATATAATTAATTCATTAAGGAGTTATTATTTTACAGCAAAAGAAAAAGAGAAAAAAAATAAAAGAAGAAGTTATGTTTCCACAAAATTCCTTTTTCACATAGCATTTCTATGAAACCCAATTATATTATTGCAATTAATGTGATGAGTGCTAAGTATAAATTTAGTAACTACTAAATTATAATCTAGAAGATATATGTATTTATTTATAGATCGTATAAAGGCTAAAAAGATTGAGTTACAAAATCCAAAATAAGATGAGAATCTGAATGATAAGTATGTAAGACCCAAAATTTTTAAATAAAAGGAATTTCCTTTATTTATTATTTTGAAATAGTAAGGGTTGATTTGATTAATGTGGATAGTTAAGGGTTAAATACATAAATATTTTAAAATAAGCAAGTGGTTATAAAATATTCATTATTAATCGAGGGAATATTCGTTTGGTCGTGGAATATTAAATCTTTGTCGGGAATATTAAATGCATTTACCAGTAGCGACCATGTGTGGGCCCCATGCTTGAAAGCGATTGGATGAAAAAGCGACAAATATAAGTTGTTTTTAAATAAGGCGTAGTTATTACCAATTATCTTTGTTGGAATACCCGGTGGTTAAAACTCACTGTCTGGCGTTGTTGAGCAAGAAGCACGGTATTGCACCAATTATTGATTCTTACGTGAGAAGGCACTACTCGATAATGGTTACTGATAATTCTTATTCGATTATTTTATTGAGTTAATAATTCTTTGCGTTGATATTTTATATTGTTGTTGTTTGATAATTGTCATTACACACGTATTTTTCATTATCGAAGCAATAATTCATATTATCTCGAATAATATTATTAGATAACATTATTGGCAATGTCTAGAAAGTTACCTAAGGAGAGGTTTGGTCACCTAATTGCTGGCGCCCGATGAAGAAATTCTTATTGGAAAGCCCCTCTTTCTGAGGGCTATGCGGTTGTCGATATTGTGATTCGTAATATTATTTGTGAATAATTAATTATTGATTTATATGATGAGGAAAATATTGATTTTATGTGGATATAGATGGAGAAAATTTTTAAAATGACAATTGTTGAAAATTAATATTTTATCTTTTTACGATAAAATAATTCATTTAAATATATTATTTTAATAATATATTAACGGTGATATTTTTACAACGAATGTGGGATATATGAGTATCTGAGGAGGAAGAGTATTTTTGTTGCAATAAATGTTTAAAACATGTTAAACATGTCGGTGGACCCCATTTATTATTTGAAATTTGATTATAGCACGTAAAATCGCTTGGTTTATGGATTTGGTCAATTTCTATTTGGAATTTGGAAAAACTTTCTTCTGCAAAGTTGTAGAGAATTGAATTTCCTATAAAAACTCATGAGATTCGAATTTTCTGATGAAAGGGCTATTTATTATGAATTATTGAAGTTACGAAAGCTCAAAATAATTGATTTTGTAAGTTTTAATTATTTATTTTATGAAAAACGTTTTTATCATTTCTTTCTAGAAGGTTGGCATGTGGGAAATGTTGGGATCTGATTTCCAAAAGAGGCGTAGGAAATTTATTAATAATAATATATTTTATTAAATTTTCTGCTTTGAATTCTAGCGTTTTCTATAAATAGGGTCTTAGGTTAGAATTGAAAATCACACCGAGAGCGAAGTTTTTCTCTCTATATTATCGAAGTGTATTCTTGTGAGTATTTTGAGTATACTTTGAGTATTGCTATACGGTGCAAGTCAAGTCATAGCTTTATATCCAGGTGTTTCAATTTAGAAATCTTGATCTTTCGAGGTAAGGGATATTATTTTTTTTTGTAATGATATTATTTCTTCAATATCATTATCTTTGAAATATTGATCTGAAGTTTTTATCAAATTTGGAACTTTTTCATATCGGGGTTCTTATTCATGGGTTCTTATTCATGAGTTCTTATTCACGAGTTCTTATTCATGAGAGTTCTTATTCACGATTCTTATTCACGAGTACTATTCATGTAAGCGTGAAGATGTTTTTTGTGGAATTCTATCTTTTGGTGTGTGAGATTCTTATTCACGATACTAAGACTATTCACGATATCTGAGACTATTCACGTATCACAGTCTTATTCAATAGAAAAATAAAATTTCTTCTTTTCGTCCAAAACATCTATTACGCAGATCTAACTACGATTGTATCCAAGTGTTTTGATCATTCTTGAATTTTACACCACTATGATTATTTTTTGAGGTATTTTTGGACGTGGATAAAACCAAAAGACGAATCCTTAATCCTTAATCCTTGTCATTTTGTTTCTTTGGATTCGTTTCTTTAAAAAAAAATATTTTTCATCATCCTCGGTCTTAAATGATGATATTATGGAATATCTTTGACTGTAGTAGCAAGAATGAATGATTTCTTAAGAATATCTTTGGCTGTAGTAGCAAGCAGATGAATGATTTCTTAAGAATATCTTTGGCACAATAGTCTGCAATGAATGATTCTGAAGAATATCTTTTGGCAGTAATGCAAAGATGAGCAGTGTTTAAATGAACATGATTAATGATGAATATCTTTGGCACGTAGTACAAAGATGAATATTTGATTCAGGATGTATATTGATTGATGTTCTGAGGGGATAAAAGATGAGCGATGAACTTTTAAATTCATACATAGAAGATAGTAGTTTGCATTCTCTCTTAACTCTTCTAATGAATTATTATTTCATTGTGAATATTGATTTAAAATTTGTTGTCTATTGTATTCTATTATATTTTTTCATTGAAGAGTAACGATAATTTGTTGTATATTATCTTAGTCATAATATTCTTTTCTTGAAATTAGTTGAATTTCACCCTTTTCTTTTTTTGTTCCATTTTTCTTGGGAGGCGAGAATATAAGCGAGATGCGAGTCGGGGTATGGAATGAAGGTTTTAGAAAAGGATTGTTTAGTAGTCTCACCATTTTTGTAAAATAATGTATCGATAAATGTGATGAGGATTTATTTGAGTATAGATATTATGCAGAAGATAATATTTGTATTCAAACATGATTTCTTGTTGTAATAATAAAAGTTGTAGTTGTTTACATCTAGTATATTGTAACTCAAAATAGGTAATATATACCTATTTTGAAATTTCCACAAAAAGTATATAAATATTATACAGTTAATTCATACACAATATTAATAATAAATCAATATTTAACCCCGTAAACTAACTATTGAGTGCGAAGCTGTAAATTAAGATTAAATAGCTTAAATTTATTTATAAAGTGATCCACCATTAATTTCTCCATTTTTATGTATGACTTGCAAAATGCTAAATTATATTTTAAATCTAAATATATAATTTATTAACAAACATAAATATTGGAGCATTATTTAAAGATCGAAAATAAATGTATATTCCAACTTTGCAAAAAAACAAAAAACAAACTATTAGTCTTCGCTTCTCCGCAACTGAAGTAGAACTAATCTATATATCTTCGCTCACACTCTATTAAACAAGAACACAGATTTGCACTCACTATCTCTCTCTCCCTCACTCAAAATTCTTCACTTATTGAATGGAGTTTTTTGTAAGCTGCGATCAGTAGAGTATCGTGGAGTTCTTCTTCATGCTGTTTTGAGGTTCAGATTGATTCGGAATTTCGTATTTTCGAATTTGTTATTACTTATAGGGTTTATGATCCTTTATAATTTTGCGTATTGTATATGTAGGTTCTTGGAATTTTTGTTTTGTTAATTGTTGTATGTGTTAGAAATGTAGTTACAGAATTAGTGCTATAAATGAAATGATTTGCTTATGGTAGAAACCAAAAGGGGAGGTGATTTCTTTACTTTTTAAGACCAGATTGTTTAAAGTGAAAAAATAATGAATGAAGCACCAATCGCCATACAAGTATTGAATTTGAAACTTTGTCTACTGATCCGAATGATTCCATTTTTAGAATAAAAAGAAGTGATCCCAGGAGTCAATTCCACAGAAAAAGGTATCCATTCCACAGAAAAGAGAGTCCCATTTGGAAAACTTACATAATTTGAGAATAAGTTGTTGCTACAGCCCACCACAAAAAAATAAAAATAAAGAAAAGTTTTGCTCCATATTTACACCTACATTTATTAAGTAATTAATTAAATAGTGATGACTTAATAATGAAATTGTGATAGTAAACTGGAGACATTATTTCGTTTTATACTACAACAAAAGATTTGGGACCCTTTTTTTGGAAGAATTTTTTTTGGCAAACGAGACTAATTTGTGGAACGGAGGAGGGAGTATCAAGTATATTGGTCAGCAACTCATATTTACATATTTAAAGATGTTCGCATGACTCAGTTAATGTGTGTTTCCAGAGAAGAATATTACTTTGTCTTTTCATTTGTTTTATAATTTCTATCTAAGAAGATAGATGACATGGTTTTTGCCTGTGATGAAGGACTGTGACTGAGCTGCAATCTTTCCAATTGGTGGAGTAACTGGAGTTGTGATGGAGTTGGTTTCTCTTCTCGGTATCAAAGTTCAGAGATCGTTTGCAAGCTATTGTTTCTGGATAACTCTGTTACTTCTGCTGCAGAACGGTAAAGGAGTGACCTCTGCTTCTAATTACCTAATTGGACTTGGAAGCTATGACATTACAGGGCCTGCGGCAGATGTCAACATGATGGGTTATGCTAATACGGACCAGATTGCATCTGGTGTTCACTTCAGGCTGCGATCTCGTGCATTTATTGTAGCAGAGCAGCAGGGTAACCGAGTTGTATTTGTAAATCTCGATGCCTGCATGACGTCACAACTTGTGACAATTAAAGTTCTTGAGAGATTGAAGGCAAGGTAGTTATGATCTCACTAAATTACATCTTCCGTAAAGTCTTAGATGCAAAGCATCATGTTGATGCTTAAGTAGTTTCCTTGTAGAATATATTGTGAATGTGATACTATACACTTTGTGGAATGGTATCAAAGGCACGTGAAATTGATAATTTTAATGTCCTTCTGCTCACAGTCACAGCCAGCTAATCCGAGGCTTGACATTGAACTGAAGCAGAATCTTGTTTCTTTTGCAGGTATGGGGACCTATATACTGCAAAGAATGTTGCTGTTAGTGGCATTCACACCCATGCTGGCCCTGGGGGTTATCTCCAATATGTTGTTTATATTGTAACATCACTGGGATTTGTTCGTCAGTCTTTTGATGTTATTGTCAACGGCATCGAGCAAAGCATCATCCAAGCTCATGAAAATCTCCGTCCTGGATCAGTTTTTGTGAATAAAGGTACTGGATGTGTTTAAGACTTTTCAAAGGTTATGTCATAGAGACAACAACTTTACGTTCCTGTTCTGCCAGATATTGATGAAAATCCACAACTTTATTTTGGAGTCGAACCCATGAGAGATTTTGAAATCTTTTTACAGGACTAATATGTACAGAATAAAAACTATATAGCATATCATCTTCAATCTAGTACTTGCAAATTACTTAGGTGGTGTTTGTTTACCTCTTAATACCTCTTAACAACTCCAAATTAGAGGATAAAGTTGTTTGGTAAAATTTTGTTAGCCTCTTATCGTCTCTTAATCGGTAAAAGGAAGATATAAATCCAAATCATTAAGAGCCGTCTTTTAATGAACAATTTAAAATTATGGAGTCTCTATAAATATTGTACTCCCTCCATTCCAAATTTTAAGATCATTATTGATTTTTGAAAAGTCAATTTGAGATATTTTTAAATTTAAAAGTTATTAAGATATTTATACTTTTTAGTTACCAAACAACTTTTTAAGTTCAGATGTTATTTCACTCAGATGATCTAATTTATTTAATTTATTAAGATATACTAACCATTTAGATCTTAATTACTCAGTTTTATCAAACACTACCTTGCTATCATTTACTTGAAACATGCTTTGATAATGTTATGATAAACTCATCTATCAACTTTATGGGTAAATTTTTTCTTAAGTTGTTCTTGAACTCTGAAGTCTTACATTTCTGACAACAGCTTATAGCTAAAAATAGGTACAATGCCCCACTCCAAGAGTTATCCCAATCGATTAGCTTGTGGAACTCTTAATTATTATTTTTGATCTGTTTCAATGAATCACAGTTAATGACATCTATACCTGAATAGTGAATAAAAAGTAGAGCTTTTGTATACATTCATAGCAGCATGAGTAGATAATTCTTTATTACTTTTGACTGTTATATGTTCTATATTCTGTTTCCTTACATCTGCTTTGTCGGAAACAATTTTCAAGAATTTTCAGGAGATCTTTAAAGCGGTGATGTTATTCTCTTAAATCTTGAACATCATTCTCATAATTTCTTCCTGTATATTACAGGAGAGATTTTAGATGCTGGTGTGAACCGCAGCCCTAGTGCTTATCTTAATAATCCTGCAGCAGAGCGCAGTAAATACAAGTATGATGGTGACAAAGAAATGACCCTTTTGAAATTCGTAGATGATGAATGGGGACCAATAGGTAGCTTTAATTGGTTTGCAACTCATGGAACTTCTATGAGTCGTACAAACGGGTTGATAAGTGGAGACAACAAAGGAGCTGCTGCACGGTTTATGGAAGACTGGTTTGATCAGAATGGTGCTGGAAGTACAAATCTCAATGACTCAGAAGTTAATGAAATCCCCCGAAGAGTTTCAAAAATAATTCCTGGCGTTCATCAAACTCGTAAGTTTATTGCACTTTAACATAGTTTCGTTTTTGATTTAGAATGTCAAAAACTGATTGGAACTGTTTTGGGGTGCAAAACTTAAAAGATATATGGCATAATGCCTATATGGAATATCTAAAAAACGATTGGTATCTTCTAGCCTGCATAATTATTAACTAAACGAAAATCTATTCTCTTCAATCATCACCATTGCTTGCCTGCTAGGTTCTGTAATTGTCTTCAACTGTCAAAAGCCTGAACCCTCCTTAAATCTCAAGCTTATTTGTGATGAGTAGAGAAGTGTTAGGTCTCAGAAATATATGTTCATACTTGTGAAAGTTTCATACCCCCAGCCGTGCTCAAGTTAATTGCATAATATAGTATTACACTATTAAACTGGTTAAACAAATGAGGTATATAATTTTTATAACATCTTAAACCAGTCTCTTTACTGTTTTCAGCTCCAAAGACTCTTGCTATTGTATCTTCACTGTGTTGATTATGAATCTTGAGAATCCTGTTACTTTTATAATAATGTTGTTCCACCGGCTTGTGACAATGATCCAAACTGCATCAATACTGAGCTTGAATGCTGCATAGCTTTTAGTTTATACTCAGTATGTTCAGTAGTCTATGAGTATAGTTCCTTCGGTGATTAGAAGGATATTCCTATCAGAATAGTTGATTGGTTCATTATATTAGATCTTAAAAGTATGATATTTGTGTAAGCCAAATTCTTGATGTAAGCTGTTATTTATATCCGATTAGGACAGTATCTGACTGGCAATTGTATACTACAACTACAAAGGTTAATGATCTTATATCATCATACCATGGCAAAGCGAAATTCTGTTTGTGAGAATCTTAACAAATGTAGATTGTGAACAGTGCACATAGAAGCATCTGATTTGGATGTGACATCCTCATCCATTTCATGTATATGTTGCATAGTCCTCTTCTTGGCGCTTCTAGTGGATTTAATAACCTATCAAATAAAGAAGTTGAATTAGACACAATGTGGATTAGAGAGTATCTGAGTCAAATTATCTGTGTCAATATGAAGAGAAGAAATAAAATATAGCTTACTCTACTTTTTGGTAAAGAGTAGTTTTTTAAATGCAGACCATGAATTACTGGAACTAGCTGCATCTTTCCAGTCTTCTTCTGGTAAACCAGCAACCAGGATCTTGAGTGTTGCAAATCGTGTCAGGAGTGCTCTTAGGCAGGCTGACAAGCCTAGATTTGTATCTACATTTTGTCAATCCAACTGTGGTGATGTTAGTCCAAATGTTCTTGGCGCATTCTGCACGGATACTGGGTTACCTTGCGATTTCAATCAAAGTACTTGCAGTGGGAAGAATGAGTTGTGCTATGGCCGAGGACCAGGGTACACATATTTCTGTGTGCTTAGATTTTTTTATGTGAAACATATTTGGTCTTGTTACTAATGTATTATTTTCATGCACAGCTACCCAGATGAATTTGAAAGTACACGTATTATTGGAGACAGACAATTCAAAAAAGCTGTAGATCTTTTCAACAAAGCATCTGAGCAGTTGAAGGGGAAGGTTGATTATCGTCATGCTTATCTGGACTTCTCGAAGCTTGAGGTGACACTTCCTAAACAAGGGGGAGGTAGTGAGATAGTTAAAACATGTCCTGCTGCCATGGGTTTTGCATTTGCTGCTGGTACAACTGATGGACCTGGAGCTTTTGATTTTAAGCAAGGAGATGACAAGGTAAATTGGAAAGTTGCTATATTTTAGATCCTTAATGACCATATATCATCACAAATTTATCCTTTCACATTCTTATTCTATCATCATTTTCCTCAAGGGAAATGCATTTTGGAGATTGGTTCGCAATTTGCTTAAAACACCTAATAAGGAGCAAGTTGATTGTCAACATCCAAAGCCTATTTTACTTGATACTGGTGAAATGAAGGAACCTTACGACTGGGCTGTAAGTTGCACTACTCTTGAGACATTTCTTAATGATGTATGGATAGAGTTAGTTGTGTAGAATTTCCAAATAGAAAGCGACTCTCTAAAGTCTATACAAGTATGCCTCCTTGTATTATCTCAATCTTCTACTCCTCTCCAGAGTTTCCTGCTAGCAAATCTAGAGTTTATGTTGCTTCGAACTGAAATAATGAATAATCATATTACTACTAATCAAATCAAAAGAATGCTAAACATTTAAGGTTGGAAGAGACTAGCTTTTCTGAGTTTTGATATACATGATCTATTGAATTTTTCCATTTTTGTCCTGATAGTTAATATTAAGGCAGTCACATATAATGACTGTATGCATTTATTAGAGATGAAAATTTACGTATAAGTTAGGAAACTAAAGGCCCTTTTCAAGTCTCTAAAGGGTTACTCAACTTAGATACATTCATAAGCTCTCAGTTAATCCTGAGCTAAAGAAGAAGTATGCTACTTGGAACAGGGATCATCTCAGTCTATAGAACAGGAATAGCTATGTGAATTTGAATATTGAAAAATGTTGCTCTGTATTCTTACATATCAAACTTTTAAGTGTTGGAATAATTGGTCAATTAGTATCACCCAATTGCCATAAGGGAAGCAGGGTGATTAGGGCAGACTTTATTTTCTAATCTGATTTTTTTGGCTTTTATTTATTTATTTTTCTTATACCTGAAGAATTTTTACCCTTGTTTTCTTCTCCTCTCTTATATCAATAAAATTCTATAATTTTTAACAAAGAAAACACTTTTTAAGTGAGTTGAGTGATTTCAAAATAAGAGTAATTGTCTGTAACAAGTCACAATTTAGTTTTTTTTTTTTATAAATAAATTTTTATGTGCAGATAAGGGAAGAATTTGTTAGTTATATTGAATTTTACTACGCATTATCATAAAATTTGAAACTAATGTTATATTATCTTAAACTTCTCTAAGAAGCTAAACTTAATTAGATTTATATTTATATCATATTACTTTTTATAATGAAGCAACCCTTTTTGATTAAGACTGTTTGAGTTGAGATCTTACAAAGAAGAAAACTTACTGCAGAAATAGGAATATAGATATATTTAGTTACTATTCTGGTATTGCTAAGGTGTTTGTCCAATGTTCCATTGAAGGATTTAGAATCACCAATTACGTGTACATTATATGGCATGAGACTAAATACAACTGGACAAGCATATGATCCTAAGGGACATGCACAGTTGATTGGAGGACAGTTACCTTACAATTTCGCGTTCCATGTATGCCTAGAAAAAGAAGTCGCTATGTTTTCAACTTTCTATTAGTTTCTTACTGATAGGGAAAGACAGAAAGTGAGGCTCCTGTTTGTAAAGTTGGCTAAGTTGTTTCTAATACTATTAGCAGCCTTATTGCCTTCTCCCTCACCACCCCCAGAACTCTGAATTGTATTTATCTGACCATGAACCTTATTCTGCATAGGTGGGAACACCATCATCCTTTGAAAACTATATCCAAGTTGGCTCATGCTTATAACTTGCAAGACATTGCTAATCTCCTATTTTTGCAGCCTTCAATACTTCCAATCCAGATAATAAGGATAGGGCAACTGGTCATTCTCAGTGTACCTGGAGGTAGTAACTTGTTTGTTCTTTTCCTTCCTTCCAATTCTTAATGCTGTTGTTGTGTGATATATGCCTTCTTTATTTTCTGGATCGAAAATTGATAACCTGCTGCTGAAAAATCCATTATTATGTAGCTTTGTTGTATTGCTGAACAAAAGTTGAAGTTTGTATTAGTCATCCCGTGCACACGGTGAATGGTCAAATTTTGTTGTTTCAGATCCAGTTCAAACTTTTAGTTAAGATATTGGAATTGTTTTATAAAGGGACTTGATTGAAATTGTGGCAGAAACTACAACCCCAGAATTTACAGCCAATCAAGTCAGCTGAACTTAATCCTGAAGTGGAAAACTAAAAGTTAAAGCCAATTTAGACAAGAAAATCAACATTTTTTCCCCGAAGAATAAAAGTAAGATTTTCCTAAATATAACAGGAAATACTGAAATAGGATTATAGTTTCCCATTTGTTTCCTGATAATTGGTTGCTTTTACTTCTTGTTGGCCTATTTTGTATCCACTAGTTACTGCTGCTATCATGTTATATCTTACAACTGAAATTTATCAGCAAATTTCAGTGTGGTTTTTTTCCTAGGTTCAAATAATTTCCTTTTGGTGTTAAGTGTTGCTAGTGGTTCATTTGATAATGTTAAAAAAGTTCAACTTATTGTTAATGTAATTTGAGATGGTGAATATAAATGATAAAGTAAGGGGCCTATATATATATTTTTTTGGTGGCTTCAAAATGCTTGATGTTAAACACCAAGTATCATTCAGCTGCTTGTTGAAAATACATGCCCACTTGATTTAACCCTAATCCATCCAAACATCAAGAAGGCCTCCTTTCTGATTTTTTATTTTATTTTTAAGATTTTCCTTTTGAGCTTAAGAGATGCTTTAGGTAAATTTTTGTATCACATGTTGGATTAAATCTCTTTCTTTCTTCTTTTCTGGTTTCACGGCAGAGTTCACAACAATGGCTGGGAGACGTCTCCGTGATGCAGTGAAAACAGTGCTCACAAATGGAGGAAATGGAGAATTCAACAGCAATGTTCATGTCGTGATAGCTGGGCTAACTAATACATATTCTCAATATGTGACTACCTTTGAGGAGTATGAGATACAGAGATATGAGGTCAGTTAGTGAGCACTATATATACCAAATAATGTGAGTTATTATAGCATATACTCCTGTCCCATACTGAAAGCCCACCTCAAGTCAAACTTTAACATAATCATTGGCCAATATTATAACTTATACAATATGTCGATATGGAATTTATAATGATATTTTTATTTGTACTTGAAGAGATTTCTGTGACTAAATGTTAATCTATGTTCATTGAATGGAGATATAAGTATGTTATCCGCTGTTGAAATTAGGGCTTTTCAGTTTGCCTAGTATTGATTTTTGATAGTGCTTAATAAATTAAATTTGGTTATAGTTTTGAATGAATAAAATGCATAAAGAAGTTGGTGCATAAGCAAATAAG
Organism: Panax quinquefolius; assembly: GCA_020205615.1. Classification (NCBI taxonomy): domain Eukaryota; kingdom Viridiplantae; phylum Streptophyta; class Magnoliopsida; order Apiales; family Araliaceae; genus Panax; species Panax quinquefolius. The sequence goes on along the minus strand of CM035162.1, from coordinate 11,265,852 downwards.
CGAAGGCTGCTAGAGGGGAGGTGCTTTGGCTGGTTGTGCAAAGAAAGTTAATTATTTTGATAAGTTTAGTTGTTGAATGTAGCAGATGTTAATAATGCTGATAAAGAGCATGAGTTAAGAAAATTAATTTTCTTGGTATGTAGAGACTTTTGGTTTCGACTACATATGCCATATGCAGTCCCAACATAGAAGTACACGTTTTTAACTCCATCGCTGCAAACCTTGTTAACATTTGAATTGCTTTTTCGGATTAATATATTTGAAAGCCTTATTAATCTTTGCATCATACTAGTTCCATTTTCATTTTAATATCATGTTCTTTAACTTGTATAGTTGTTCACAGGGTGCCTCAACTCTATTTGGTCCACACACACTTAGTGCATACATTCAGGAATTCCAGAAGCTCGCAACAGCTCTTATCAGTGGCAAACCTGTTGAACCAGGCCCACAACCCCCTGATCTCCTGAACAAACAAATAAGCTTACTAACACCAGTGGTAGTGGACTCCACCCCTATAGGTGTAAAGTTTGGAGATGTTAGCAAGGATGTGCCTCAGAACTCCACCTTTAAGAGGGGTGACATGGTTGCCGTTACTTTCTGGTCAGCTTGTCCCAGAAACGACCTTATGACTGAAGGTACATTTTCTCTCGTGGAGATTCTTCATGGAAAGGACACGTGGGTTCCAGTTTATGATGACGATGATTTCTGCCTTCGGTTTAAGTGGTCAAGACCTTCTAAACTCAGTGCTAGAAGTCATGCAACCATAGAATGGAGAATCCCTGCGTCTGCTGCACCAGGTGTATATAGAATAAAGCATTTTGGTGCTTCAAAGGCTCTTATGGGGTCAATCCGACATTTTACAGGTTCATCTAGTGCGTTTGTCGTGGCATAAGGAAGTTGTTTGCCAAGAATTCTATGTGATTTCGAGCTAATCTCATGTAATTTATATATCTATTTAAGTCCCTAATGCGGGGATTAAACTTTTGTATTCCGAAATCCTGATGTCTACTCGGGCTTCCACTTGAAAATTAACAACAACCAAAGATTAAATGAAAGGTTATGTAGTTTGTGTATCTATCATATATGGCTTAGATTAATGAGGCAGTAAGACGAACGCCTAGCTGAAATCGTCTTGCATGCTACTGAGAAATGTACTCGGTTAACCTAATGTTTCGTTAATGATTTTCATCCAACAATTTTTGGCTTTCGATATGAAAAATTAACAAACAAAAGTGTGTTTTAAGTTTACCTAAATAATCGGATACACACAGTTCACATCTTTATTACTAATTTAATTTTTTTTGGTGAAATCCAGACATGCTAAAGCCAAAGTAATAACACTATTTACCTCCAGAAAAAAGAGTAAAATTTTACAATATATTCTATGTTAACCCTTAAATTTATAAAGTGCTTAGTCTAATAATAATAAAATTATGATGATAAATGATAATAATGTGTTATGTTGTTGTATGATTTTAAAAGTAATTTTTTTAAAATTTTAAAAACTTAACAAATGGAACTTTAGGAGTGCTTGTAAAACTTTCCCCCCCAATTTTTTTTACTACAGAACCACCACAAAAGTTCTTTTTTTTTTGGGGTTAAAAGATCCGTTTAACAAAACAAAAATTAATGTTATAAAAAAAAATTAAGTAAAATTCGAAATATCTGCTATACGACGTCGTTATTTTGGGCCACTTACCCTTTGCGACGAAGAAGTAACAAGTGACTGCTGCACTGTGCAGATCCCGCGACTTCTGCCCCGGAGGAAGCCACACTCTTCTAAACAGTGAATCTAATTCTCCCATCTTCAAGATTTCTTAGAACTGCTTCAATCTCTTAAAATCATTATCCTCCTCCTCCGTTCTAGGAGATAGATTCTACTACTATCAGTAGTAGTAGTAGGAGAAGAAGAAGATGTCGGTGCAAGAATACCTAGACAAACATATGCTCTCTCGTAAAATCGAAGACGCCGTCAATGCCGCCGTTAGGGCCAAAACTTCCGATCCCGTTCTCTTCATCGTCTCTCTCTCTCTCTATCATCATTTTCTCATTGTCTTGAAACAATTTAGTTCAGTTCAGTATTGTATTCTGCTGTGTGTATATGAATTTGTTGCTGTTATTCTTATTGTTATTATGTTACAGTCTAATCATATGAGGAAAGCGGTTCCTTCAGTGATTACGATGGTAAAAGCGAGGCAAATTATGGATAGTAGAGGAATTCCTACTGTTGAAGTTGATTTGCACACAAATAAAGGCGTATTCAGTGCTTCTGTTCCTAGTGGTGCTTCCTCTGGAATGTATGCTCTCTATCATTTGATGATTTTGTTTAGTTTCCTTTATAAGCTGCATTGTTATATAATTTATCATGTGTATAGATTATATATGTTCAGTTTGCAACTATTTCAACACTACAAAAAGAGTGAGGCAAGGAAAAGAAACTGAAACTGAAAATGAAAATAAAGATAAATAAAAACCTGCGTTATTAATAAGTATCCATCTAATATACTTTTAAAATACCTAAAATCTGGTCTTATGTTTCTTTACCTTCCTTTTCCCGTTCCTTATGATTCTTTCCGTAATTCCAAACATAGCCATAAAAAGAATGTACTGAAAAGTCAATACAGTTTATGTCTGATTCAGTAAAAATAGAACATGTAATTTGCAACAGAAAAGTAGATAATGTTCAGTAAACAACTTATTGTTTTAGTGAGTATTGCTATGGCTACAAAAACATGGGTACTAAAAGTAGTTACAATATGATGTTTCAAGATGTTAGTGGTTGCAGTTATTGGACCCATCTATACATGTGAATCATCAAACATTCACATCTAGCTGCATCATTTTTTATCCACTTTTAGTATATGTGTTTTTGTAAGTATAGTAATATTGTTGTTATGACTTGCTTAGCTGCTGACCTGCAACAAAGATCAAAATATATTCAATTAGACTCTGTTTATACATTTTTTTCACATGTAATGGAAGATTGAAAACATGAAGGGTTTTAAGTTTTGGAGTCTTAAAAAGTATGCCATATAACATGTAATTATTGTTCCCAGGTATGAGGCTATTGAATTACGTGATGGGGAAAAGGGAACATATCTTGGAAATGGTGTTAGTAGAGCTGTTAGGAATATCAACGAGAAAATTTCTGAGGCTTTAGTTGGTATGGATCCAACTCTTCAGTCCCAAATTGATCAGGCCATGATAGACTTGGACAAGACGGAAAAGAAGGTAGATATTCCCATATTTCAATATAATCTATTGCAATTTAGTAGGTTATTCATGTGAAATTTAATGTATAACTTGCCTGTAAATTTAGCAACACCAGTCATTGTTTTCAATTTATTCCTAAGTTTATTTAGATTTGTATGGCTTGAAGCAAGAAATAATGTCGTAAGATTTGTTTTTTTTTTGTTGGGACAGAAAGACTCTGTTAACATATTGGTAATTCTTTCCTATATCCCATAGCCTAGCATCAAAGCCCCATAAGACTCTCCTTGATATCTCAGGTTACCTGACTGGCAAATAATTTAAGGCCTTCTCCCCCCCGCTGCTCCCCGCACGCACGTTAGGCATGCACTATCCTGCCTTATAATATGTTAGGGACACTCCTGTATATGTATTGGTGTCATCAGTAATCTGTGGGTGCTATCAACCCATCATTCAAATTGATGCGCACTCTTCTGCTTTTAGCTGATTGTTAGCATTTGGAAGAGTAAGTTTGTTTCCTTCTCTTTGAGAGTTGAATTTTCTGTCTTTCTTAGTATTACTTTTTTTTTGTAGGGTGAACTTGGAGCAAATGCGATTTTAGCTGTATCAATGGCTGCTTGCAGAGCAGGAGCTGCTGAAAAAGAGGCATGCACAATCTCGACCGTGGCATTTCAGTACTTTGTATTCCATTAAAAATGAGCTGCCATCTTTCTTATATATTATAAACCTCCAGGTTCCTCTTTACAAACATATTGCTGATCTTTCTGGCAAAACCAACCTGGTTCTCCCGGTACCCGCATTCACTCTCATAAGTGGTGGAAAACATGCTGGGAACAATCTGGCAGTTCAGGTAAGCTTTTGTTTTGCTCTAAGTTATCTATCTGAAAACTCTTTCTTTTTGATATTTTTTAAGGCTGAGGAACCGAAGAAACTTCTAAGACCTTAATTTTTTTTCAGACACCTATTGTGTCCCTGTACTTCACACCATAGAAGTGTCCCATAGTTCTTTGATGTGGCCATACTTTATATTCAAAATTGGTCATTCTGTTAAATGTTCAATACTTCTTAGGCACCAGTCAGATTTTGACCAAGAAATATCGCATGTTGAGATAGGACTTTCTTTTCTGCAAAAGAGCCTACCTGTTTAAAGAAAGATGAGAAGGTTATGTTATAAGAAAAAGTGCAATAGCGGAAGGTTAGGATATAATCCTCCTTATAAACATTTATGTACTAATATCATTTTTAGTCTTTATGCCATGTTTATACTTCCTAGCTCGCGATTTGTTATTCTGCCAGACTGTGTACCTAGATGTACGACCTTTGAAATTTGGCTACTTTCAGTTTTTTAATTTTTTTTTAACACCCTGGTATTGTTCCTTGTGATAGCTTTAATCTGACAATTGTTAGTGAAATCATATCAGGATATTATGATTCTTCCAGTTGGAGCAAGAAGATTTGAGGAGGCAATGCAAATGGGTTCTGAGACTTATCATCATCTAAAGGTGATTTTTTCTAGATAAAAGGTCACTCCTGATAAATTATCGCCACTCAATGTTTATAGCCTATAGCAACTAATGACAAACGGCAAAAAGAACCTTTACCCCCTGTGATCGTCGACCTGTAAACAATTGGCTATTGAACTTTAAAAATATGCAATTGGACCACTGTAGTTTTTAAAAATGAAAATTCAGGCCATTTCGTCCAATTTCTTGGATGGACGGCAAATATTTTTAGACGCGACATTGAAAAAAAATCAAAATATCATTATTTTCTTATGTGGCTACACAAAAATAATAATAAAATAAAATTATTAATTATGTGGCAAAAAAATGATTAAAATAATAATAAAATTAAAATAAATATTTAAATTCATTTTTTTATAATTTTTTCTTTTACTTTCTTTTAATTATTATTTTTGTTTTGACAATTAATATTAATACAATAAAATTATTAAACAAAGACTATTAAAATAGTAAAAAAGCTATTACAAATTAAAAATATATTAAAAATAATATTAATACATTTATTAAAAACAAAAATCAATTCCCTTAAAAAAAATCAAATCAAAATAGAAACAATCTTTAGTAAAAAAAAAGAACAATTCAATTTAAGAAAAAAACGATAATAATAATGTAAAAGAAAACCACAACAATCTAGTACTAAAAAAATTAAAATAATCAAATCAAACTTTTAAAAAAGGGGGAAAACAAAGAAAAAAAACCCTGATACTTCATCCGTTTAATTCCAAAACATGGTTCAACAACTTTAGCCACCGGCGCGTGGATCTTAAATTGTCAATTTCAAGAATACGTTCATCGAATCCAATGGCGACGTCAACGAAATCATCGCCAACTTCTCTAGAAGAAATGAAGTATTTAATTGAGCGAAAATAAAATCACGTGCCATCGTGGCCTGTCTTGTCCAACTTCATCGCCAAAGATGCTCTGTTCAAGTACAAGGTTCGATGATCTTAACTTCAATTTGGGTTTTGATTAATTGAGCGAAAAGAAAATCCCTGTCCTCGCCGAGATCTAGGACACCTCACACCCAATATTCGAAGAAGAAATAGAAAACAGAAAACCCATCATTCTATATTTACCAAGAGAAGAGTTAGGAAGCTATTGATCTGCTTTGTATGTAATATTTTCATTCTTGAATCCATCAATTTACATACAAGAACTTTCAAGTACAATATAATACATGTAATATATATGTAGCAATTTAACCAACCGCTACATCCGTTTAAACCTAGATCTAAAAAGAGTTTTTTTTTCTTTCCTTTTCTTAAACCTAGATCTAGATCTAAAAGGGAATTTTTTTTTTGACAACTCCGCTACCCCTTTCCGCCTCTGAGGTTGTCCTGTTCTTTGCCGCTGGGGGCCGTTTCCATGACGATGAAGATCACAAGAAGGGGACAGAAAAAGAAGGGAAATGAGAAGGATTCGGAGATTGATATCAAGAATGTGAGAGAAAATGGTGGTTTGGCTAGAAAGAGAGTCGGCAAAGGGAGGGAGGATGGATAAACTAATATATTGTTTTGTAAAAACAAATAAGAGTTGGGACCCACGGTCCAGATAAGCCATTAATGAACAAATCAACTATTATCTATTTTTTTTAAAGCCACGTAGGATTATTGGCCAATTTTTTAGACGTTTGTTAGCCAAATTGGACGGAATGGCCTGAATTTTCATTTTTAAAAAGCATGGTGGTCCAATTGTATATTTTTAATGTTCAGTGGCCAATTGCTTACAAGTCGCGACCACAGGGGGTAAAGGTACTTTTTGCCAATGACAAACAATTAAATTACGTATTTATCTCAAAGTCAAAGATATGCTATCTACAATTATGCAAATAGTGTTTAGGGTCTTTTGACTGTTGGTAATTATGTTACAGTTTTGTTCCTAAATTTTGTCTTAAGTTACTTTGGATTATTAATATCCTAGCACTGACAATATTTCGATACATGAGTAGAAGTGGATACCCAACTCTATAGACGATTGACCACTAGGATTAGGACAATTAGTACTTTGAGTTTTTTGGTGTTTTCAGATTACTTGATTAACTTTTTTCTAAATGTATTTGGCCCAAAGTTTGCTCTTGGGATTAATTACTTTTTGCAGGGCCCCTGCCATAACATTACTTGATTTACTTAAGAAAGAAGACAACTATTTTCAGTACGTGATCAAACATTTTACTATGGACTTGCCCCCAAAAAAAAAAAAAAAAAAAAAAAAAGAAAAGAAAAGAAAATCTCACTACGGTACTATGACTACGGCTCTACACGACACATTTTTCATGTTTGTGTGTTGTTTGTAATGCCTCTCAAGTTTTCCTTATTGGTTCAGTAGGGAACACGTCTTTTCTCAATCGCTGTACTGTAACTAAATCTCCTTTAAGTATACTGGTTGCAAATGTGTTCATTCTGGTTCTAATACTTGCAACATACATCTAAGAATATGCTTTTTTGTTTTGAGTTGTTAACCCCTAATGCTGTTGAGGACCTTGAAGTTTCAACTGAGAAGGTTTTTGTTCCATCAGAACCCCCCGGTCCCACATGTGGGAGAAATGGCAGAACATCGAGTAATTACCTGAATGTCACTCTACGTTCCCATACTTGGGGCCAAAATTACGTATAAAAATGTTTTTTGTTACGTTAGAGTTAGTATGTTTGTCTTAAGCTGTGGTTTGAAGTTTCAACTCCTATTCTATTTTCTGTCTTGCCATGCCTTTCAAATCCTGCTTTATATTTTGCATCATTGTGTCTTGCCATGTCTATTGATGTGTTATTGCCTTAGTCATGTAATTATGCTTCCTTGATGTCTTTCAATAACACAGATGAGTTCCCTGCACTTGTGCTTATGCACACCAATTACTGAAATTACTCACAGGACACAAATATATTAAAATATCAGTTTCAGTTGTCTTTCCTTCTGTGGGATTGCTTAGTTTGAACACTTCGATGAATGTGGAGCACCAACTGGAATTTGATATGAAATAGTTCAAATGTCTAACTTCATTTGTCTTAATTATGGGAGGGATTAAATCAATTTTTCAGCAGTGTCTCGTCTTTTAGAATTGTAATAGTATCTAGCGGGACGCCATAATCTTTGTTACTCCCACTCCATGCTTATCGCTCAAGTATTAATTTTTATTTTTGGTAATAAGGGCAGGCTGTTATTACAGAGAAGTATGGTACACCTGGATGCAATGTTGGTGAAGATGGTGGCTTTGCTCCAAACATCTCCAGGTATGTTATTCCTTTTACCTGGTACTTATGTTGAAATGTTCAATTGTTGATCTTGGTTTTCTGCATTTGCAGCTTTAGAGAAGGCTTAGATCTTGTTACGGAGGCCATTAGCAGAACAGGTTATAATGAGAGGATAAAGATTGCAATCGATGTTGCTGCTACTGATTTTTGCATAGGTGATATATTGCCTCATTGATGGTAGCATAAGCTATAAGTTCTTGGTTACAATTAGCTATGAACCATATGTAGTGTCTTCACATCAAGTATAAGTGAATAACTATTTGACGACTTGCGTACGAATATAGATAGTTGGAAATGAATTATATTAAAATACATTAAGCTGGTGTAAGCTGAAGTTTGTCTCACTCCTTTACTTCTCAAGTTGGCCATCAATTGATTGTGCATGTATTTACAACTTCATGTTGTCAATTGGGTTCTTCTCTTGGGCTATTTGCATGCATAATCTTGTTTATTGAATATTGACTTGTGGTATTCTTCCCCAACGTAGGTACAAAGTATGATTTAGATTCTAAATCTGCAAATAAATCTGGACAAAAGTTCAAGTCTGGCGAGGATATGATTGAGATGTACAAAGAACTCTGTACAGGTATAAAAACCCTATTAAGATGTCTGTGATGGTTGTTACCTATTATTTTAGTTGACCAATGTACTTGAGGGATAACATAGGTTTTTTTCCCTCCCATTAATAACATATTGTGGGTCTTAGACTACCCAATCGTGTCAATAGAAGATCCATTTGACAAGGAGGACTGGGAACATTGCAAGTATTTTTCTAGTCTTGGAATTTGCCAGGTTTGTCTGTTATCATCATTCTCTAGTTTCAACTTTGTCATTTTACATGCAAAGCAACACTAAACAATTTGAAAGATGAGACTCCACGAATGAGAAGTTTGTCATAAAAAGTTTGTCATCTATTGGTGCTACTCTTAAAAGCCAGGAGACCAGATATACACTTGCCACAATAATAATTTTGGTACAGAATTTAACTTGAAACTACTTTTAAGTGTGTATTTCAAGTTTTGAGGTAGGACAACTTCTTGGAAAGTACATAACTTTCAGTTAGTCACTGAAATGGGACCGAATTTAGTTTTTGACATAAAACTTTTCCTTTTAATCTACTTTATACTTCCTAACCGTTTGCCAGGCTTCGAGCATGAAACTCATCTCCAAAGACAAAACCTCTGGATGTAGAATCATAATTCAGACTCACGAACTCTATATTCATTGTCTCTATTTATAATTTCTCACACATTTGTGAATAGTGAGTGATGTTATTAGAAATTTCATGGAGAAAGGATATTCTTATTGTAGCCACAATTGAATCTAATTAATAATGCTGATTCATAATATGGAGGATAATTAGATTTAAGGAGAGAAAATAGCAATGTTAAATTCTTGCCTATCACGCATGGCTCTCAACAAGATAGTAATAGGAACGAAATAAACCGATTATCCTGTGATAGTGCATGAAACTGAGATGCTAAACACAGTAACATGTAGACCCTTTTAATGGTTCAATGTTATTTGGAAGGCTCCATGAGTATCATTTAAAGAATTTCTGATATCATTTGTATAATTGAGTTTCTTCTTAGATGTAGATCAGTATCTGTATCCATTCTTGTTCAAATCATTCTGTCTTAATGGACCCATGAATCTCATTCTCTCTTAAAACTGCTAGATGAATTTAGAAGAGTTTTCTCTTTGTAGGTTGTGGGAGATGATTTGTTGATGTCAAATCCAAAACGTATTGAAAAAGCTATCAGGGAGAGTGCTTGCAATGCTCTACTTCTCAAGGTACCTGCTAAGTATCAATGAATTTTTTTGTTTGTCCTACAATACGATCCTTTTTCCCCCTTCTAATTCAAAAGAAAGTGTTCTGTATCTGAGGTTTTTAATGAGTTAAATCTATTTCCATCTGCTATTATGAACTTATAATGCCCTTCATTTGAAAGTTTAAAAAAGATCTGTGCAGTGCACACAAGAATCCTTTCTCTAGGGCATTTCTTTGGTAAGAGTCCAAACTGGCCTTTAAGATTTTATGAGTGCTTTAAAATACTCCCTCCATTCCAAAATAAGTCCCATTTGTCATTTTCTTTCGTTTCAAAATAAGAGTTCCTCTTTTGATGTTAGTATAAAATGAAACAATGTCTTCAAGTTTTTACAAGCACAATTTCATTATCATGTCATCACTCGTACTACTAAACTAAACTCTTATTAATTTAGTGGTAAACATAGAACAAAATATATCTTTATAGTTTGTAAAGTTTTGCAAATTGGCCTCTTCTTGTGGAAAGGAACTAGTATTACATATCTTATGTTATGCATGCTATTGTATACTACTATTTAAGTATCTGTTCATAAAGTAATAGCTTCCGTGGTTATAGAAGTTTCCATGATATCATCTGCAAATGATGGTAGGGAATCGCCGAATTCTAACAATAATACTATTCCAATTATAGGTCAATCAAATTGGGACTGTTACCGAGGTTGTTGAAGTAGTGAAGATGGCAAAGGATGCTCATTGGGGAGTGGTAATATCTCAAAGAAGTGGAGAAACTAATGATTCATTTATAGCAGATTTATCAGTTGGCCTCACGACTAGTCAGATAAAAGCAGGTGCACCTTGTAGAGGAGAGCGGCTTGCCAAATATAACCAGGTTCACTTGATCTTTCTTGCTTTATATTATAATGTCTAAGTTTTTTGTATTTTTTAAATTAAAAAAAGAATTATATAAAGGAGTCATGAAATAAAGAAAAGTAATTTCATCAAAGGAAAAGCAAAATTTGATCAAGTGGCAAAACCTACCTTTAGATCTGTCTTTTATGTGCTGGCTGTTGATAATTTTAATTTTGTAAAACAATATCCATGAATGCAAACTCACTTAAAAAGGGGTGTTATTGTACATAGTACCAAGTGAAGCTTGCTGTTTTTTTATTTTTACCAAAAAAATTGCTGTGCAGTTGCTTAGGATTGAAGAAGAGCTTGGCGATCAAGCAATTTATGTTGGTGATGACTGGAGGCAGTCCTGATCATATATATATATATATATATATATATATATATATATTCTTTAGTACTGCTATCCCTTCCCATAAACTTTCTCCAGATGAGGAGGCTTTACCAATATTTGCTACTATCTTGTGTTATTAGCAAAAGAGAGATTTGATAAGTAGCGTAGTTGCATTTTTTGTTGAATGGAATTGCAGTGACATACGGGAGTTGGCTGTGTAGTGTACTACCTACCTACCTACTATTGAGAATTTAAATACAAATTTCCATTTGTTTGCAATGGATTCATTTAATTGGGGGGCGTACCGTCCGGTACCGTGTATATATATATATATATATATATATATATATATATATTTTTTTTAAATCACAATTATAAGAATAATAAATAAAAAATAATAGAGCAAGTTTGAACAAAAAATTGTAAAGGAAAGTATATTTTTGATTGAAAATATACTGTAAACAGTGTATTTGCTTTAACAAATACACTGCACCGGACTGCCCCCAACCCGAATTCATTTGCTTTGACAAATTCTTAAATACCAGATTACGTCATTAAGCATAAAGGATTTAGTAGGTACAACTGAGTGGAAAGAACCATTTTAACAAATACTAACGTATGATCTACAAACATTCTGTATTGGCTGATTTACAACAAATGCTTAAATTTGTTGCATTAAAAATAATTTTACTTGATTAAGAAGTTTAATTATTGAAAATTGGCAAGTATGGAAATATCAATTTTTCTCCTTCAAATATCTACTCCTTGATTATTCTTATGTGCCGAGCATAAAAAATTTGAACTACTTGGCTTCCTCAAACACGCCATTCGGAGCCGCTCGGCTCGAGAAAATTTGCTAAAAGCTCAATGGCATATAACCAACCATTCGAACAAAGCTCATGGTGAAATAATCACCTAGACACAATTTAGGAATATTGAATTTTGTCTTTTAACTTCTCACTCGTTCCATTCCAAAATAACATGTACATTTCTAAAATGACAATCTTTAATTTTTTTAGATATATACCCAACACTAGCTATAAGCTGTAAGCCTCAAAACGTAATAATGGCAAAATAATATTCAATCTACTTGAAATACAAATATTAGAAACTTCACGTCCTTATAATCCAAAATTAAATATGAATCTCTAGTTTTAGAACTGGCAGAAAGGCACATATATCTCTAACTTGGAATAAAGGTAGTATTATATTAGACAATTATTAAAAATAACTGTGATAAGAAATCATTTCTGAACTAGCTAAAATTTGTCAACTTATAAATCCTGACAATAAACCAGAAAAGATTGTAATTAAAGGCCTGAACATGAAAACAATAATCAACAAACATCATAAAGAAAAAGAACAAGAAAGAATACAAATGGGAGGAACAACATGGTTTCACTTTGCCAAACATTAAGAATGCATAACATATGATGGATGAACTTGGTTCTAGCAATAAGAAGCTATCCTGCACCAGTGAAACCTGCAAAGCAAATGTGTGAGAAGGCATAAATTGTTTTCAGCATACAGACACCTAACCATTGGATGACTGTTATCCTTTTCAAGGCTTGCTTTCATCATCATCCTCTTCTATCTTGGGTGCCAAGTAGAACCTTATATAACCCATCTCAGCAATCTTGTACTCAACAACAACAGGAAGCTCAGATGATAAGCTGATTGTAACTGTACTTGACAGAGGACTTGCCTTCGTGAAAGAATTCATGTACCTCAGTGCAAATGTCAATGATACCGGTTCATTCATCTCTATAATTGTAGCCTCCTCTGGCTGCAAAATTAAAAGAATAATAGATAATACATTCATCATGAGCTTTAGAGTCTATCCACGGTTTTTATTTATTTATAAATCAATGCCTAACAATAGGTTTGATTAAAAATTCTTTACAACTTGCATATAGAATAGATAAGCTGCAGTATTGACCTTATCAACTGTGGTATTCTGCCGGCAAACAACATTTGCAGTTCCAATATCTCCTCTTGTTGAGTACTTCACACCTTCTTTGGTCACAGATATAACAACTGCAAGCACAAATAAATACCATTAATTCATAAACTTACTATACCACACAAACTAACTGTAGAGACAAATAGAAACAACTACAAACAATAAGGGAATACCTGTGTCACCAATACTACTGAGATCTTTACAGATCCTTGCAAACTCAGCTGAAGGCATCCGAACTATAGCTTGGTACTCTGCTTCTGGTATTCCAAGATGCTCACTATCGATATCCATGAGTTTCATCTCAAAATCAGCAATCTTATCTTGTGCTTTATTCCATTACATCACAGCCAAAGGAGGAGGGGGGTGGGGGGCACAAAAAAACATAAAAATTCATCAGTAAACCAGTGTACTAATATCATGCCACCACCATGAGACATAAACATCTCACTGGACAAAACATTTTTAAGAACAAAGGCCCAAACAGAGCAGGTTTTTTTAGTCTTCAAGTTTTTTGGAGAAAATGTTTGGTTCGTGGACTAAGAAATAAGAATGCTTGGCTAGGAACTTGAGAAATGTGAAGCAAAATAAAGGAGGAAAATGTGATATAATATGTATATATATATATAGGTGAAAACTATTCTACTCGGCATTACTGTGTGAAATCTATTGGCCCATAGTATCCTAGATAAGAATACCCTTTCATCTAATAATATTAGGAGGTGACATTTGAAGTTCCCTCATTCAGTCATCCTATTACACGTTCAAAGCAATCTCTTCACTCTCCCATGTTACACATTCAGCCACCACTTCCAAACTTCCTACATCTCTATATATATCCCATTTCTTAAGCTTCTATTGCCGTCATTGCAAAAATGTGGTTCTATATCACATTTCTTAAGATTCCTTAGACAGTGGATATCTGATGGCCAGAAGAGGAGCTACACATTACTTGTACAATGACACATTCATGTTCATGACATAGTTTAATATTCATCCAAAAATAATTTTGCAGATAAAATTTCTTTACATAGATCATGACATAGTTTACACAGCAAATTAATGACATTCAGATCTTGATGGTGATCTAGATGATTGTGCAGAAATAGTGTACAGGTTAATAGCACAAAGACAATTGCTATTCTTTTTTTTTTTTTGGAAAATCCTAACTACTATGTTTAACAAACAATAAACATTGAACCCTCAACTTTTCCTTTCCACCACCTCAACAAATCCTCTAACCATATAAATGAACTGTTAAAAACCCACACCACAAACACAATTGTTGACTAATGACATTTAAGATTATAATTGGTATTATTTACCCCTACTTTCCCAAGCAAACATATCAACTCTGAAATTATCTCCATGAACTTCACAAACATAAATAAATAACCCAACTAAATAAAGCCCAATTTACAAAATAGAACTAAGCCATAAAAACAGCATTTCCACAATTTAGGTCAAGGAATTACCAGTGGTTTCCCAATTAACAGGTAGATAAAGCACAAATTTAAGAAATATAAGACAAAAAAGCAACAATTACACATAACTCAGCAGAGGAGAGAAAAATGGAGCTTACTGGGGCTTTCAAACATGAAAGTGACAGTATCACTCCCATCATCGGCCTTAATGGTAATAATATCATCATTACCGGCACATTTTAGCATCTTAGCCATATTATTCAGATTCATCCCCATGGAAATGTTACGATCACAGCGATAATGCTCAAAACCCTCCGATCTAAGCAGAAGCGCCACCAGCGCCACGTGGCTGGAGTCCATGGCTTGGAGAGAGAACCCAGTTGCAGAGCAGTCGAAATTGGCGTCGTTTACAAGGTCTTTGATGGAATCCATCACCTTCTTCAGCAGACTCCCTTGGACTAGCCTCAGTTCCAACATTTTTCCAGAGTTTTGGGCTGAATTTCTGGGAAAATTAGGGTTTAAAAGAAAGAGTGGGAAAGCAGAAGAAAGAGCGGTAAGGGGTTTATTTTATTAATTGATAGATAGATAGACTTGAGGGAAGAAGAGTACAAGGAAAGCTAGCGAGGGTTTTATTGGCGGGAGGAATAAACGTGGAAAATTTAATTCCCGCCAATAAATTTTTCAGTAGGTAGTTAAGTTATGGACTCTTATGGGTGGGCTTTATTGGATAGAAGTTGGGCCTGGCCTTAATACAGTCGAGGCTTCTTATGTTTCATTGAGATACCAGCGCATGGAGAATTAAATTTTATTAGATCCATTCTTAAATGTTACAGTATTTTTTAATTTCCATAAGAAAAAACAGAGTAAAAGAATTTAAAAATAAGGAATTTGGACACTTTTATTTATATTAAATTATGATATGATGTATTGGACTTAAAATTCTCTACCCAAATAAAAATAAAATTGTAGCAGGATGGATGAAGTTTAGCAACGCATTGATTGAGAGTGTTGTACAAGAGTAAATCTGGACAAAGTTGGATTTATTTATTTATTTATTTATTTATAGAATGACAGTGAGCAATACTATTTGGAGTTTATACTTTTGTGCTATTTCCGTTCTTTTTTTATTTGTCATTTTATTTCTTTAATATAAATTTTTAAGAAATAATCCTGTTCAAGTAAGCTTTGTAGGCTTGTTATTATAGCTTTGAATAGATAGATACAAATGCTTAATTTTCATTTTGTTGGATACATTTAACTTATGATATGATGGTGCCTCATTGAAACATATCAATATCAATAAAAAGTGATGGGAGATTATGCAAAAGAGTTCGTTCGGAATTATAACATCTGTTCTGTTCGAACATGGTATTATATTTATATATTAAGCCATTTTATAATTCCTGAACTAATAATTTTAAATTTAAATTTAAAAATAAATAAAACACTTGAGATTAATACTCTTACAAATATTATCACAATGCTTCAGCATCAAATTTAATATAGCAGAAGCCTTGAGTTATGTTTGGCACGGGGAATGAGATTGAGAAATTTTAATTATGCACAAGGAAGAAGATCCTCTCGTGTTTACAGTGGACCGAAAGATTTCCAGTTCAATGTATAACAAATTGACTATTATACAACAGAAGTTCTTAAAATATAATAAGCTTACACTCCAGTAATGTACAAACTAGCCGCAAAAACGATATCACGTTTTATTGCATTAGAAGCAATTTCCATCTTTTTGTGGAGCGCAGAGTTGCCCATAATTGCAGCAGCATTTCTAAATTCACGGCATGTCTCATCTAGTCTGACAATGGTCCTCACTATTAGTCCTTCAGGAACATCAGTAAGCTCACAGATATCTGCGAATGGGGTTCCCTGCAATATAGGATACAAAGCAACATATATGCGGGCATTCAGTGGTCTAAATAATAGTGTTCTGCACCGGGAGAAACAAGGCAGCATGAATCTACCTTTGCCCATTCATATACCACTTCAACTAAGCCGAATTTGAGATTCTCTTGAACATACTCCTTGGGATCAATCTGTAGCTTGAACTCCGCTTGTAGCTCCCCGAGTCTTATAGCTGTGTTGTACAATCTGTCGAATGCAGTTTTTATTAATTAGGCTATTGATAAATGCCAAGACAAGTTGTTTTTCATTGCTCATTTGTTATAAACTGAAGAAAGCGGACAAGTTACACAACTATGGGCTTGGATCACTGGATCCTCTCCCGCTCCTTTTCTCTCCATTTCTTTCCAGTCCAATCTTACATAATTCATTCGTGTGGGACAAGTGGCTGGAAAGAAATGGAGAGTCAATCATAACATCTGACTTTTCTCATACCTGAAGATATACATACCAAGTATGCCTGGAACATGAAGATACAGTTGGGAATTAAATGAGTAAAAATGATTTGACCATGTCCACAAAGAGTAATATTACCAATGTGTTAGCATACATGGTGCACGGGGAAGAATAATGCAAGGCAAACGGACGACCAGTTAAGTATGGGTTGAGACAGAGCAATAACACCAATGATAGCATACATGTCCAAAAAGAGTTATAACACCAATGTGTTAGCATACATGGTGCACAGGGAATAATAATGCAAGGTAAACAGGATGAGGGTTGATACACTAAGGAGCTAACTAATTTAGTCACCCTTGATGGGCAGAATGGAACCATAAAACTCACCTAGAAAATCAAAAACAGTTGGGATTAGGTTTGGTAACATTGAGAAAGCAGTTCGATTTCCTTACTGTACAGTCACTTCAAGGACACAATTGGCCCTCATAAGTAATTACATTTAACCAACAAAATCTGAGGGGAAGTATTATACTTGTCCAAAGTGGAGCTCATCTAGTATTATTGGATGTTGGAATTTGGAAATATACATTTTCCATGACTTGTTGCAAATGTAATGACACTAGATTAGTTTGACGCCAAATATTTTTTCCAGATTCAGAAAGGTCCACTTAGGTATTAAGTCTTGAAAACCAGACCACAGTTGATAGAAATCAAAGGATGATTTGGAAGGCAACTTAAAGAGAAAAGGAAAAGTAACCGCTGTTTGGCCTCAGATAGCTTGGGAGTGAGAGAAGGTTCAGATGTATTCTTCTGCTGAAACACAAGGGCCGACATTATTGCCACAGCTTCTTCTGGTTCCAGGTCATCTAGTTGGTTCTCAAACAAGCATTCTGTGCATATCAACTCCTCCCCAGAATTCATCTCACAAGCAACACGGCCTTTTATCTGAACAACAAGGTCAGCATCTATACAGCCAATTTCCTTCAAGACATATATCTGCAGCAACACGCCTAAGATGTTAGAGATTTTTTTTCCCATTTGATTACCTGCCAAAAACAAACCATCTAATTGGGAGATCATGGAGACATACACGGCCTTGAAAATCTGGCATCTGCTGAAGTGCTTCATCTGACATTTGAAACTTCAGAGCATTGACTTCCTCGCTATGCCTCTTTAGCTCTTTTGCTGACTTAATGTGCTCCTCCAGTTTTACACACCCATGACACTTACTTTGAGCCATTTTTTGCAGTATCCTGCTCCATTTGTTGTAAGCTTCCACAAGATTTATGTCCTTCATCTTCAGATCTGAACCAAAAAAAATCCATAACAAGCACATTCGGAGAGAGTAAAGATCAAAAGCATACAAATTGAATTAGTATAATATCAAATACTAACACAATCTAGTATAACAAGGGTGGGGGGTGGTTTTATTTTATTTTATTATTATTATTTTTCTCAAGTGTGTGAGAAAGAGAGATTCCTGCTCGGAACAAAGGTTTAATTTTCATATTGATTGACACCAGTTTGATAGCTAGACAAGCAAAGTTGGCAATTCAGGGTACTTAACATTCGGTCTGCATATGGCTCATCTTGCGACTTGCGTGAACCCTCTCCCATTTGATAAATTCCATTTATCTATCAAAACACAAACTGATGTTTCTGTAACCATAAATAGTGATGTGCTTCTAACAACAAACTTGTAAGTTTGGAACCCCAGGGGTGGGAAAAATGGCAGTGGCCTTGGGGAAGTTTCATGTTTGAAAGAGTCAGACAAATAGAACTCGGTGGTTCAAAATGAAATTGGCCTCCTTGAGCTCTTTCAGTCAGATAGGTTAGGAGAGAGAGAGACATATTATTTTGTATAAGGTTTTAAAACCATAAGATGTAAATCTTCTCTTGTAGGATAGCTGTAAAAACAATTCCTTGAAGAAGTGAACCATCATAACGTGTGTTGACTGGAAGAACAATTTCCGTTATTTAACTTATAGAATGGGTTATGGACTTACGGTATATATATATAAATATAAATATATATATATATATATATATATATATATTGAGCTATTGAGTATATAATCTATATATAGTGTGGGGAAAGGAAAGAGAGTGAGAGATTCAGAAAATCCAGTGACTTGATTTTGCTTAAAGGATATACAGATATCATAAGAGGTTAAGGGTAAAATTCTTTAGCAATCATAACCAATAAGCACATCGGTATAAATCGTCTACGACAACGGATGTAAAATCCTTATTGAAACAGTTCACATAAGTTCTCCTCCTAAATAAATCAACTACATCTGGCATCAGCTCACCACCAACTTAAAATAAGAAAATTTGGATAATCAAGACCTCTCCTAGCATGAGCGAACCACCGTGCAACCATAAAATTTAAAATTATAAAAAAAAGAGAGTAGAAAATCTCTTTAACTTCTTTTTTCATTGGGCAAAATCGAGAAAAGGAACTGCTTCACTATGCGAGTAGCTAAGTTGAAAACTTTGGAAACCAAATCCCAAACGAAAGACAGTTAGACCTTGGCAATTTCAAAACCTACAAAGGCCTCCTAATAACAGAAAAGAGAGGTCAAAGTAGATCCCCTGCACTTCCCACAATTATGCTTCTTAACCAAATTACCAATTCATCCTAATGAGTACAGACATTAGATTCAGAACTAACTTGGTTTAAATAATGTAATTCAATCCTACACAATTACATTTTGGAGAACTTCTCCAAGTATTTGTAAAATACTAGCATATCATTCTTTAACCTTTTATTACATCATAAGTCAGTGCCAACCATTCCCAAGTCCACGATGCTGAAAAAGTTGTATTACTATTACCCCATAATTTTCCAGGATATCAGGCAACCAACTCAATGATATGGAGTATGTTCAAACAAATGAGGTACTGTATGTTTCTGGTAAATCAATATAATAGTTTAGTGTGGAGGCATACCTTTCACTGGATCTAAGGCTGGAGGATACTTCCCATCAGATTTCTGATCCAAGAGCAATTGTACAGTCTTGGAATACACCGCACTATTAACATCTTCCAAAAGCCCAACTTGGTCAATTTTTATTTTGCAATTGCATAGCGACAAGAATTCTTTACTCTCAATTCCTCGAACCTCGTAATTCACCCCGGCAGCGTTACCATGGTGTGGTAAATTTATTTTGACAGTACCTGATCCTTTCCGAGAAGAGAGAGAAGAACAATAATCATCATCAAAACCACGTTTTGCTTTAGGTGCCAATATCTGGAAATTGTCACTGCTTTTATTTCGTTGATCGCCACTATACAAGGGAGTTTGTAAATTTGACGGTGAATCAGGTGTCAACACTAAAACCATGTATTGTTTGGTATTTTTGGGAGGTAATTTTACGATCACTCCGAGCAAGTGATCTTGGGCCTGTCAGTTAAGAATGATATAATTCCAGTAAGAATATATATGCTCCAACTTTCACGCCATTTATGATTTAACTACAGCAATATATGTATTTGACATGTAGAAGCATATATTACAAACTTGATGGAAAACATGACGGCATTGGTTCTCAAGCGTGTTCCCGATTATTAAATAAAAAGTCTAATATTATTCACACAAAATAATTATAAAGGAAATAAACTGAATAAGGAGATCTCACGGATTGTGATTTCACGACTACAACTCTTCCAGGCGTAAGAAACTGTTGAGAAACTGAGGACTGCATTACTGCCTCTGATATCTCATTGCCATATTTTTCAGCCTCAGAGTACCACTCATAGTATTCCTCAATTGCTGGTTCACCTTTTATACACCTATGTCCAAAAGAAATCAACTTTACATATGCAATGGAAGACATAATGAAAAGTATCGGCAAACACTCCAATAGATATCTTACAAAGAGTTAAATTTATTTAAAAGCAATATGTGATTCAAAGAACAATGAACATTTTGTATCTAGAACACTAGTGTGAAAAAAAAAGATATTATATATATATAACATAAGATGCTACAAGCACAACATGACCCAGTCTAAAATCTGTATTTCATTATACATCATAAATAAAAAACCTCATACGTTAACATGTAAAGTAGAACAACAATACCATATAATAACAACTGTAATAACAAGCACAGATGATCTTGACAGCATGCTCTAAGTTATTTTCTGACTGGGGAAAAAGAAATAGAGATAACAATTATGCTGATCAGGCTTACCCTACAAAACAAGCAGTGAAAATCAGAACAAAACAAAGATAAAAACTACAGAACAAAAATACAATAAGAGAATAACAAGACCAGTAAAGTAAAACAACCAACGAAACAAGTGCTTAACTATAGTATTGATAAGTAGGTTTTATACCTACTTATCCGGTATCTATTACTTGAATTTGTTGTTTAATCCTATGTTTATAAGTAGCTTTTCACGCATTTTTGGTTTGTTTTGCAAATTTCATGTTTGGAAACTATCTTGGTGGCATTTGAAGACAAACTGGATTAAAGTTGATGGGAATTGATGTGATGGAGGCTAAAGTGATCAAGGCTCGAAAGGAAGTGAAGCAGCAGCAGCAGAAGGCAGTATGCAGAACTGAAGCATAGTGCGGCTGGCCTATGGAGCAGCGCGGCCGCGCCAGTCCCCATTCACAGAAACCCTGTAGTGCGGCCGCACCCAATTTGACCTTGTGGGCAGCGTGGCCACGCTGTTCCTTGTCTGACCAGAAGTTTGACTTTTCATTTAAACGAGCCAATTGGATTGAAGCTTGGGCAAGGGGCTAGACGAACTTTAGCCTATATTTAGGCATATTTTCAGCTTGTATTAGAGATCGAAGACATAATAAATCCCTCTTGGGGGATCCATCTTGTATATTCTTTCTTTAATTTCTATCTTAGATTAGATTAGAGTAGATTACGAAAACCCTATATTAGATTAGATCTGAAGATTGAAACAACTTGGTGATCATTGGAGATTCAGATTTGGAGCAAGAGAAACTCGGATTTGCTTACATCAATTCCTATTTCTCTTTACTTCTATCTTTATTTCTCAATGTATAAACAATTGTGGATTATGGATCTTCATTCAATTATGAACTGAACTCTATTTTGAGATTACAATGAATCTTATTGAGTAGTTTACTTTGATATGCTTCCTTGTTAGTCTTGTTAACTATTCTTGGAGGTTTGTGAGTAATTGTTTAATTGTCTAGCTATTAATTACCGTGATAATCCATATGAAATTGAGAGACGGATTATGGGTTTAGATCTGATCATAATAGCACATGTTTGTGATTTCTGGATGGACTTCGTGATTCGTGCCTAGGATAGAGATATACTGTGACAAACGAGATTTTTTTGTAATTTAATTCGAATAATTATTGAATTAAATAAATATTTTTCGATGATTTAATTATTGGGTTAAATAATTAATTGATGAATTTATGGGAGATTAATTTAATTATATGTATTATATTGATTAAATTAATGTGGAGAATTTTATTATTCAAAGTATGTATTTAATTGAGCTTATTTGATTAAATGAATTATTTAATAAGCATAATGTTATTCTAATTAATTTATAATTAATTAGAGATTTAATAATTTACATAATTAATAAATGAGAATTTAATTATGTAACTATGTGAATTAATTATCATATTTATTTAAAATAAATCAAATAAGATATTTGATTAATTGCCTAATTGGGTGTGTCATGATTAAACTATATTATAAGAGGTTAATTAAAATAATTAGAAGGGATACTTATGATTCAAGCCAAACAAAGCCCTATGAGGAGTTGGGAGCAGTTAAACCACGTAAGGATTAACTGACCACAACTGTGCGCATTAATCAGTCTTGTTTCTTTTACGTATTTCATTTTATCAAACTTAACTTAGAGAAAATCAGAGAGAATTAGAGAGAAATTTGAAAGAAACTGGGAAATTGAAGAAGGAAGTAAAGAATCAAAGGGATTCTATATGGGGTAATCTCTTCAAACCCAATTTGTAAATTACGTTATTATTTTCTATGAAAACTATCTCTAAGTCCTCTATGATTGAAGAAAGTTGCAAATTGATGAGTATAGGATGTGATGTATATGTTAGTTTATGTGTACATCATATATTCATGTGTAAGGAAATTGATTTCATGTAATCATGCTAAAATCAGAGTTTTCCATTAATAAGTATTTTGAGTTCTCTGTAAAACAAAATTTGAGTGACCAATGCACGAATTGTTGTTTAACATGAAATTCAACAGTAGATTATGTTAGCATATGTTAAAACGAAGAAAACAAACTTTGAGCAGATGATTTGATTGTTATAACGAACCCGTAATATCAATTTTCATGTTTTATCTTCAAAACTCAAAAATACCAAGAATAGTGAAATTATATGATTTGATTCAAGTAATTGTATGTTTTAACTTGTTATAATCATGCTAGAAAGTTTGGGTAATGATTATATGTGTATTAGAGTGTTTGGGTATGCTTAATTTCATGTGTGAATAAAGTAATTGGATGTTTTTTGGCCACGTTTCTATTTTCCTCATGAATCGCAAAATCTTCAGGGTTCGCATCATCACGGCCGCCTCGCCTCGAAGGACAAATGGAAGCGGCTTGTCGCAGTGTAAATACCCCCTCGCCGCTTCAAAGAACAAATGTAGCGCTACCTTGGTGCCTACACCGAAATTTGAAATTTTTCTATGTGTTCAAGTTTTGAAAATGTGTTTTTAAAACCTAATGTAATGAACATGAAGACATGTCAAGCATATAATAATATGTTAATTAACTTACGTTATGTGAATAATTAATAAGACTTAAAAGTCCAATAACGTATTCAAAGACCAATGTTAGGATTCGATAGGTATATCAAACTATTGATTAATGGGTATTGTGAATGTATTGATATGTAGGATTTAATAAGGAACGTGAATTAATCGTAGCTTGTGCAAGAGGCAAGTTTCTAAACCTTACTTTTACATTGAGCAAGTATTCTATTCCTAATTTATTGTTGTTAAACAAGTTTCCTTAAATTCTAAATTATTCATTGATCAAACCTTAGACTTGTATTCTATATCGAGTAAGTTCTTGTTCTTAATTGTTCAAGTTCAAGACTTCATATTAGATGCTATAATTCTTTTAAAGCATGATTCCTGTTATACAATACTTATTCGATTGTATACATCTTGAATTTTATTTGAATATCAATTATTATTGAACCTCAGAAGACTAGCGAACCCTTATTGATTCAACTAGTTGATGAACGCTCTAAAATTAGAACTTTTATCGAGCTTATCCAAACCAAACTTCCTTTGGTGCGGACTCTGATGTCAAACTGAGATGAACAACCCTTTAATAGGGGATTATTTACGCTTATCGTTAAGATATTGTGCACAATATGGTACTAGGAGCTGATCCCCTTAAGTACGATAAGAAGAGTCCATAATCTTATGACTGTTAAAGGTTTCAAGTATAAACACTTGACAACCTAGGATATAGTTCAAGGTCTTATGACCCTCAGAAGTTCTTTTGATTCTTGTTATTCATTCTTGATTCAAAAGCCGAGTTTTTTTATTTCAGAAGTCTTTGATTTATTCGCATGTTATTATTTATTGTTATATCATTATACTTGTGGGCAATCGTGCTCACTCTTGCGTAATAATAACGTTGCAGTTAAGAACGAAAAGTTCGACGAACCTTCTACTAGCAAAGGCAAGGGCAAAGCTAATAAGTGATGAAGACTTGTTGTTTAGTCGATATATTTGTGTTTCAGACTTGATGTTGTTTAAGACTTATTTATTTGTTTATGTTTCCATACGAAGTTTAAGTTTAGTTTGACACAGGATTGTATTTATTATTAGGATGTTGTAACCCCTATTTCTATCTATTGCATGGGTTCATTTATTATGGGTAGATAGACAGATGATATTTGTACAGTGAACACCAAATGTCGTGGAATTAAAGTACCCGGATTTGGGGGTGTCACATATACCTATGCACCGCATGTAATCTGATAAGAACTTGTGCTTCAATCCTCTTTAATTGTAATTCACATAGAGATATAGTAAATTAGTTAATTAGGGTGTTCATATTAATTCTATCAACTGTGGATTTAATGTGATATGGATATTGTGCATCGAGAGATGGTCATATTTTACCTTCGTGTTCTTGAGAGTGTATCGATCTACATGAAATAATAAGTGAAATTGTAGTCTCAAGTCTTCATTATCTAATTTCATTCTAGGAGTAACTAGTATTAGTTTAATTACATATTTTTAAATATAAAATATCAAATCAATCATTTAAATAAGATTAAGTTGATTACGGGTTAGTGCTTGGTAATTTTCATTAAATAATTCTATGTAGGATACTCTACTTACTCTTTATTACTTGTTGACCGTGTATACTTGCACTCATATTGTACGTGAAAACGACCAACAAGAATACAAAGAGTTGTGCACTATGCAGCAATTAGGTTTAGTAAAGTAAAGCAACAAAAGAAAGACATCCCAAACTACAGTATACAAGAGTTGTGTATTATGCAGCAATTAGATTTGAGGTTTAGTAAAGTAAAGCAACGAAAGAAAGATGTCCCAAAACGAGTATACGAGAGTTGCGTATTATGCAGCAATTAGATTTGTACTGAATATAGGACCCAATGATTATAGCATTTCAATGAGCAAGCAATCGTATGAGGCCTATAAAGACCCAACATGCTACATTCACCAAGTAAACATTTGATGTAGATGAAAAGTTTAAGAACAAAATTACACAAGCATACAATATAACAGAAGTCCACACAATAAATGATGCTACTTGGGTGCACAGGTGAAACTGTAATACATCATGAACAGCCATGATTTGAGCCAATCTAATTTTATACTTACTCAATGGCTTTTGTATGCTGAGCAAGCTTTAGAATTAAAAGTTGTTGTTGCTCTGGAAGTTTCTTCTGAGCATGAAATTCAGCAAAACTTCTTTTTAGCATGTCTTCAACCTGCATTAGTGTTCCACACTCAGCATCAGTAAAATAAAATTCTAGGATAAGTAAAGAGATACTAAGAAAAATCTTTGGCCACACCCATGCCATATAGAAAGTGGACAACTTTGGTATGCAGAACTAACACACTATTACGTAGTGGTAGTGACCACAAAGCTGGTATAATCTAGATCTAATTGCAGAAGATTAGATTTCTCATATGAAAATTATAGATTTATAAAGTAGTTTTAGGAAGCATACGGGCTACTAGCTAACTACCCAAGGCACATCAGTCCTTCCTATTAGTTTGACTTCTTCAGGCCTTTGACCTTCCTGCTACAGATTTATATCCATAAAAATCTCATTACAATATCCTGATATTCACACACAAAACAAAATATTTATAAACTAAGAACACTTGGATTGAGTTGAGAGGGACTTTAGATACAAGAGAACAGCTGAGACTCTTGTGCGTTTCACATAAATCACTATTATCTACTAGTATCCACATGGTGTACAAATTTGTTTCAACAATTGCAGGATTTTTTTGACAGTAGCTTTGAAAAGAATCTTAAATTTTTTTTATTCCCTCGTAAAATGAAAAAAGTGAACGATTAGAGCACTTCAGCAGTAAAGAAGAAAGACAATTAATTAACTAAAAATGTTGACACAACTATACTATAGTCTGGACCATTATAGTATGAATAACATGAGATAAAAATAGTTGGCCTACTGAAGCATAACCAGACAACCATAATCTAAATATCTTGGTCTAGCACTTGTGAAGAAAATTAATATATTAATGCATGCAAGAAACAGATTTAAGTGCATAAAATTATGCAACATCTGGCAATCCACAACTTTTCCAAGGTATAATACCTTCAATTCTTCAACACGAAGAAGATGCATGATCATGATGTAGGTAAGTCGAAATTGAGATTCAAGCCTGGTTGCACTGCCAACTATAACATGCTTCAAGTCCTTCTCTTCAGGGATTTCATCACGGCACATCACAACAACGGTACCAATTTTATCGAGTCCCCTTCTTCCGGCACGACCAGCCATCTGAGTGTATTCTCCTGGGAGTAACTGTCTAAATTCCTTTCCATCAAACTTCCTCAACGTATCAAATACAACCTGCCAAAAACATCAATGCAAATCAAATTTTAAAAACAATAACTTGTGCTACTTGATGTGGCATTGCATGAAGTTAATGATAAATTCAAAAAAAATATCCTCATGCTGTTAATTTCTGAAATTAAAAATTTATCACAAGAAACTACAACATAGAGGCAGATTACAAAAAAGCAATAATCTCTTCTTGCTATTAACTGTTAATATCAAAATTTTCATTTTAGATGTTCTAACTTCTGGAAACCGAATATACACAAGTAGAACGTCCATGAACATTCGCAAAGTTTATACATGATATAAAAAAAGGCCCTCCTATCCAATTTCAATACAAGAAAATGACTGCAGATCACCTTCTGTAGAATACAAACCGATAGGTGTGGGGATCGCATTAAAACTTCAGACACTACATTTCATGACCAATTTAGCAAATGATGGACGCATAAAAGACAATTACAAGGACAAGAAAAAGTACTAGGCAACTCGTGTGATTGACATATGTTAGAATGTAGAACATTTTGTAAATCAATTAGAATATTATTAGAATCTAGCTATTTAGGGAATGTAGTATTTAGCCTTGATTACAGCTCTAATTAGAGCCTTAATTGTAGTTTGATTGTAACAAAATGTAGTATATGAGAAGGATTTAACCTCTCATATTCACCAATTTCTTTGTTTTCTCACAACTCAAAATATGGGCTTCAACTTGGTATCAAAACTACTGTAGTAGGCCACCGTTCATTGGCACTGTAGTAGGCCACCGTTCATCGGCATTGTAGCAAATCATTGTTCATCGGTATTGTAGCAAAGTATTGTTCATCGATACTATAGATCGTATTGTTCATCTAGAGTGCTCGTCTCTATCCTCTTCTATCTATAATAATGTGTTTTTGGTTCTTTTCCTATTTTTCTCATATACGGTGGTAATAACTATTTTGTTTACCTTACTTCCATATAGTGTTCCTTAAGGCTTTGAATCATCCTTGTTGATATTTTCTTGGATATTCATGTTGCTTTTGTTAAATCATGACATAATCTAGTTCTATCACAATAGTGGTGAAATGGCGAGAAAATACTAGCCAAAAAGAGTAAAACTATATCTTTATCATTTGTTTTCACGTATCTCTTTTTCTGCAAATTTATTATCTCTTCCATGTCTAGTCTAAAGCCACTTTTTTCCCTTCTCATCGCGGGACACTGGCATAGTACAGTTGATGGCCTCTACTATCTAGATGTTCCTAGACTACCTTAGGTAAACATTATGGGACTTTATTTAGTATTTTAGAATCTTTGTTTCCTCATTTAACTAAGCAGTGTAAAAAAAATTGTTTTTTTGTAAGCCTTGTGAATTAGCTAAACATAAACACTCAATTTATTCTGTTATTCATTATCTTCAATTTGAACCATTTGTTGTTACTCATTATGACGTTTGGGGACCTTCTTGAGTTATTTCTCATACTAGTCATCGTTGTTTTGTTATATTTATTGATTGCTATTCTCTATAAACATCTTTTCGTTTTAAAAATGAAGTTTTTCACTTTCGAGAATTTCATACAAAACATAATTTTCTCAATGACAATGATCGTGAATATATCGATGGCTTTTTTTTTATCTTATTAACCATGGCATTATTCTTCATACTTCTTTTCTTAAAAGTCCGAGAACAAAATGATAGAAAATCACTTCTAGAAGTTGTCCGGGATAAACTTTTAGGGTGAAGTTCCCAAATCGGATTCTTTTAGAGTTCGGGTAATCGAAGCCCAATCTCACTTCTCAAACATTTTCCTGGTCATTCACTTTCTCCACGAGTTTTTGGTTGTGTTTTGTCCATGATAAAAATCTTATTCGGGGTAAACTTGATCCCAAATCTCTCCGTTGTGTCATCATATTGGGTATAAATATTTTCATCCTCCTTCTAACCGAGTTTATATTACTCATAATGCCACCTTCTTGGAATCTGAATCATTCTATCTTGATCCCTCATCTCCTCTGGGGGAGAAATCTATTAGTGCAGAGGAGTTGATGGACTTTGAGCCAAGTTGTGACATTCCTTTTGCTATCACTTATCCTATAGTCACTGATATTCGTATGATATTCGTATGATAGATGGAACCTGATTTGAAGACCTATTCCCGAAGAGATAAGGAATCGATCCCGTCTGTACTACCACAACAGCCCTGCTTGGATCCTAGTTCTCCAGCTTGCTCTATTGATTCTAATGGTAATAACTCAAATATCCCTACTGAAAATTGTGATATCAATCTTCCAAATTCCCTTAGAAAAGGAGTTAGATCATGTACTCAACATCCTATTTTTAACTATCTCTTGTGATAATTTATCTACCTATTATTGTGCCTTTGAAAATGAATGTCTTGAGAAAGAATGAGACATGGGAGTTAGTTCCTCTTCCCCATGGGAATAAATCTTTTGGGTGCAAATGGGTGTATACAGTGAAGAAAATGTCCGATGGGTCGGTTTAGACTCAAAACCAAACTAATTGCAAAGGAATACACTCAAACTCGTGGAACTAATTATGAAGATACAATTGCTCCAGTGGCAAAAATGAATTTTGTCCGTACCATTATATCTTGTGCAACAAACTTTGGGTGGAACCTCCAGCAACTTGATGTAAAGAATTCATTTCTTCATAGAGACCTTAAAGAGGAAGTATACATAGAAGTTCCTCCGGACTTCACCTCATGAGCAACTAATGGAAAGGTTTGTAAGTTACGAAAATCTTTGTATGAGTTAAAATAATCCCCTAAAGCATGGTTTGATAGGTTCTATAAAGGCATGGTGAGATTTAGGTATAAACAAAGTCGGGAGGATCACACTATGTTTCAAAAAATGTGGTAATGGCAAAATTACCATTCTCATTGTCTATGTCGATGACATTGTCGTAACTGAAAATAATGAAGAAAAGATTGTTAATCTCAAGAAAAAATTTGCCAATGAATTTGAAATCAAGGTCCTTGACCCCTTGAAATATTTTCTTAGCATAGAAGTTGCAACATCTTCTAGTGGCATATTCATGTCCCAATGTACTTGATCTATTAACAGAGACGGACATGTTAAGATGCAAACCAGCTGACTTTCCCATTGAGTTTAATCATCATACAGGTGGCATAGGACCCAAGGAGAGATATCAACGGCTAGTGAGAAGACTAATTAACCTCTCCCACACTAGACCTAATATCTATGTTGTGGGAGTCGTAAGTTAATATATGCATGATCCATGGGATTGTTACATGAAAACTGTCTATAGAATACTGAGATATCTAAAATCTGCTCCTAGAAAGGGAATATTATTCTCATATCATGGTCATATGAAGATTAAAGCTTTTACCGATGCAGATTGGGTTGGTTGTATTGATGACCGAATATTGTTCATTTATAGGCGGCAACCTTGTCACTTGGCTCAGCTAAAACCACTCGGTTGTGGCTAGATCTAGTGTTGAAATCGAATATCAAGTTATTTCATTGGGAGTGTGAATTAATGTGGTTGCGAACATTGTTAGAAGACTTGAGAATCATAACTAATGAGTCAGTGAGATTGTTTTGTGACAGTAAAGCCGCCATCAATATTGCAAATGATCCGATACAACATGATGGAACGAAGCACATTGAGATTGACAGACATTTCATCAAGAAAAAGTTAACTAATGGTCTCATTTGCATACATTTTGTCAAGATAAATTATCAGCTTGTTGATCTTGACCAAATGTCTCAGTAGTACAACGTTTCATCTCTTATATTTCAAGTTAGGCTTACGAGACATCACGCACCAAGTTGAGGGGGGAGTGTTAGAATGTAGAATATTTTGTAAATCTGTTAGAATCTAGCTATTAAAGTAAAGTAGTATTTAGCCTTGATTACAACTCTAATTAGAGCCTTAATTGTAGTTTGATTGTAACATAATATAGTATATATACAATGAAATGATGAGAAGAATTTACCAATTTACCTCTTATATTCACCAATTTCTTTGTTTTCTCACAACCCTAAATATGGGTTTCAACTACATACATGCTTTTCAAACTTTTCCACATCAATGACCATTATCTAGCATATTGTAATGAGAACCATTGGGAGGAAGTTCATCCAAAATTCACGAAGGCACATCACACATCAAATCATTAAAACTTCTTCTAAATATGGTTTGATGCCACCAATGTCAAAGAAAGACTAATATCACCATAAGCATTAAGGGACAAATTAATAATCAATCAAAAATCAAGTAAAGAACACTAAATGAACCCAAAATACATTTAATAACACACTGTCATAAACTGAAAATGATCAAAACTTAACAATGAGACTAGTTATACTCCCTCCATCTGAAAATAAGTGTCCCATTTATTTGGCCTTCTGTTTTTAAGCATGTTAAGGTTTGTCTAGTACATACATACATGGACAAAATTTATTTGATTTCTTTTTCAGTATTAAATAATGATACTGCAAGTTGTTATTTGAAAAAATTATTGAAAGAATTAATGTTTAAGTGTGTCCTAGATAAAAAAACATATGCATCAAACAATTCAAATAAACCCCTCCATTTCCTGACAAGGGAGTATGTTTTAACAGCAGTGCAATCCTTGAAGACTCACCGTCCTAGCTGGGGCATTAACACCCATTGCAAATGTCTCCGTTGAAAACAAAACCTACAGAGAAAATGGCATAAGAATCAACAAAGGAAACCTTCCAAAGGACCCCATAACATGTCAGAGGCTTCAATTAAAAAAATAATAAATAACTCCCTTTCATAGCAGTTTTGATTTCCAGCACTCCTTTAAGATTTAGACACAGTGTTTTAAAAGTCGCTAGATGGACCTAGGCAATGGAGGGGGCGCCTATGGAGGGGGCGCCTAGGTTGTGCCTAGGCGTTTTCTTAGGCAGTCTCATTTATTATATTTCTATTACACATACTTATTATACTATACAACATATTGTAGATGTAATTTTTAAAATTTTTACATGAAAAATTACCAAAAAAAAAAATCATTTTGAGTATTGTAAAGCTTCAAAGTAAAGGTCTGGTTATGCCTAGGCATGGCCTAGGCAACCAGTTAAATCGAGAAGGTAGAGGACCGCCTAGAGCCCAAGTAGGGATTTTTAGAGCACTGGATATAGAAAGACGTAATTTGGACACAACATTCTATATTTTGTTCTTCAATAAGATTTCTGACAACATTCGACTTTTGAAAGAGGAAAAACAAAGGTATGGACACTATACAACAGTCTGAACATTTAACTAGTAAACAGTATTACCTTAATGACACCACGGCAGAAAAGCATTTCAACCACTTCTTTAACAATTGGAAGTAGCCCTGCATGATGCACACCAATCCCTCTACGTAGAAGATTTTGAACTCTGACAACCTATATAACCAAAAAGGTAAACAAAGTCTAGCAACCAGTAAAGTGATATGCATTGATATAGGCCTGATACTAAAAACAATAAATAAAAAATTTAAAAAACTATTTATGACACCTGTGGTAAGTTCCTATCAGATCCCTTTAGCCGCGAAAATGCTTTATCACAAAAAATTTGAATATCACTTTTCTCAGAACCACTTGTAAGGTCAACCCCAGTCATGTGATCAGCTGATTTGTCACAGCGATTCTTTGAGAAACAAAATATAACCACCTACAATCACAATATAAAGGAAAAAATTATAGATTAACATGAAGGAATTCAAAAACTACCCCATTAAACTTTGATACCTCAATAAATAAGTAGAAACGCGAAGTGAAGAAAACAAAATATGAATGCAGGCATAATAATGTAGGTTAGACCTTGCATTATTAACCACGCACAATAGTGTGAAAATTGTTAATAATAAATTTTTAACCCTAAAAACCCTCCGACGGAGTCTGTCATTACAATGACTCTTCCGAGAATGCTACTTGAATCAGCCATCCAGTCAGCTTTGAACGGCGTGGATTATATGATATGATATCTGATTAAATATAAAATGAATGATTGATTTTAAAACGAATATGAAGAGTCTATATATACAGGTAATAATGACAACTTGGCAAGCTTATTTATAAGCTACAACCACAAATAAGCTTATGATCTCCTTGACCCCCAGTTGTTTTGGCTACTCCCGTTGTTTTGGTTCTCCAAACCAGCCCAAGAAGAGGACCCTAAATTTTGGGATCCAGAATGCTTGTTCTGTTTACTTCTGATGAAAATATAAAAATGAATGATTGATTTTAACATAGAGGATGAAGAGTCTACATACAGGTAATAGTGACAACTTAGCAAGCTTATTTATAAGCAACAACCACAAAGAAGCTTCTGATCTCCTTGACCCCCAATTGTTCTGGCTACTCCCATTGTTTTGGTACCCCCACCCAGCCCCAGAAGAGGACACTAAATTTTGGGATCCAGAATGCTTGTTCTGTTTACTTTGAATAGAAGTTGCACGTTTCTGAGTTTGAGAAACATCGTGGGATGCTGAAGATCCGGAAGAATATCTTCCAGTACCACCACTAACTGTACTCATGTTTTTCTTCTTGTACGCATCTTTGGCAGCTTTCAGTCCCAGAGCTATAAACTTTTCGCTTTCACAAACTTTGTAAAACTCCCCAGAGTAAAAGAGACAGTGCTCTAATGGAACTGGCCTTTTGGTTGTCCTGATAACAATAATGTACCAAATAGCGCAAATTAGTAAAGCAGTCGACACCACCACCACCACCACCACCCCTCATTTCATCCAAGGGTTTAGGTGCAAGTACAAACAGACATACTGTAATTTAATATAATATGTAGATTCACTCCGTCCAGAAATAAATAACTTGGTTTGCATGGCACATATACATAGTTTAACAAAGCAAATATGTGGCCAAGACAGAAGGTATACTTTCCATTGTGCACTTTAGAATAAGTACGGTTGGATAGGCTAAGGTTTCCTTTGACTTTTAAAAACTGTCTAATGCACATGTATAACTGAATCAAATCACTTATTTGGGACATCTTAAAATGGAACTAAAGTGTTACGAAGGAAGTATATTAGAGAACAATTTTAAAAAATACATGATTTAAAATTCCAAATGATCAGTTGAATGTGAAATTATAAACATTTGACTACCCAGTTACACAAATTTGCTTTTGCTTCGTACGACCAATCCAATCAGCAAATTCAATTGTATTAGGCACCTGCAAAATTTAAAATGAAAAGTTTACCACAAATATCCAGGCATAGAATGAAGGAAAGTATGACAAGTTTACCACAAATATCCAGGCATAGAATGAAGGAAAGTAGACCTCAGAAGTTGCATAGAAAGCTTACCACACCTCAATCCTCAGACACCCACAAACACAAAATAAAACATAATTTTCATAATTCAGGACCTGTGACATCTATGAGATGAGAGAGAATATGAAACCAGTTCAAGGTAGATCAGTGAACGTCCCCCAACTAGATCAACTTTCAAGTACCAAAAAAAATAATAATAATAAATCTCACTTTGGTAATTCATACTGCAGCATTGAAATTCCAAAGGAACAAAAATGGACTTGTAAATCATCCAAGTTATGAAGATTCCAATTAATAACTCAGAAATGTTAGTTTCTCAAACTCTTAGCCACCTATGAAGTTTGACTATGTATATTTTATTCAAAATTTGAACAAAATAATCAGTTTGGAATATCGTTGCATTTAATAGGTGCAGCTTTAAATCATTACAACCTTGTGAGAGGAGCCTTTCACATTTTAATAAGACCAAGAGTGCTTTGCAGTTCTTAAAAACAAAAAAAGTCAATACAATAAATCGTAATTGGAATGAAGGCCTCATTCAAATGTAGTGTAATATCATGATATACAAAAATATATACCTGTACACATCACATTACATACATACATATATATATATATGTGTCAAGAGCAAGTACCGTAGCTGAAAGGAGGACAATATTGATATGCCTTGGAAGCATGATGATAACTTCTTCCCAAACAACACCTCTTTCAACATCGTTGACATAATGCACTTCATCAAATATAACCTATATCCCCATAGATAGAGCAGTCAAGCCAGCTAACTATTTCAAGATATATTCAAGAAAGCAAGTAAGAGATATGTGAAATTGGTAATGATTAATGTAAGAACTAAATCTAAAGAGAAGGGGAAAATATATTGCTAAGGTACCAAATAAAACAAACTCCTTTACCCATTCAATATCACGTATTATATCTGCGCCCTTGTAGAGCATTGATCTTAGTATTTCAGTTGTCATGATGAGACAGGAAGCCTCCGGTCTCAAGCTAACATCCCCAGTGAGAAGGCCAACATCAAATTTTCCACAAAAATCTCTATACTTTTGGTTGCTGATGGTTTTGATGGGAGCAGTATATACAGCTCTTGTACAATGCTGCATGACACAAATTTGAAGTCCCATTATTCAACTTTAAAACAATGTATAATATCAAACAAATAAATTATATAATGAACAAAGACAGTTGAAGGATTAGCTTCTTAATTCAGATGATCAAAACCATGAATGAACGTGATTTTGTATAACAAACTGAAACTACTATCAGAACACAATGACATAATAAAACAGGTTGAGGATATGGAAGTAAGTCATACTTTTGAAGACAGGGCAAATGCATACTCTGCAACAACCGTCTTCCCAGCTGATGTATGAGCTGCCACAAAAACAGAGTCTCCCTTTTCAAGATAATAGATAGCCTGTAATTATCACGGTAGAAAAAAACTAATTGTTGTCTTTAAGCTGCAGATAACAGAACATTAAAGAGTAGCCTGTTCAAGAAAATACATGGCAGATTATTGCATGCCTGCCAAAAAATTGCTTAAATAGTTCATAACAACTAATGATGCGTCATGCATGATATGAAAATGATAATATATATGAGAAAAACAATAAAATCAATGTTCCAAAAATGTTATAGAGGTAAAACTCTGGGAGTGGATATAAGCGACTACTTTAAACAATCATATTGAACATGGTTTAGACTTGTGCATTGAAACTTTTAAAGTCAATGATTGATATAGGCAGGAGTGTATAATTTGAAAGATAGCAAGAGAAAAATCCACAGAACCCTTTCTGAAGAATGAATAGGTTCTGAAACCTGTATACATAGCCAGAGGAATATACTAAACAATTTAAATTAATAAATGAAGTCCAAATTCAGATGGATATTAATAAGAGGAAATGTCATTGCTGTTGTTTCACATCCAAGAACAAAGTTAAACTTACAAGTTCTAGGTTAAGATTGTTCTACGATACTTATAACTGATTCATTATCCAAGTACAGGGCTGTATATTTGGCATTGATTGGTACCTCTTTCTGAAAAGCATCCAGTTCAAAAGGAAAATCAAGTGCCTTGTCAGGAACAAGATCATGGAAGCGTTCCGCAATAATTTCACTACCTCCACGAACAGCCCACGCCTGGAAAGAATACATTTATTAAGTAAAATCAAGAGGAAAAATGCACTTCAAAAAAAGTTGAAGACCGTTGTTCAAATTTAGTAAGGCTCTTGTAAATTGCTACTTCACAAACAGTTACCTCTTTCTGCTGCTGTCCACTGGCACTAGATTCATCCAATTTTGAAGTTGATTTTCCTGATTCAAATGACAAAATCTCATCCAAAACAGATGCTTCAATGTCAGAACCACCACCAGCCACATTCAGAGTATTCCTTTGAGTTTCCAGTGGGAAAGTCTCCAGCTTATTAGAATCCACCTCATTCGCTTCAGTTTCTGGGACCGTTATACCTTTATGAACAACATTTCTGTAAACCTCTCAAAAATTATTAACAATGACAAATATAAAAGGTGGGGCAGTTCTGCAATATAGAATAGTATTATTGGGGGTCATAATCTTTTTACTAGACAATTAGTTGTCGTAGGTGAATAGAAAATGACAATGTATCCTACGATTCAGTTACGATTTGATATGAAACAATGGATACTTTTTAAAGTTAGAAACCGATTTGAAAAAGCTTTTATGTAGAAACAATTAGATCATGAAGATATTTTTTCATCACTTTTGATGAGCTTTTAATCACTTTTTAGAATTTATACAAAACTCTCCACTTGTTAATTTGAATTATTCTCTTTTACTTAATAGATAAAAGGTGAGTCTGAATTTTTGTTTTCTCTTGTTACTCTATAAAGATTACTAAAATAATATCTAATAAATCAAGAGTATTTTGCCTACTGTCTAACTTCAAATTTATTTTTAGTCTATAATAATATTTACTTGACTACTTTTATATTTAGTCAAGCTTATATACTTGATTGTCCAATAAATTGTGTGTTTTATATGTTTAAATATATATTACCACATTTTTCATTTCGCTTCTGTATCATATGATACTATTCACGATACATGAAACACGATATGAGGGTTTTCAATACACAATACGATTCACGATTTGACAACTATGGCACTTAATCATATAGTTAACTCAATATTATTGCCTCCAATTCACAATGCAGCATTCCTTAGCTATTCACAAATAGTCTAGAGTATCTACTTGCTCAAGACACTTTGATATCAACATATCCTATCCTCTTTTTATAAATGCACCAGTTCTCAATAACAGATATTCACAAATATTTCATAACTTCTCTTTGTTCCCAACCTGTTACTACTGATTCTGAAATGCTCCAGCAATCAGCATCCTAACACTGAGTAACTCCAAATTAAAGATACGGCACTTCTATTTTTACCCTCTAAGCATTGGAAGTCAAGACTTTAGTAAGAAATATATATCCCAGACAGCTCTCCACTACTGGGTTCAGATAATGAATGCAAATAAATGCCCTATTAGTTTGTTATCCCTTTACATTAACATCACAATCATAAAAATGGGAGCAGTCAACATCCTACTCAAAATGATACTACACATGCAAGGTATGAAAGGTGAACCAACATGAATGCTATGCCACCAGAACTAAAATAATGTTTCAGATATTCATGAGCTGAAGACCAACGCGATGCAAGTTCTCGCGCACACTCAGTGTGTCACCCATACATCATAACTTTAAACACAAAGCACATAGAACTAGAATATGTAGGTGTAGATCATACAGACCATCTCCAGTGAATTCCACGACATCCTCTTCCCAAGCTTTCTTAAATAAGTCATCAAATTGCACAGATAATTCAGTCTGCAAATAGCACGTACTGGTGTCAGAAAGGAAGGGGATAAAGAGCAAGCACATAGAGAATGTCAGACTGCTACTAAAATTTGGTTCTTAAAATTACACATGTGCATGCATTACGCATAAAAATTGAATCATGAATCTTCCAAGCCTCCTTCAAAATACTTTTGCACAAACAAAGGTAAACAGGCGCATGTCCCGTTGAACTACAAAAGCCTAATGTGCCCAGTGCATTATAACTTAACATGTTAGTATCACTACAGGAAACAACTGACCACCTTAGTATCAGATTTGCTCTTCAGTTCACCTTGATCTCCATAAACATTCCACGAGTATGAATGTGCCTTCAAAATGTTAATGTACGAAGAACACATGTCAATTAATTATAAATGTAGTTAATCGAATAAAGAAAAGGCGGTGTGGGGATCTTTCAAAAGACAAATCAAGTAAGTTACCTTTAGATTGCCAAAATCCATTCCTTGTTTAAAGCTTGGGGGACAGGCCTGGGCGGGACCACCATTTAGCACCTCCCACACCCAATCCCCGTTAGACGCGCCATCAGGAAGAATCCTTCCTGCAGATTGAGAATCTTGCCAAACCACCTGGACGAAAAGGGCGGCTGTTAATGCTTCCCTTTACGAAATCCTTATGAGGCCCGGCGATGCGTGGCAAAACATCAGAATCCTCAGATCCTACCATAAGTTCTGATACATCCACCTAAAAGATTACAATAAACCAACTCCAGGATAATATCAGATATTAGAATAAAGAAGTGTGTGATAACCACAAAGACTACTGAGAAATCTGTAGATATTGTTGTAATTAATCAAAGCACTAAATAAAATGTTTATGACTAATATTTAATGTTTTGCTATGTAAAAAATGGTGTAAGGAACATTGCACACTACACAAGTTTAAAATATTTTATTTATTTTTTACAGAAACAAGTTCACAATTCATACCTGCGCTGAGCTGGGTTCCCACTTTTCTATGGCTGATCCCCTACTTGGACGTCGGAAGGGTAATTCCCATGTGGGAACCACAACTGACCGGGGCAAGGATGGCTCCAAGTTAATTTTTGCTTTATCGAACCAGTCAAACTCCCATTGCCTTCCATCATTTTCAGGAGAAAACTCATCAGGATCTAATCTTGGCAGAAGATATTTCTCCTCTATATACTGTTTTATTGATTCAGGTGTTTCCCTAGGAAATGCAGGAGGCTGAAATATATGTATAGCAAAGACAATTATTGCTGATAGAAAAAGCACATATAATGAAATATAAGTCTGCGAATGGAGCATACACTACTAGAGCTGCCCCAGACAAACCATTTTCACAATGTAAAAATCACTAATGGATAGACTTCAATTGAATCAGAGGAAATCACCTTTTCTTTTTACTCAAAAAATCTCCCAATTTTTATAATGCTAAAGTCTGGACACTTTTGTGTTAAATAGATTTGATATAAAAAGTTAGACATTTTAGCATTATCTTCAGCCAAATTTCTTAATAGTAAAGCTAAACTCTAGTGTGCACGTGAAGATGCATGTATCACACAAGAACCATCAAACTCACAATCTTCACATATTCATGAAAATATAAGTACAAAGTACCTCTTCATCCCTCATGAATATGATTTTATCTAGACAAAATTCTAGAACACTCGAAGCATATTAGATAACGGTGTAGAATTGGAAGGTGGAATCATAAAACACATACAACCAAAATGAGACATACAAATATAGAAGAATGATTCCATATATCGGTGCACCATCTTCTGACCTTAACTGTGAAATTATTTCCAATCAAATTAAGAGCTCCTAGTATGAGGTTCAAAGTAGTAAGGCTAAATTGGCTGTGCATGCATCAGTTTAATTTATTTATTTTTTAAAAAAAAATACTCAACTGCAGAATTCTCTAATAGAAATTTGGTATTCAGTTTGTCAATAATTTAGTAAATATTTGGAAGCTTTTTCCCCAACCCATGCCCAAGAAGGCATCCCTCCAGAAATTAGCGGGGCCTCTCTCTCTTAATATATTTATTTTTCTAATGATTTCTCTCTCTCTCTCTCTCAAAATGAATAATTTTATATATATATACCAACTTCAAATATATAAATATATATATTTAGTTTAATTCAATATAATTCTTAAATTTATGTGTGTGTGTGTGTGTGTTTGAACTTTGAACAATTGTATGTGTATTTGTGTGTGTATACATAGAATTGAGCTAAGACCCAGAAAATAAATAGAAAGGCATAAAACGCCATTGCTTCATAAAAAAATAAACTAGAGTTCTCAGAGCTAAGCCCCTCGCCACCGCCTAGCGCCTTTTAGAACATTGTCTGTGTGTATACTAGAATTGAGCTAAGACCCAGAAAAATAGAAAGGCAGTTGCGCCATTCGAGCTTTATTTGAAACTTAGAAAAGCAAGGAAGAATAGAGGAAAAGGGAAAGTATATGAACAATGTAGGGAGAATAAAGAACTACTCCCTCTATTCCAAAATATAGGATCAATATTTGACTTTTTGAAGTCAATTTAAAATATTTTCAAATTCAAAATTGATGATTTAATTTAGTTTTAGACAATACAATTATGAAAATTTTAAACTATACAAATAATATTAAATTTTTGTTTTCAAAAAGTTAAAAGAATCACATCAATTATGAACTTGAAAATATCTCAAATTGACTTTGAAAAGTCAAATTTGATCTTATAACGGAATTGTATTTTACAGATCTTTGAACTTCCATTTACCATTATACTTGATAATATAAGAGAGAGGCAAGGAACGGCAATAAAGTGGTGAAATTAAAAAACTTAACATTAATGAAATTGGTGAAATAACAAAACCGTCATTAATAAAATTTCCCAAAACAACATCACTCTGGACTCTTGCCACAACCATGATATCCCCATTGTGATAATTAAAAAGGTTTGTGTTGCTTACTTTTCATTGTATTTTCCTTTCCTTTCCTTAATTAGTTAATTAATGTTGGAGTTTTTAATGAGAAGATAAAGAATAGAAGGAAAGAGAAAGTAGGGAGGCTTTCTCTCTTCTTATTGGGGGTTTAGGAAATAAAAGAATAGAAAAAGAGGGTTTTTTAATCCATCATAGACACATAACCTCACCATCCCCAAATTTCTCGTTTTTAGTATACAATTTTGGAGATGAAATGGGGGTACTTTTCTCTCCCTTTCTCAAAAAACCTCTCTCTTTAAAAAAAAATCTCAGAAAACTCCAAGACAAAAGCAATTTCAAATTTCTCTAACTTTCTCTCCAAACTCCGGGAGTCTTTCCGAGTTCTAAAGAATATTTCAATGTTTACTATTTAGGCCATATAAAGGGTACATAATTGTAGTTCTAACTGTGAAATATAACAAAAACTGATATTGACCAAAACTATGTTAACTGATCTTGGCGCAAGTTAAACCATCATAGTAAATCTGAACTCAGGAAGACATAAAACAATTAATATTACAGCAGCCTTTCAAACTAAGAAAGCAACCAATTTGAAAAGAAAATTCCAACCCTAAACAAATGAACAATCCTTTAATATCTCAATGTACATTAACCATAGTTTATACAGTGCATACAACAGCTAAATGTGAGTGAAATATGAGAGAGAAAATACTAACTAGTATAAATTCCGGAAGCGAATTTAGCGGGTTGGGGCGCTCGACGGGAGGAAGAGGCTCAACTCTGAGATGGCCACTGTGCCCGGTGAACCCGACCCGGAAAGCAAGTTCGTTCGTTGGGTTGATCCGGTCCATTTGTTGTAGAATCCACTTTTCTGCTCTTCTTTGTTTGGCAGTTGAAAGTTTACCTTAGGGTTTGATTGCTTCCGATTCGAATATGTTCTTTTTCCCGGGTTTTGAAAAGAACAATGGAGTGAGACTGTCAAGTCTGTAACTCCTTCAGGGAGTATTAGGTGAATTAAAATTTGGTTATCGGCTCAATTTATAGTGACCTTCTCCATTTTAAAATGACTAAAATCAATTTGTAACCCTACACTTTTCCTCAAAAATCGATTTGCACCCTAAAATATTTTTTCGATTAAATGCATCCTAAACTTAATCCCAGGCTATTATCCATTCCTCTCATTTTTCCGCCCAAATCTTCACCAAGAGTTTGATGACATCATAGAGTCAGGAGCATTATAGTCACATCACCTCAATTTTTGAATGGTTATTTTATTTCCACACACTTGGGAGTTTGGGATGAAATAACAAACCCTAATTCCCAAATTAGTCATGCTAAACTTCACTGCGATGAAATTTGAGAGGTAAGTCGCGATTGTTCTTGTTTTCTTCTTCATCATCTCCAATTCTCCATAAATTGATCGCTTTTCATAAATAAGATGAGCGATCGTGTCAATTTCTTAGAGATAGAGTCGATCATGATGCATATGTTCCAATGGAGGGTCGTGATTATGGTAAGTCTGGTAATTTAACAACATTAATCTCTCTTTTTTTATTGCTAATGAGTTTGAAGTAAACAAATATGAGTTTTTCCTTATGTATCTTTTGCTTTGTGTGTTAAATGGAATATGGGTTTTTTTTAACTGGAAATATGGTGATCCTAGTTTTTTCTTTATAATATGTGTGATTGTGTTTATTTAATTTTCATATGCAGTGGATTTTAAGTGTTTCGTTATTAAATACTTTCATGGTAGGTAATTTATAAAAGAACCAAGTTTAGATTATGTGGAGATAAATTTGATTATTATGATATGTGTCATCCAGATTTTATGTCTGATTGAATTTCGTGCAATATCTAAACCATTTGGATTTATTGGTGGTATATTTGAGTTTAAGTATAAAATACCTAAGACTGATATAGAAAGGGGGATATTTACATTAGATACAAATGATGATATGATGGTTATGTGTGCATTGATTCTTAATAATAGGATGATGGAAGTTTACTTACTTTATACACCAGTTGTTGACCCCCTTATACCAAATATGGTAGATGAAGTAGAGCCACGACTCTTAATATGTGAAGTAGAGGCAGAGCCCCAAACTGAAATAGAGTATGAGGGGAATTATGAAACAAAGAATGAGGATCAGTGTGAGGCTGAAAAGGTGCATTTTGAAAGGGATGAATAGATGCATTGTCAAACAAATGATGAAAAAATGGGCAATTGTGAAACAAAGGGGGATGAATCCAATTATGAAGACCAAACATTTACCTTACCACATTTTTCTGATAGCTCATGATGTTATATTTTTTGAAAATGTGGATGAGCATAAAGAGATTAAAAATGAACTTTGGGATATGGATGATGGTGTAGATGATGAGGTATTAAGTGAGTTTTTGAGCAAATAAAATAGGCTAATAAGATGTATGAGGGGGATAACTCAAGGATAATAGAAAATATAGAAGTTGATATTTTATCTGAAAACCTTGATAACTCATAAGATGAAAGGATTGTATGGTTAGAGGATGATAATGATGAGAGAAGCAAACAACCTGAATTTGATGCACAAAATGACATGGAGGACTCAAAAATTTCAATAGGGATGACATTCAATAGTGGGCTTGAACTTATAATGTCAAT
This sequence comes from Panax quinquefolius, assembly GCA_020205615.1. Classification (NCBI taxonomy): domain Eukaryota; kingdom Viridiplantae; phylum Streptophyta; class Magnoliopsida; order Apiales; family Araliaceae; genus Panax; species Panax quinquefolius. Next base: position 11,222,377 of record CM035162.1, on the reverse strand, counting down.
AAGGTCCCATACAGTGAAAAATAAGAGGAAAATTACCTTTAAAAATTATTTGTCCAACAAGATACAAGTTATTTGTGAGCCCATTGCCATTTCTATTTGTATGCAGCAATTAAAGTTACAGAGAGAGGATACCTTCAATATTACAAGAATCATAAAGGATCACACATGTAGCAGGGAGTGGAATATTGGACCTGCTCTAACTTCATCTTGGTTAGCTAGCAAGTATAAGGTTAACTTTAGACTCGATCCAAAATGGGATGTAGATGCATTTCATGTCAAAGTTGTGAATGACTTATAGATTGAAGTAAAAAGAAGTATAGCATATAGAGCAAAGGTAAAGGCTTTGAAAATGATTGAAAGACATCATGGAGATCAATTTGAGAGACTTTTGGACTATGGTGCAGAGGTTCAAAAGAAGATGTCAGGTAGGTCATTTATTGAGAAGAGGGTATACCTTATGTTGGGTGAGAACTTTGGTAGATTCAAAATAGTGTATGTATATTTACAACCATTAAAAGTGGGATTCACTACAGGTTGTAGACCTTTAATTGGTTTGGGTGGATGTTTCTTAAAAGGACCATTTGGGAGGCCATTATTGACTGTTATTGAGATTGATTACAACAATGATTTACATCCATTTGTTTGAGCCGTGGTGGAGTTAGAAAATACAGAAAATTGGGCATGGTTTTTATAGTCACCTGTATAAGATATCAACATAGTTAATTAGTTTAGTTGGACATTTATCTTTAGCAAGCAAGATGTACATGTTCTTATATCTTATTTCTTTATTATGTTTTTTTCTTTTAGCATTGCTCTTATATCTTGCTATGCTGAGTATTAAATTTTGTGTATTAAATATGCATCCAGGTTTGATTAGGGCACTTGAAACTGTTGTACCAAATGTTGAGCATATATTTTGTGTTATGCATATGTACAAGAACTTCGGAAAAAATTATAAAGGCTCAGGGTTAAGGCATCTTATGTGGGATTGTGCTAGGGATAATAACAATTTCATGTTCAAAAGGGTCATGAAGAAACTGTGTGATACAAATAAAGGGGCACATGATTGGGTGGCTGAGAGACTTGCTCTACATTGTAGTATAACTTTTTTTAGAACTTTTTTTAGGAATAACCATTGTGAGGTTTTCAATAGCAAGATTGGTAAGGTAGGAAATTAACTTATAATAACATGTATTGAAATCATTAGAAGATATTGTATGGTTAGGATTCAAAAAAGATACTCGAAACAGTTGTCTAGGAACACATTTTTATGTCCCAGACCAATGAAAAAATTAAACAAGGCAGTTGAGAGGTCATCAGAAGCAATTCATGATTGGAATGGGGATAAATATGGGGTAACTACTACTTCAGGGGATCATGTACTTGTAGTTAATTTGAAGAGCAAGACATGTGAGTGTAGGAAGTGGGACTTAACTAGCATACCTTGCTTTCATGTTGTGGCATGTATTTTTAATCAACAACAAAATCTTTTACAATATGTACATAAATGTTACACCAGAGAAATGTATTTAAAGGTATATGAGCACTTCATTAAGCCACTGGTTGAAGACTGACCAGAAATTGGGCTTGAGTCAGTCAAACCACCTATAATCTTAACTCCTTTTGGCAGACCTAGAAAGGTTAGAAGAAAGACTAATGATGTTCTCTCTGCATCAACCCCAACTGAAAGTGCTACAACAAAACTCAAAAGGATTGGAGCATCACTAAGGTGTGGTTTTTGTAAGGACTGGGGACACAACACAAGGACTTGTCATAAGGTATGGAGCATATTATGTATTGTTTATCAAATTGTCATGTTATTTGTATAATGTTATAACTTCTAGCAATGTGCATAAAAAAATGGAGGACAATCAATATGGAAGTGTTGAGGGAATCAATGTTGGGGGATCCAACGCTGAGGGAACCAATGTTGAGCCACAAATTTCTCAAACACAAACTTGTTCACAACCCCCAATTAGCCAAGTCACCCAAACTGCTCCTAAGCCAAAGGTACCTCATGTGAATTAATTAAAATTTCATTATATTTAATTTTCTTTAATTGACTTGTAATTTTCTCACTTTGCATTACATTGTTGTGTAAAAAAAAATGTCCACTACTCGTGAAAAGACACTAGTTATAGCAACACAAGAAATGCAGACTCCTACAATGCCAAACATTCCAGTGGGACAGAGGGAATGGCAAGGTTGAGTTCACATAGATACTTCAAGTCAAGAAAAGAGTAGTGGAGTTATATTTACCTATGGGAAAAAATGTATCACCAGACAGTGTTTGGAAGAATTGAGAGAAAAAAAAAAAAAAATCATGTCAATAGGAGGATAATTTGTGAATTTCATTCTACCGGGTATATTTTGGGAATAATTTTTTTTGGTTAGTTGTTTATGAGTCCACATATCTTTTTGGTACATTGTCTATGTTTATATATGAGTCCATAAACATGGTTTAATTTAGATGGGTGTATATTAGGATGGATGTAAATTGTAGTCCACAAACATGGTTAAATTTGGATGGATGTCTATTGTAGTCCACAAACATGGTTGATTAACTATATATTTGGTTGAACTTTTTGGTTGTAACACAAATATTGTAAAATTTGATTCCCTTTTATGGATGAATGTAATTTGTTATTATGTTTTGGTAAATTAATCGGCTGATTATATTTCAATGTTTGATTGTGATTTGTGATTATGTTTTGATTATATAACTTGTTTTGGTGAATTCACTATGTGGATGGATTTGTTTTGGTTAATTTATTGTGTTGATTGATGCACAGTTAGTTCACTTGGTTTCAAATGTGAAACATACATTGTTTCATTCAAAAACAGAGTGCAAACAATAGAAATCAAACAACACAGTGCAAGTAGAACAAAAAATTAATTCATTAAGCAAATTTCATCTTCAATACATATCAGTCCACTTAAAACATCTTCATTACAAAAAATTGTGCAAATTACCATGTCTACGGACCACTTCAAACATCGTAGGTACAAGAAAATGTGCACCTCAACTATGCCTAATCATTTGAGCAAAACAATGCCCAACAATAACGTTTGAGCAAATCAACCATGCTTTTTATCTATTAAATTGGTTTTCTTTAACTCAACTTTGAGTTTTTCAACCTTTATTCTCTTTTTATGCGTAATTCTTCTTTTTTTTGTCTCCAATCTCCCAATTAATCCTAGAATCACCGTTTTTGCACGATCACACTACAGGGATTGATCCATTAGAAGAAATTGCATTCACTCTTAACACTTATTTCTTTATACAAAAGGATTTATAGTGTCAATTACAAAACATACGTACATTTTAAGACAACATTTTAGAAAGTGCACTCCAATCAACGCAACTAGAGAATTTATCCCTACATTGTGGGTTTTTCAAGCACATTTCATCACCAACGACTTCTTGCAATAGCTTTTCCTTTCGATTACAACCCTTTAATTTGTTTGAAGATTGATTATAACCCTTCAATTTAGTAAAAGATTGAACCAAGATTTTCAATTTGGAGTAAATCGATCTATAATGCTTCATATAAGGTGCAAATATGTTTTAATGGGGGAAATGTGTTATTTTATTTAAATACCCTCTTACTTCACACGCTTTAAGCTTTCTGGTGAAGATTTTGCCAGAAAAATAAGCAGAGTGTGCATTTAATTGTTTAGGATGAATTTAATAAAAAAAATTAAGTTGCAATTCGATTTTCGGAAAAAAGTTTGGGGTGCAAATTGAATTTTAGTATTAATTTATAATCCCATTTCAAACTTTTTTTCTCTCAAAAGAAAATACCAAAAATACTCTCATGTTTTTTTTGAATAATACTATATACACAAATTGTATACAAAATATTGTGCACACAGAATAGAACTCATGTACTCCCTCCGTCCCAGGATAAAAGTCCTTATTACTATTTTGGGTTGTCCTATGTTAAATGTCTACTTTCTTTTTATAACCAAACTTTTACACATTTTTTCCTATTATGCCCGTAGCATTAAATATCTCATACTTTTCTTATTCTAATTTTCTCTCCATATTTAATGACATTATTATGGACAATTTTGTTATTTTATTCCTCTTCTTAATATGAGTGAAAAGTCCACCAGGACTTTTATCCTGGGACAGAGGGAGTATTATTTACCAATAAAAATATGGAAATGTCAAATGGTAGGTCCCGGTTCCAATTTCCTTTCTCTTTTTTATATTGTGTGTACACGAAATTTTTGTGTATTGTGTCCATATCATTACTCTCTTTCTTCCCTTTCTCAGGAATAAACATATGAATGATATTCCTATTTAATATATGATTTGATTATGATATATATGAATGAATATGCATGTATGTGTGACGCCCCCAAAATAGGTATACATCACCTATTCTGAGTTGTCAATACATAGATACGTAAACAACTACAACTTTATTATTACAACAATGGCTGTGAGTTTAAATACAAATATTATCTTCTAGACAATATCTATACTCAAATAAATCCTCATCACATTTATTGATACATTATTTTACAAAATGGTGAGGACTACTAAACAATCCTTTCTAAAACCTTCATTCCATACCCCGGCTAAGTACTCATTTATATTCTCGCCTCACGAGAAAAATGGAACAAAAAGGAAAAGGGTGAGCTCAACTAGCTCAATAAAGAATATTATGACTAAGATAATATACAACAAATTATCGTTAGTCTTCACGGGAAAAATATAATAGAATACTGATAGACAACAAATTTTAAATCAATATTCAGAAGCGGAAATAATAATTCATTAGAAGAGTTAAGTAGAGAATGCAAACTACTATCTTCTATGTATGAATTTAAAAGTTCATAATCTATCTTTTATCCCGTAACATCAATCGATATACATACGGAATCAAATATTCATCTTTGCACTACAGGCCAAAGATATTCATCAGTTGGTCATGTTCATTTAAACACCTGTTCATCTTTGCACTACGGGCCAAAGATATTCTTAAGAAATCATTCATCTTTGCACTACAGGCCAAAGATATTCCATAATATCATCATTTAAGACTGAGGATGATGAAAAATATTTTTTTTTAAAGAAACGAATCCAGTGAAACAAAATGACAAGGATTAAGGATTAAGGATTCGTACTTGGTTTTATCCACGTCCAAAAATACCTCAAAAATAATCATAGTGGTGTAAAATTCAAGAATGATCAAAACATGGATACAATCGAGTTAGTATCCGAATAGATATTTTAGACGAAAAGAAGAAATTTTATTTTAAATTGAATAGTACCGTACACGTGAATAGTGTCGTGATATCGTGAATAGTCTGAGTATCGTGAATAGTAACTCAAACACCAAAAGATAGAAATTCCACAAAAACATCTTCACGCTTCATGAATATAGTACTCGTGAATAGTAATCGTGAATAGTAACTCATGAATAGTAACTCGTGAATAGTAACTCATGAATAAGTAACCCAGAGCATGAAAAAGTTCCAAATTTGATAAAAACTTCAGATCAACATTTCAATATAATGATATTGAAGAAATAATATCATTCTGAAAAAAAATAATATCCTTACCCGAAAGATCAAGACTTCTAAATTTAAAAAACAGGATATAGGCTATGACTTGGACTTGCACCAGTATAGCAATACTCAGAGTATACTCAAAATACTCACAAGAATACGCTCGATAATAGAGAGAGAAAACTTGATTTTACGGTGTGATTTTCAATTCTAACCCAAGCACCTATTTATAGGAAAATGCTTAGAACACCAAAGCAGAAAATTTAATAAAATATATTATTATTAATAAATTTCCTCGCCTCTTTGGAAATCAGATCCCAACATTTCCCACATGCCAACCAACCTTCTAGAAAGAAATGATAAAAAACGTTTTTCATAAAATAAATAATTAAAACTTACAAAAATCAATTATTTTGAACTTCGAACTTCAATAATTCATAATAAATAGCCCTTTCATCAGAAAATTCGAATCTCGCGTGTTTTTATAGGAATTTCAATTCTCTACAACTTTGCAGAAGAAAGTTTTCCAAATTCCAAATAGAAATTGGACCGAAATCCCAAGCAACCAGGCGATTTTACAATTTATAATCAAATTTCGATCGATAAATGGGGTCCAATGAGCATGTTTAACATGTTTTAAACATTTATTGCAACAAAATACTCTTCCTCCTCGTATACTCATATATCCCACATTCGTTGTAAAAAATATCACCGAATTAATATATTATTAAAATAATATATTTAAATGAATTATTTTATCGAGAAAAAGATAAAATATTAATTTTCAACAATTGTCATTTTAAAAATTTTCTCCATCTATATCCACATAAAATCAATATTTTCCTCATCATATAAATCAATAATTAATTATTCACAAATAATATTCTGAATCACAATATTGATAACTGAGGCGGTTCAGGAAAGAGGGCTTTCAATAAGAATTTCTTCACTCTTGGTAGCATGATTAGATGACCAAACCTCTCCTTAGGCAGAACTTTCTAGACATTGCCAATAATGTTATCTAATAATATTATTGAGGATAATATGAATTATGCTTCGATAATGAAAAATAATCGTGTAATGACAATTATTGAAACAACAATGAATATAAAATATCAACTTGGCAATTATTAACTCGATAAAATCTTTGAGCGGTAATTACGTAACCATTATTGAGTAGTGCCTTCTTACGTAAGAATCAATAATTGGTGCAATACTGGTATCTTCTTGTTCAACAACGCGCGTTAGTGTGTTTTAACCACGGGTATTCCAACAATGATTAATCTGTAATAACTACTGTGAATTATTTAAAAACAACTTATATTTGTCGTTTTCTTCATCCAATCGCTTTCCGTTATGGGGCCCACACATGGTCGCTGGCCGTCATACGAATATTCGACAAGATCGAATATTCCACGACCAAACGAATATTCCATGACCAAACGAATATTCCCAAGCGATAATGAATATTTTATAACCACTTGCTTATTTTGAAATATTTGCGTATTTAACCTTAACTATCCACATTAATCAAATCAACCCTTACTATTTCAAAATAATAAATAAAGGAAATTCCTTTTTATTTAAAAATTTGAGGTCTTACGGTATGCTTGCATTAAGAAAAGTTTGAAAGTCCTTTGATAGATAATAGAAATATATGTATGAGGACTTAGAATGAATTGATAAAATATGTTAGAGTTGATCCTACATAAGCAAAAATGACTTTGTAAAGTCCTTAAAAAGAAATGATGTACAAGGACTATAAATATAGGAAGATCAAGCTTGTTAGGTTGATCTTATGATGTAATAGATAAAGGCTTGTCGATCGTCGTAGAAAACCTTTGCACGTAAGTCGTGATGCGCCGGAGAGTCGAGGTTAACTCGGGAGCTATATCGGTAGAATATGAGTATGCAAGATAGTAGATCTCGGAGTTCGTAGACTTCCAGGGGAAACGAAGAAGGATCATAGTGTGTCGAGTAGAGCTTTCTCGGGATCGTAGTGTGCTGAGGAAGTCATATTCAGAATCGTAGAGACAACACGCCTTTATGAGTAGAACGATCATCTGCGAAGCAAGTCCAAAGCGTGGACTACACTCTCAGTCGTAGAGCCTAGTGATGCAAAGCCAAGTCAAGGATCGTAGACTACACTCGAAGTTCGTAGAGTCCATTGAGTGCATACAGAGATCGTGGTGAGGCAAGATCGGATGAAGAAGACAACAAGCCTGAAGGCAAAAAATCGTAGAGTGTCAAGATCGATCTCGGGATCGTAGTGTCTCGCACGGTAGAAAGCCAGAATCGTAGAAGTCTTTGAACTACGACTCAAATGAAGTGCTCACAATGCCAAGTCGATCGAATCGTAAAAGCGGAATCGGTTCTCAGCGAATGAGCACTCCCGAATATCGAAAAGTGCTGAAGCCTCTTGTGGCGCCCCCAAAATAGGTATACATCACCCATTCGAGTTGTCAATACATGGTACGAAACAACTACAACTTTATTATTACAATGAGAAGCTGTGAGTTTAAATACAAATATTATCTTACAGACAATATCTATACTCAAATAAATCCTCATCACATTTATTGATACATTATTTTACAAAAATGGTGAGGACTACTAAACAACTCTCTCTAGAACCTTCATTCCATACCCCAGGCTGCGTTCGCTATATTCTCGCCTCACGAGAAAAATGGAACAAAAAGGAAAAGGGTGAGCTCAACTAGCTCGATAAAGAATATTATGACTAAGATAATATACAACAAATTATCGTTAGTCTTCACGGGGAAAAATCTAATAGAATCTGATAGGCAACAAATTTTAAATCAATATTCGCAATGAAATAATAATTCATTAGAAGAGTTAAGTAGAGAATGCAAACTACTATCTTCCATGTATGAATTTAAAAGTTCATCGTCTATCTTTTATCCTGTAACATCAATCAATATATATCCGGAATCACATATTCATCTTTGCACTACTGAGCCAAAGATATTCATCGATTAGTCATGATCATCTAAACACTGTTCATCTTTGCACTCTGGGCCAAAGATATTCTTGAAATCATTCATCTTTGCACTACTGAGCCAAAGATATTCCATAATATCATCATTTAAGGTGAAGATGATGAAAATATTTTTAAAAAAAGCGAATCCGATTGAAACAAAATGATGAGGATTAAGGATTAAGGATTCGTACTTTTGTTTTATTCACGTCCAAAATACCTCAAAAAAATAATCGCGGTGGTGAAAAATTCAAGAATGATCAAAACATGGATACAATCAAAGCTAGTATCGAGAATAGATATTTTGGACGAAAAAAAAAAATTTTCATTTTTCGATGAATAAGTGTAGTGATTCGTGAATAGTAACAGTATCGTGAATAGTCAGTATCGTGAATAGTAACTCAAACACCAAAAGTTCCAAATTTGATAAAACTTCAGATCAATATTTCAACATAATGATATTGAAGAAATAATATCATTACGAAAAAAATAATATCCCTTACCTCGAAAGATCAAGATTTTAATTTGAAAAACAGGATATAAGGCTATGACTTGAACTTTTAGAATAGCAATACTCAAATTATACTCAAAATACCCACAAGAATAAACTCGATAATATAGAGAGAGAAAACTTGATTTACGGTGTGATTTTTAATTCTAACCTAAGCACACCTATTTATAGGAAATTGCTTAGAACACTAAAGCAAAAAATTTAATATAATATTAATATATTATATATAAATTCTTACCACACAATCTATGATCTGAATTTAGCCATGCTTGACAACAAATAAGTCTACCAAACAAATCAACAACGTTTTATTATTTAAAATAATTAAAACTTCCAAAAATTAATTATTCGAGAATTTTAGAACATCAATAATTCATAATAAATAGGCTTTTTATCAGAAAATTGAATCTCGCGAGTTTTTATAGGAAATTCAATTCTCTACAACTTTTGCAGAAGAAAGTTTTTCCAAATTCCAAGCAGAAATTGACCAAAATCCACAAGCAGGCGATTTTACAAATTTATAATCAAATTTCGATCAATAAATGGGGTCCCATGAGACATGTTTAACATGTTTTAAACATTTATTGCAATAAAATACTCTTCCTCCTCGTATACTTATATATCCCACATTCGTTGTAAAAATATCACCATTATCATATTATTAAAATATAATAATACATTATCTTATCGAGAAAAGATAAAATTTCAATTTTCAACAATTGTCACATTAAAATTTTTCTCCATCTATATCCACATAAAATCAATATTTTCCTCATCATATGAATCAATAATTAATTATTCACAAATAATATTACGAGAATCACAATATTGACAACGCATAGGTTCAGGAAGGAGGCTTTCGATAAGAATTTCTCTCTTTCTTGGCAATGATAATGTTATCTAATAATGTTATCTAATAATATTATTAGGATAATATGAATTATTGCTTCGATAATGAAAAATATTGTGTAATGACAATTATTGAAACAACAAAGAATATAAAATATCATCAATGCAACAATTATTGAATCGATAAAAAATCTTTGAGCAGTAATTTACGTAACCATTATTGAGTAGTGCCTTTTACGTAAGAATCAATAATTGAGTGCAATACCGTAATATCTCGTGTTTTAACCAAGAGTATTTTAACAAGTATTAATGGTAACAACTACGCCAAGTTATTTTAACCAACTTATATTTGTCGTTTTCTTCATCCAATCGCTTTTCAGTTATGGGGCCCACACATGCATTGTGCTTGGCCGTCATACGAATATTCCCCGAGAAGATCTGAATATTCCACGACCAAACGAATATTCCCCAAACAACAATGAATATTTTATAACCACTTTGCTTATTTTGAAATATTTGCGTATTTTACCCCTAACTATCCACATTAATCACATCAACCCTTACTATTTCAAAATAATAAATAGAAAATTAAATTTCATTAATAATAAGTTGGGTCTTACAACCTCCCTCCTTATGAAATTTAGTCCTCGAAATTGGCGTCGTACACAGTGTTTGAAAAGGTGAGGATACCTCGCTTTCATTTCGTTTCCAATTCCCGGTCATTTCTCTATAGCATGATTCCTCCACAAAACTTTAACTTGTGGTATGACCTTTGCGCGTAGGACATGCTCCTTCCTATCCAAGATCTTGACAGGTACCTCCTCATACGTTAAGTCTTTGACTATTTCGTCCGGTTCTAATTCTATAACGTGGTTCGGGTCTTTCACATATTTACGAAGTACAGATATGTGAAACACATTATGAACACGAGACATACTTGGAGGTAACGCAAGTCTATAGGCTACATTTCCTACTCGGTCAAGAATTTGAAATGGACCAATAAATCGTGGATTGAGCTTTCCTCTCTTTCCAAATCTTGTAACTCCCTTCCATGGAGCAACTCGCAACAATACATGATCCCCTACACTAAATTCCACGTCCTTTCGATGAAGATCCGCATAACTCTTTTGTCGATCTTGTCTTGCGTTTGTATCGTTGTCGAATCATTTGAATCTTTTCGGTGAGTCATATACGTCTTAACTTCGGGTCCCAACAATGTTGCTTCACCCACCTCATCCCAACATCTTTGGAGAGCGATATTTTCGTCCATATAATGCTTGAATGGAGCCCTTTTATACTTGTCGATACTTTGTTGTTGTAGGAGAATTCCACCAATGGTAAATACTTATCCCAAGCGCCCTTGAAGTCTCAGGACACGAGTCTTAATAAATCTTCAAGAGTTTGAATAGTCCTCTCTACGATTGTCCGTCTGGTTTGGGGATGGTATCGAACTAAATCGCAAATCCGTGCCCATAGCTTTTTTGCAAGCTAACCCAAAATCTTGAAGTGAATCTTGGGTCACGATCCGAAACTATGGATCTGGGCATGCCATGCAACCTCACAATTTCATTCATGTACATACTAGTAAAGGCGTTCGAGGAATAAGTCTCCATATCGGCAAGAAATAAGCGGACTTGGTTAATCTATCAACAATAACCCAAATAGCATTGATGCCTTGAGAAACCGTAGGAAGACTAAATACTTGAAATCCATGGTAATGTGTTCCCACTTCCATTTCGGAATCTCAAGTGGTTCAAACGGACCCTTAGGTACTAGATGCTCGCCTTTACTGCGTTGGCAAGTTAAACACATCGAGATAAACTTTGCAATCTCTCTCTTCATATTGTTCCACCAAAATGTATGTCAAGATCACGATACATTTTAGTACTTCGAGGATGGATTGCAAATGGTGTATTGTGTGCCTCCATCATAATCTTGTACTTCAAATCGAGTCGTTAGGAACACAAAGTCTAGAGTGGACTCGAATTATTCCTTCTTCATCAATTCTCGCTTAGGAATAGCTTCTTCTTGTACTTTCTTTCTTCATACGCATCATTTCAAGATTCGGTGGCTTGAAAGCAACCTTAACTTTTTCTATTAAAGTTGGCTCTGTCGTATACTTGACATCATCGTACTCGTTCCGCGATATGATCTTCTCTTTCTCAGCGTCGCCTACCACGTTCGCTTTTTCGGGATGGTATTGAATAGTGTGGTCGTAGTCTTTCAATAGCTCGAGCCAACGTCATTGCCGCGTGTTGAGTTCTTTTGAGTGAAGAAATATTTAAGGCTTTTATGGTGCGATATATCTCTCTACCCATATAGATTTCTCGCGTATCTTTATAGATAGTGACTCTAGATCATGGTAGGATAATTCGTATCTTTTTAAGCGTGGCGTAAATATAAACTTTCCCGCCATGAGAACACACTCTAGATCATGAGTAGGATAATTCTCTCATACTCTTTAATTTTGTATGAGTTAGCTAGGTTAATGGAGGCATTTACAGCTATGACTTTCTTCCACGTTGCATGAGAACATTTCATGTTTGACACTCCATTTCTTCCAGAGAAACATTAGTTGATTTAGCCTTTTGAGCCATTTCATCCTAGACCCAGTTTTATCGATAAAGATTTAAATTTTGTTGAAAAATTTTTTTAATATTATGGTGTGAATTTGAGATAATATTATAGTTGTGGGTAGTATTTATAAATTTTGCAAAGTATCACAGTGGTTATATTATATTATTATTGGTGGGGAATATTAGGTTTAGCGGGAATATTAAATACAATGCTCAATCATTGGTGGACCCTAGCGAAATTATTGTCGGATTTGAAAGCGACAAAAATATTTTATTGAAATAACGGCGGAAGTTTCTGGTAGTAATTTTCTTGTTGAACTACTCGGTAGTAAAAAAAATGACGATCGTGTGGTGTGGTTGCATAGTAGTACGGTATTGATTATTCTTTATGTGAGAAGTCACTCGGTTTGATTCCATTATTGTCGATTAATAATATGAATTATTATAGCGATAATGGCGTTTTGTTTTATTTAGTATTATTAGCGTAATAAAAGCGAAACATCTTTATATAAAATAGAATACTTTATTAAAGTTATTACATAAATAGAATATATTATATTTTATTATGCATAGTGTTGCGTAGTGTTTTGCGTAGTGTTTTGCATAGTATTGCATAGTGTTTGCATAGTAAAATGTTTTTATATAAATAGAATATATTATATTTTATTTAAAAGATTTTTCTTTAAATATGGACCGTCAGATTAAAGTAAATCAATCTGGATAGTTCATGGATTAATTCTTATGCATTCCATTTTCTATAAATAGAAGCTCATTCCTTCATTATTTTCTTACGAATTCATTGAAACTACAGAGAGAAATTATAGAGAGAAGCTATATAGAGAAAATTATAGAAAGAAGAAGAGTATACTACTTTACTTCACTACTACTATATTAGGTTCTTTTTACGGTAAGGGGTGTTATTGTTATTCTTTCTTCTTGAAGAGAACTTACATTATTCCATTCATTTATTATTACATTGGAATAACTTTTGTAAAAAGTGGCATACCTATACATAACTTTTATATCTGTGGCATACCTATACTTGGTGAAATCCTTATGTTATTCCATTGCTTATTATTACATTGGAATAACTTTTGTATCTGTGATTTACCTATACTTGGTGACATTCTTTATTATTACATTGGAACATCACATGCATGTGTTTTACAGGACTGGTTAGATTTTATTGATACTGTTGGAACATCACATGCGTGTGTTTTACAGGACTGGTTAAAATCTTTATCATTACATTGGAATATCTATCTGTGTGTTTTACAGGATGCAGTTCCATCTTTATTATTACATTGGAACATCACATCGGTGTGAATTTCACGACTTTGTTTAGATTATTATTATTACATTGGAATAACTTTTATCATCTGAAATACGCATGCGTGGTGATTTCTTTTGTTATTCCATTCTTTATTATACCCGGTTGGTTAAAACTTTGACTTCTATACTCCATGAAATTAGTAGAATATCCTTGATATTTGCGTTTCATCGATATCTTTTCATGGAAATATTCTTACGATCATTCTTGAATTTTACTCTCTGAAAGCGATATCATGTTGACAATTTGGGCGTTAATAATTCATGGATTAAATAATTCTTGAACTTGTTTTATTGAATTATTATGTCATTTGTCATCATCCTCATGTTATATTATGTTATCTTTGGCTTACGTGCGTAGATGAACTTAGTATGATTATGACGGGGATCATTCGGTATAATCATGACTTGATATAAATGATGTGACAAAAGTCCTCGGTGCTTTTTGTAATGCGATGATGGATAGTTTTGGTATGATTATGACCGGGGGTGATTCGGTATAGTCATGACCATTGATAATTTGATGAAAATCCTGGCCAGTAATGCGGGGATGATTAGATGTGGTGGTTTATTTATTAAAAGTGAGTCTCGGTGATAAAAATTGATGAAAACCTTTTAAAACCTAAAAGATAGTAGACTTTATTCTCTACTTGACTCTTTTAATGGATTGCTTATTCAGCTGCTTGATTAAGCTGGTTGTCTATTGTATTTTATCGGTTTAACTTTGTTGAAGGCTAATGATAATTTATTACGCATTATCTTAGTCGTAATATTTCTTCTTTGGGCTAGTTGAGCTCACCCTTTCTTTCTTTATTCTCTTGAGGAAATGAGAACATAATTTGGAGACGAGTCGGGGAGCGAAGTAATGGTCGAGAGGATAGCATTAGTAGTCCTCACTAATACGTGAAATAGTGTGATAATAGTTGTAATGAGGACTCCTTTTGAGTTTGTATAATATCTAGTAGACAATATTTGTATTCAAACTCACGGTTTATGTCGTATTGTACCACAGCAGTTATATTAGTAAGTTGTATTTGAATTTATGTACCATGTAAGTGGCGACCCAAGATGGGTGGCGTATACCTAATTTTAGGCGTCACGGGTATTTAATGCGTGGTGACTTCGGTGATGGTATCGGGGGCTTCTTCGGTGCAAGGTGATGGATATGATCCACAGCTAAGATCAAAGCTGAGGGATATGAGAACTAGGAATAGAACTAGGAGGAGGCGGGGAATTCGCCCGCTAGTATGACTACCTAAATTTATTTGGTATTTAATTGGTCGGTCGGGAATATATAGGATAATATGATATGTTAATTAACCCTTGTTTTGTGGCGGTGTTTGAGAATGGCATGTTGAAAATCTTTGAGATAAGCGATGAAGCACATGAGAGTGTTGATTCGGCTCAAACAAAAGGTAACGACCAACAACACGATAATAATCATCTTGGTGGTAGCGATTTATCGAACAATGATAACCATCGTGGGAAATTATCATGCTAAGAATGGTAACCACTTGGTGGTAATCATGGCAAGAGATAATAGAAGTGGAAATTTCAAGAAGAAGGTCATTTAGCTCGATTTTTTTTTGTGTGCGAAAAGTGAAAGTCGAAGTCAATTTGGGGATAGTGGCACAAAAGCGGATCTGGACAAAACAAAGTCGATTGGTTTTCAAGGAAGGCGTTTTCATGACTTCTTGAAAAGATGCAAAGGTAACTCGAGCGAAGTTAGCGCGGGTTAGTTAATTATAAATTCTTGCGAATTATCTATACCTTATTAGATCTCGGTTCTACCCATTCTTTATTTATCTCTTTTGCTTGCGTTCAGCGTTTAAATTTGACTCAGGAGAAATTAGACTTTGATTTATCTATTGAAAAACCGTTGGGAGAAACCGCCGTTACCTCCTTTGTTTATTAATCTTGTTGTTTCAAATAAACACTTTCACGTTACTGTCGATCTTATCTCTTTGAAAATACTTGCCTTTGAGGTAATTTTTGAAAGCGATTGATTAACTACTCATTATTCTTTTTGTAAGGTTGTTAGCTTTCATATTCTAACCAACTTTGTTATCTGAATTCAAAGTAACCAAACCTAAAGTTAATCTTTGTTATATCAAGCCATAAGTAAAGAGCCCGATCCTTTCGTTGTTGACTTCCTTGTGTGGAATGCAAAGCCGGACTTTACGTGGCGACATCGTGAATGAAGATGGCAAGTTTATAGGTATCATTGTGAGGTCTTTATCTAGGTTAAGGGATAGAAGTCACAGTTGGTATCAATGTGACGTCTTATCAAGTCTTGGATGAAGTATGATTTTGAATGATATTTCTATCATTAATAAATTTCTTGGCGTATTCTTGAAGACTTCTAGCCTACCTAGGCGTGAAATCGAATTTTGTATTGACCCCGATCAAAACCCATTTCTTAAACCCTCGAATATTTCTTGACTAAAATGAGCAGTTTACGTGGTTTATGATGAAAGTCATAATAAAAGCATTGGACTAATGAAAATCATGGGTATATGAAGTATTAGTAAGTTTTATGATGAGTTATGTTGGTTAGTATGTGAAAACATGAAAGTTTCTTAGAAATCACAAAGAGTTGAAAATCAGATTTTGGTGAAAAGCGTAACATGAAATTCAATTGACCATATCTCTATTATATTTTGAATTTTTGAATGTGGTCAAGTCCTAGAGTTAGATCTATGAGTTACCTAACTAATCCAAGTGGAATTACTGGAAAAGGTGTTGTAGATTTTTGTGTGGACTGATTTTAGCAAAGGAGGCCAAAGCTGTAAATTTAAAAAAAAAATGCTCTGCCATGAAACTTTAAGGGGCTGTTTCGGCCACTTAAATTATGAGAAAAATTCTGGCCTTTTGGGACATGAAAGTATATGGTATAAAGTACCTCCTGTCCAAAAATGAGCTCATTCGACTTAAAATGAGCAAGTTATGACTATTTCAATATTTAGGTTTTTAAATGAAAACGCTATAACTTAGGAGTTCTATAACTCAGATGACCATGAAATTTAAACTAGAAGCTCACGTTAACATGTGTAAGATCCTGCCAAGATTTGGGAATTTTGGAGTTAAACTTGAGGTAGCTAATTTCTTAAGGAATTAATTAGAAATTGATTTTTGAAAAATAGTAAATGAATTTTAAAATTTAGAGAAAAATATATTTTCATTATGGGACTATATTATGCTAAATCCCAGAAAAGAAATATTTTTGGGACTGATTTGGTATTTTTCATGAAAATAGTTTAATTCTGAACATATGAGTTAAATATGTTATGTGAAGTAACAAAGTTGAAAATAGGATTTTATGGCTAGAGAATCCTATATAGAGTATATGCATATTTTTTTGATGAGGATTTGATAATTGGTGATGATATTTTATGAGTATGGCATTTTGAATGATTAAATGCATTATATGGTAAAAGCGTAAACAATTGAGATAAATTGTTTATAAATTTAAGAAGTGATTAAAATATTGTTATAATATTAATGATATTAGATTATGAGATTATTAAGTGATTGATAACATGGGGATATTCTTGAATCTGGATAAATTATATTATAAATGTTTAATATTTATCCTTTATCTCATTTGATTGATTCTTTATATCATTATCCTCATGTTTATATTATGTTGAAAGTATACGTGGCTGTAGTGCATAGATGGACTTGGTATGATTATGACCGAGGATTGTTCGGTATAATCATACTTAGTAATTGAAAACACAATTATCTTTGGTAGTAGTGCATGGATAATTTGTGGTCGTGATCTTAATGAATACACGATTATCTTTGGTAGTAGTGCATGGATAATTTATGGTCGTGATCTTAATGAATACACAATTATCTTTGGTAGTAGTGCATGGATAATTTGTGGTCGTGATCTTAATGAATACACAATTATCTTTGGTAGTAGTGCATGGATAATTTGTGGTGCGTGATCTTAATGAATACACAATTATCTTTGGTAGTAGTGCATGGATAATTTGTGGTCGTGATCTTAATGAATACACGATTATCTTTGGTAGTAGTGCATGGATAATTTGTGGTCGTGATCTTAATGAATACACGATTATCTTTGGTAGTAGTGCATGGATAATTTGTGGTGCGTAATCTTAATGAATACACGATTATCTTTGGTAGTAGTGCATGGATAATTTGTTAAATGCGTGATCTTAATGAATACACAATTATCTTTGGTAGTAGTGCATGGATAATTTGTGGTGATCTTAATGAATACACAATTATCTTTGGTAGTAGTGCATGGATAATTTGTGGTCGTGATCTTAATGAATACACGATTATCTTTGGTAGTAGTGCATGGATAATTTGTGGTCGTGATCTTAATGAATACACGATTATCTTTGGTAGTAGTGCATGGGTGGTAATGATCTTAATGAATACACGATTATCTTTGGTAGTAGTGCATGGATAATTTGTGGTCGTAATCTTAATGAATACACGATTATCTTTGGTAGTAGTGCATGGATAATTTGTGGTCGTGATCTTAATGAATACGATTATCTTTGGTAGTAGTGCATGGATAATTTTGGTCGTGATCTTAATGAATACCACGATTATCTTTGGTAGTAGTGCATGGATAATTTGTGGTCGTGATCTTAATGAATGAATACGATTATCTTTGGTAGTAGTGCATGGATAATTTGTGGTCGTGATCTTAATGAATATCCTTGGCACGTAGTGCGGGGATGATTCGATGATATGGATTAATTATTGGTGAGAGTCTCGTGATGAAATATTAATTCATGGATGTGGTAAAAAAGTCGTCTTTGGTAGTAGTGCATTGATAGACTTGGTATGATTATGACCACGGATTATTCGGTATAATCATGGTAGTAATTGAAAACACGAATATCCTTAGCGATGGTGCATGGATAATTCGTGGTTGTGATCTTATTAATTTGAGTCTCGATATTATTGGTTTTTCTGGTTATATATATTGGCTTTTGCAAAGATGAATTGTTAATAAATATCTTTGCACTGTAGTGCAAAGATGAATTGTTAATGAATATCTTTGGCGGATTGCAAAGATGAATTTAATATTTTTCAGCGATAAAGGTATTCAAGGTATCCTCACCTCTTTATCATATCAGTCGTACCCTAATTTGAGGTGAAATTCCATAAGGAGGGAGATTGTGAGACCCAGATTTTATCGATAAAGATTTAAATTTTGTTGAAATAATTTTTTAATATTATGGTGTGAATTTAAGATAATATTATAGTTGTGGGTAGTATTTATAAATTTTGCAAAGTATGCAGTGGTTATATTATATTCGATTGGTGGGGAATATTAGGTTTAGCGGGGAATATTAAATACAATGGCTCAATCATTGGTGGACCCTAGCGAAATTATTGTCGGATTGAGAAAGCGACAAAAATATTTTATTGAAATAACGGCGGAAGTTTTCACTGGTAGTTCTTGTTGAACTACTCGGTAGTAAAAAATACGATGTCGTGTGGTTGCATAGTAGCTTTGCGGTATTGATTATTGATGCTTATGTGAGAAGTCACTCGGTTTGATTCCATTATTGTCGATTAATAATATATAATTATTATAGCGATAATGGCGTTTTATTTTATTCGTATTATTAGCGTAATAAAAGCGAAACATCTTTATATAAAATAGAATACTTTATTAAAGTTATTACATAAATAGAATATATTATATTTTATTATGCATAGTGTTGCATAGTGTTTTTTGCATAGTGTTTTGCATAGTATTGCATAGTGTTTGCATAGTAAAATGTTTTTATATAAATAGAATATATTATATTTTATTTAAAAGATTTTTCTTTAAATATGGATAGTCAGATTAAAGTAAATCAATACGGGATAGTTCATGGATTAATTCTTATGCATTCCATTTTCTATAAATAGAAGCTCGTTCCTTCATTATTTTCTTACGAATTCATTTGAAACTACAGAGAGAAATTATAGAGAGAAGCTATAGAGAGAAAATTATAGAAAGAAGAAGAGTATACTTCTTTACTTCTTTACTTATATATTAGGTTCTTTTTACGGTGAGGGTGTTATTCTTTCTTCTTGAAGAGAACTTACATTATTCCATTCATTATTATTACATTGGAATAACTTTTGTAAAAAGTGGCATACCTATACATAACTTTTGTATCTGTGGCATACCTATACTTGGTGAAATCCTTATGTTATTCCATTGCTTATTATTACATTGGAATAACTTTTTATATCTGTGATTTACCTATACTTGGTGACATTCTTTATTATTACATTGGAACATCACATGCATGTGTTTTACAGGACTGGTTAGATTTTTATTATTACATTGGAACATCACATACGTGTGTGTTTTACAGGACTGGTTAAAATCTTTATCATTACATTGGAATATCTATCGTGTGTTTTACAGGATCTGGTTCCATCTTTATTATTACATTGGAACATCACTGTCGGTGTGAATTTCACGACACTGGTTCCGATTATTATTATTACATTGGAATAACACATACATGCAATCTGCCGCGTGCGTGGTGATTTCTTTTGTTATTCCATTCTTTATTATACCCGGTTGGTTAAAACTTTGACTTTATACTCCATGAAATTAGTAGAATATCCTTGATATTTGCGTTTCATCGATATCTTTTCATGGAAATATTCTTACGATCATTCTTGAATTTTACTCTCTGAAAGCGATGTATTATGTTGACAATTTGGGCGTTAATAATTCATGGATTAAATAATTCTTGAACTTGTTTTATTGAATTATTATGTCATTGTCATCATCCTCATGTTATATTATGTTATCTTTGGCTTACGTGCATAGATGAACTTAGTATGATTATGACGAGGATCATTCGGTATAATCATGACTTGATATAAATGATGTGACAAAAAGTCCTCGGTGGCACATGTAATGCGATGATGGATAGTTTTGGTATGATTATGACCGGGGGTGATTCGGTATAGTCATGACCATTGATAATTTGATGAAAATCCTTGGCCAGTAGATACGGGGATGATTAGATGTGGTGGTTTATTTATTAAAATTTGAGTCTCGTGATAAAAATTGATGAAAACCTTTTAAAACCTAAAAGATAGTAGACTTTATTCTCTACTTGACTCTTTTAATGGATTGCTTATTCATTATGATTAAGCTTGGTTGTCTATTGTATTTTATCGGTTTAACCTTTGTTGAAGGCTAATGATAATTTATTACGCATTATCTTAGTCGTAATATTTCTTCTTTGGGCTAGTTGAGCTCACCCTTTCTTTCTTTATTCTCTTGAGGAAATGAGAACATAAGCATTGGAGACGAGTCGGGGAGCAGTAATGGTCGAGGAGGATAGCATTAGTAGTCCTCACTATTACGTGAAATAGTGTGATAATAGTTGTAATGAGGACTCCTTTTGAGTTTGTATAATATCTAGTAGACAATATTTGTATTCAAACTCACGGTTTATGTCGTATTATTACCTGACAGTTATATTAGTAAGTTGTATTTGAATTTATGTACCATGTAAGTGGCGACCCAAGATGGGTGGCGTATACCTAATTTTGGGCGTCGTTTGCTTAAATTGAATAAAGCAACGGGTTGGTTAGGAATATAAAAACTAACAACCTTACGAAAACAATCAATTTTGGCGTGATGAGTAGTTAACTAATCAATCGTCCTAAAATCACATCAAAAGCAAATATCATTTAAAGAGATAAGGATAAGCGAAGGTAATTGTGATAGTGATTGATTTTAATGGTTTAGTTCTTAGAATCAAACAAGATTTATAAATAGTGGATGTGATGAAAGTTTCTCCTAGCGGAGTTTAAAGAGATAAGGTCGAAAGTAAGGTGATAATTTCTCGAATCAGTCAAGATTTTAAATAGCGATTGATGAAAGCACGGAGTTTACGGAGAGAGATAAATGAATGGGTAGAGTTTAAGCGTTATCAAGTAAGAGATATATGAATGGGTTTGTATCAAGAATTTATAAATTTATAAATAGCTTACCCGTGATCACCTCGTTTGGGTTTCTCGCATTTTGACCGATCCTGACAAAGCGCTCTTCCGGAATCGTTGACTTTGACTTTTACGGGACGATCTTTTGAGTCAAATCCCCATTGAACTAGGTTTTCGCTCTGCGTCTGATCTCTAGCGATATGTCCTTCCTTTTCACAATTATAGCATACCTTGAATTGTTGTGGGCGGAGTTTGGTGATATGTCCCTCTTTTCGCATTTTAGCATATAATGGGTGGTCGTTCTCCTCCTTAGAACCGATTCTTTCTTGACCTTTGTCGTCTTCAGCATGGTCGTTGTTAAATCTCCTCTTTTTAAAATCTCTCTCGACTTCGCTTCTTCTATTTTCATGGCCATGATTACCACGGAGTGGTTACCATTTTTGTCCGTCTGTTTCTTTCTCCATTTGGTTATCATTATTACATTATTTCTTTATCTACGAGTACGATCTTGGTTATGGTCCCTTGGTTGAATATACTCGTTATCTCGCTCTAACAATTGAGCCCTGTTAACAACATCTGAATAGAGAAAATTTATGAGAAATGAGATATTATGCGTATCTTGGGGTTTGAACCTCTCGAAACATCCGCGTCATCGTTCCTCATTCTCCACTGAATGAGGTGCAAACACGGATAACTCTGCAAACTTTGCCTCGTCTTTGAGACAATCGTCGTGTTGTTTTATTCAATCGATGAACTCCACTTCCTTCGTATAATGAACACTTTCGGGAAAGTATTTGTCATTAAATAATTCTGAAAGCGTCTCCCAAGACATCTTTGAGTCTTGGAATTTGGATGGAGTGCGCTTCTGCAGACTCCCACCGATGGATACGCCTCTTGCGGAACATAAAGGTGGCGAATGGAACCTTCTGTTCCTCCGTACATCCCAAGACATCGAATATCTTGGTAATTTGCTTGACCCGTGTTTTAGCGCCGTGATCGGATCGGCTTTCCCTTAAAATCTGGTGGTCCCTGACTCTTTGAAGCTTGCTTGTTGTGACAACGTGAATTGCTATCATTTCTCCCTGTATTTTGAACACGAGTCTCCTCAAATGCGATTTTGCATGAGCTGCAAAAACTTCTAAACATCCCTCGTTCATCATACGCTCGATGGTGTTGTTCATGGGAGGAACATTGTCGACTGTTTACGTTCTCCTCGTTGGTGAGTCTGAGCGTCTCCACGGTCTCATTTTCATTGTTAATATTCTCGATTCGACATTCTCAAAATCATTGTCATAAAACAAAGGGTTAATTAAGGAAATCAATATATCACATAATATCCTATATCTTGACCAACTAACAAATAAGCTTAGGTAGGACACCTTTAGCGAAGGATTTACTCGTCTCTCCCTCTAGATTCTATTCCGATCTCATGGAGATCATATCCTAAGCTACGATACCAATTGTGGCGCCCCCAAAATAGGTATACATCACCCATTACGAGTTGTCGATACATGTAGTGCGAAACAACTACAACTTTATTATTACAATGAAGAAAGCTGTGAGTTTAAATACAAATATTATCTTACAGACAATATCTATACTCAAATAAATCCTCATCGCATTTATTGATACATTATTTTACAAAAATGGTGAGGACTACTAAACAACTCTCTCTAGAACCTTCATTCCATACCCAGGCTCGTTTCCATTTATATTCTCGCCTCACGAAGAAAAATGGAACAAAAAGGAAAAGGGTGAGCTCAACTAGCTTTCGATAAAGAATATTATGACTAAGATAATATCTGACAAATTATCGTTAGTCTTGACGGGGAAAAATCTAATAGAATCTGATAGACAACAAATTTTAAATCAATATTCATAGCGTGAAATAATAATTCATTAGAAGAGTTAAGTAGAGAATACAAACTACTATCTTCCATGTATGAATTTAAAAGTTCATAAATCTATCTTTTATCCTGTAACATCAATCGATATATATACGGAATCACATATTCATCTTTTTACTCTGGCCGAAGATATTCATCGATTAAGTCGTGTTCATCTAAACACTGTTCATCTTTGCACTTCTGGGCCAAAGATATTCTTGAAATCATTCATCTTTTACTCTGAGGCCGAAGATATTCCATAATATCATCATTTAAGGTGAAGATGATGAAAATATTTTTAAAAGCGAATCCGATTGAAACAAAATGAGGATTAAGGATTAAGGATTAGTACTTTGTTTTATTCACGTCAAAAATACCTCAAAAATAATCATGAGTGGTGTAAAATTTGAGAATGATCAAAACATGGATCTGATCGAAAAAGCTAGTATCCGAATAGATATTTTAGACGAAAAGAAAAATTTTCATTTTTAGATGAATAGTCTTAGTATTCGTGAATAGTATCGTATATCGTGAATAGTCTTTAGTATCGTGAATAGTAACTCTCAAACACCAAAAGTTCCAAATTTGATAAAAAGTTCGGATCAATATTTCAACATAATGATATTGAAGAAATAATATCATATCTGAAAAAATAATATCCCTTACCTCGAAAGATCGGTCTACAAATTTGAAACAGGATATAAAGGCTATGACTTGAACTTGCCATAGAATAGCAATACTCAAATTATACTCAAAATACCCACAAGAATAAACTCGATATATATAGAGAGAAAACTTGGAGTTCGGTGTGATTTTCAATTCTAACTAAGCACCTATTTATAGGAAATTGCTTTAGAAACACGAAAAGCAGAAAATTTAATATAATATTAATATATTATATATAAATTCCCTCATACACAATCTATGATCTGAATTTAGCCATGCTTGACAACAAATAAGTCTACCAAACAAATCAAAAACGTTTTTATTATTTAAAATAATTAAAACTTCCAAAAATCAATTATTAGAATTTTAGAACATGATAATTCATAATAAATAGGCCTTTTATCAGAAAATTGAATCTCGCGAGTTTTTATAGGAAATTCAATTCTCTACAACTTTGCGGAAGAAAGTTTTTCAAATTTCAAACAAAAATTGGTAGAAATCCACAAAGCGGGCATTTTAAATTATAATCAAATTTCGATCGATAAATGGGGTCCGCAGAGCATGTTTAACATGTTTTAAACATTTATTGCAACAAAAATACTCTTCCTCCTCGTATACTTATATATCCCACATTCGTTGTAAAAATATCACCATTATTATATTATTAAAATATAATAATACATTATCTTATCGAGAAAAAGATAAAATTTCAATTTTCAACAATTGTCACATTAAAAATTTTCTCCATCTATATCCACATAAAATCAATATTTTCCTCATCATATGAATCAATAATTAATTATTCACAAATAATATTACAAAATCTGATATTGATGACGAGGTAGTTCAGGAAAGAGGGCTTTCGATAAAATTTCTCACTTCTTGGTGGCATGATTAGGTGACCAAACCTCTCCTTAGACAAAACTTTCTAGACATTGCCAATAATGTTATCTAATAATATTATTAGGATAATATGAATTATTGCCCGATAATGAAAAATATTGTGTAATGTGATTATTGAAACAATGATATATAAAATATCAGCGCATGACAATTATTGAATCCATAAAATATTGAGCGGTAATTATTGTAACCATTATTTTGTAGTGTCTTCTTACGTAAGAATCAATAATTGGTGCAATCTGAAGTATCTTCTTGTGTTTTAACCATAGAGTATTTTAACGGTATTAATGGTAACAACTCTGTAGTTATTTTTAACCAACTTATATTTGTCGTTTTTCTTCATCGATCGCTTTTTAGTTATGGGGCCCCACATGCATTTGCGGCCGTAAATACGAATATTCCCAAAGCGATCTGAATATTCCACGACCAAACGAATATTCCCCGACAACAATGAATATTTTATAACCACTTGCTTAATTTGAAATATTTGCGTATTTTACCCCTAACTATCCACATTAATCACATCAACCCTTACTATTTCAAAATAATAAATAGAAAATTAAATTTCATTAATAATAAGTTGGGGTCTTACACCTCTGGTTGTACTTTGCAAAGATCGTTTCACGATAAGGGGAACGAGAGAGCACTCGGCGAATGGCATGCGAAGCTAAGCGGTAGAACTAAGCACCAACCCAATCAGCATCAAGATTGAGTTGAAAGGCCATTCGAGATGAAGTCTTCCACAAGATGATTCAAAGAAGACTTCAGCAGCTGACTAAGGAAAGTTAGCTAATGCAGTAGCTGTCAAGTGAACAGAAGACAACGTTCTTGGAAGCAATCAAGATCGTAGTGTTTGCCAGATAAGGAAAGAACTGATGGAAGGTGAACCGAGATACTTGTCAGGAGTATAAATGTAGAAGAGCTTCAAAGATCAAAGGTTGCTGGAGTTGTCGATTTTGGAGAGAAGGTGGACTGATCCAATCATGTGAGATAGTGAGTCCGAAGGCTCACTCTACGATCCACCAAGAACACTCAGAAGTTAGAAAAAGAGAGAAGTAGAAGTGTGAGTTCTACTATGTAGAAGTGAGAGTTCTACTACATGAAGAGTGTTCTTAACTGCCGAGAGAAAGAAGAGCATCATGCCATCTGGATGTCCATCATGGAAAGACTCTAAGTACAACAGAGAAGAGCCTACAGTCATCTTAGCAAGTCCATCATGAGAAGGCATCAAGTAGCGAAGGAGATCACAAAAGCCATCTTGGGTGCAAGCGTGAGGAAGCTTCAAAGTATCTAACGGAAGAGCTTACGATCATCTTAGAAGCCTCTCATGCAGCCATGACCATCAAGTACCGAAGAAAGATCTTCAAAGCGGTTCATCAAGGGGTCATCCAGGAGTAGTTGAGAAGAAGAAAGTGAGCATCATGCAACACTCAAGCGCTTCTTCAAGGATGATCAAGAAGCAATGCTAAGGATAGAAGATGTTGAGCATGAAGACATCTTAGCGATTTCAAAGCAAACTCAACAACAACAAACAACAACTCAACAAAGCCGAGGGCACGAGGGTCCTTGTATGGGAGGACTAAATGAAGCGGTAGAAAGGGTCCTTGTCAGGAAGGACTAAACGAAGTTCCAAGCCTGTTGGGCTTGAAGAGTTCCTAGGAAACTAGAGGAGTCCCAAGGCTGCTGGCCTTGAAGAGTTCTTAGTGAATTGAAGTCCCAAG
Organism: Panax quinquefolius; assembly: GCA_020205615.1. Taxonomy (NCBI): domain Eukaryota; kingdom Viridiplantae; phylum Streptophyta; class Magnoliopsida; order Apiales; family Araliaceae; genus Panax; species Panax quinquefolius. Next base: position 11,195,456 of record CM035162.1, on the reverse strand, counting down.
GCTGCTGGCCTTGAAGGAATCGTAGAGATTCAGGGTGTTGCCCTTCCTTAGTGGAAATCCTGCTAGTTGAAAGCAGAAGATTGGATTAGGAGCTTAAGTCTCTGAACTACTTAAAACCCCTTGTGTCTTTTACATTATGTCATTTACATTATGTCTATAACTGCTATAACTGCTATGTATGTCTTAACTGCTTACAACTAAACTGACTCTACGAACAATGTATATATGATTATATCAATGAAGGGGAATCTTTTACTTATTCCGTTGTGCTTGAAAAGATTCTTATGTTTGTCATATTCTAAAATATGAACAATACAATATAAACCAGAAAAGTATTTGAAATAAAAAGGATCTATTCAACCCCCCCTTCTAGATCTATTGTGCCCTCTAGGAACTAACAATTGGTATCAAAGCATGTTCTCATGCTATATTCAAAAGCTAATCGCTTTGAGTCTGATCCCAGGCACTAACATTGTTCTAAACTTAATTTAGTAGTAAGTAACTTGTTATATACAGAAGAGCTCACACGTTGGAAATATTGTGTATAGGTAAATATGTGTATACACCTGAAGCTACTCAGATTGGTCCATATCCTCGATTGTTATATCAACAAGACCAATCTTAGCCTGTAGTCAATCTTGTAGTCTGAAGACCAGGCGAGAGAGAGCACAAGAGACATCAATGACAAAGAGTAAAACATCCACTAGTCTGAAAGATGAAGAGGTCATACATGCTAAGAAATGTTGATCAAGAGGAGAAAGAAGATTTTCTCAAACTTATGAGTGACCAACCAGCAACTGGGTGCTATCTTTGTAAACTCAAAGATGTCAATGATCTTAATACTGAGATTCTCTTGACCTACATCTTCAAGACCACGACTGATTGATTAAAGGCCAACAAGAGCAACAAGCTGTAAGGAGCAAAAGTAAAAGTTATGCATATCAATACCTGAACTCAGTATATCTAAGGTAAATGACTGTTAAGTAACTAACAGTAAAAAGGTACGGTTCCTCACCATTATAAATGTATACATCATAATTGCACCATCTTATGAACTATAACAGTATTCTATCAAGAAGTCATAATCTACCTAAAAAGGTGAAGAGAGAAAGTAGCCTGAAGATGGAAAACTCAAATGACTATAAACCTTCTCTCCATCCATGTTTTAGGCTGAAGATGACATTTTGAAGGAAATCTAAAATGGGTCATAAGAAGCATCATGAAAGCCCTAGTAAATTTTATGAGTAGTAATCTCTCTTTGGTGGGTTAGTATGTATATCTACAAACCTATGTTCTAAGTGTTTTACAACTCATAGAGTATGATCGAGTTCTACAAGAGGATCTTGGCGATATGTAAAGCGATCACCTCCACGAATCAACTAGACACTCAAAAATCGTGAGAGTTGATTCCCACTCTATGAACACTTAAACACTTTGTGAACATAACTTGAAGAAATGATGAAACCATCATAGATAAAGAGTGTGTTACTAAATGTCAAATCTCACACACACACTCACCATCACGCATCTAAAAATGTATTATCTCAAGATAGTTGCATGCATGAATATATACATTGGTGATAAATATGATGATTATCCGAGTTAAGAGGAGCAGGGGTTTAGAAAACTAACTAGCGAGGACCCATTCAATAATGGGTACCAAAAGTAGAAATATATTTAAACCTACAGGTACTTGGTCAGTCTGACCACACTAAGGAATGCTGAAGCAGAAGACTTCATTCAAGAAGACTCAACCGAGAAGGTTAAGGGGCTATTAGGAGATAGGTGCGATAAAGCTCCTATATGTCCAAGTCTGTCCTTGAAGACCCTCTGAGCTAACCAGAATGGAGCTCACATGGCTGCAAATCTGTATATAGAAGCATGTCGTGCAAAAGAAGATAAAGAGGATTATATATGCTCATATCAAGAAAGACATGCTTTATAAAAAGGATCCTCAAGGGAAGCTCACAACAGAAGATCATTGAGCTTAAGACAAAAGGAGTTCATCAAGAAGCAGAACTTCTCAAATACAGGACTGTCAAAGGAGACTACGTTCGTAGTGCTGTCAAATGATCGTAGAGTGATCAATCCTGAAAATACTCATCTCTACTATACAAGGAAAACTAAGCAATAATGATGATTCCAGTCAGAAGGAGAAATGTTGGGCAGCCTTCAAATGAACATAAAGAAGACGGAATCACATCTTACTGAGAAGACATCATCAACAATGGGGAGGCGGTGATGCATTAAGGAATAAGACAGCGATAAACTATGAAGAGATGTACCAGCTACAGAGTCCCAAAACTTTGTGGCTGATGAACCAAATGAAGATCCATAGTCAGTAGGAACGTCTCAAAACGTACTACTGATAACCCTTCAGCCATCCAATCCATAATCGTAAAGGGCCTACGATCAAACATATGATCGTAGTGTAAGAGCAAGAGGATACCACGATTCCAGCAATGCAGATATCTAAAACTGGTAGAAGACCTCCCCATCAAAAAAGGTCTAATGAGATGTCATTGCAAATCGTTGCCATAGTATTTCATCTGGAAAGCGCCTTAGGGACAAACCTGACCCTTAGCTCACTCTAAGAGGTTGGCCCTTCCTGAGCTACCTTATCTCAGAAGGAATGCTTGATCTAGTTCATCTCAAAAGAACCAAGTCAGTCAATGATCGTAGAGTCGAGTTTGAAGAGGACTACACGATCGTGATACAACCTCAATGATCGTAATGCTATCTAAATGATCGTAGTGCAACCTCAGCGATCATAGAAGATTACTCAACAATCGTAGTCTTACCAAAGGGTATTTCAGTTCACAAGGAGCCTGAAGAATGAGACATCTGCTAAGCCATTCAAGTTAAGGAGATAAGTTTGAATACATCAGTGATTTAGATATGCTGCATCAATGTAAGGATAGAAGTCAAAGCCATCCACTGCAGCATCTCTCAGAAGATGATCGTTGAGTTATCAAAGGAAATCGTAGAGTCCATCGCTGACTTACTATGTTACACTACGAATCAAAAGGTCAACGGTCAAAGCCACGTCAATTAAACGTCCACTCTTCTAATAACTGAAAAGTTATGGGGAGTTACAGCTCATTACTGGGCAACGTGCAACCAATGGAAAGTTGACACATCACTGAGTGTACAGAGTTAGAAGGAACTACAATAAAAACGATTTAAAATCTGCAGATAGTTACCAAAAAGATATCGAACCTTTCTCCCTCCCATTTTCGAAATCCTAGAAAGTTTTTCAAGAGCAAAATCAGTTAACCCTCCAGAGCCTTACCAAATCACAGACAACCATCTCACATAAACCTCTCTAAATCAAACACCCATGAAAGTGCATACTGTGCAAAAACACTGCACATGATACAGTGATTGACCAACAGTTGAAGATAATGTCAGCAATAGTTCTGAAGAAACAAATTGACTTTGGAGCTATTTTGTTCGATCAAATCTCCAAGTGGGTAGAGAAGGCTAAGAAGAAGAAATCTACTGAAAAGCCTTTGACCAAGGTATTTCATGGTAGGCTTTTGAGTATTATACTGAAGAAGAAGCTAGGAGGGAAAATCAAGGATGATGAGTGGGAAGCCTTGAATGTGCACAAAGTGATGTCTCCACAGTTATTTGAGAACTGGAAAAAGAACCCTAAGGAGAACAAAAGTGTAAGACCCCGAAATTTTTAAATAAAAAGGAATTTCCTTTATTTATTATTTTGAAATAGTAAGGGTTGATTTGATTAATGTGGATAGTTAAGGGTTAAATATGCAAATATTTCAAATTAAGCAAGTGGTTATAAAATATTCATTATAAATAAGGGAATATTCGTTTGGTCGTGGAATATTAAATCTTTGTCGGGGAATATTCGGTACACAATGCGCAAGCCTTATGTGTGTGGCCCCATAACGGAAAGTGATTGGATGAAGAAAGCGACAAATATAAGTTGTTTTTAAATAATAGGCGTAGTTATTCACAATTATCTTGTTGGAATGCCGGTGGTTAAAACACACTAATCTGGCGTTGTTGACAAGTAGCACTTGGTATTGCACCAATTATTGATTCTTACATAAGAAGGCACTACTCGATAATGGTTACGATAATTCTTATTCGATATTTTATTGAGTTAATAATTCTTTGCGTTGATATTTTATATTCTTTGTTGTTTCAATAATTGTCATTTCAAAGTATCTTTCATTATCGAAGCAATAATTCATATTATCTGAATAATATTATTAGATAACATTATTGGCAATGTCTAGAAAGTTACATCTAAGGAGAGGTTTGGTCACCTAATTGCTTGTGAAGAAGAAATTCTTATTGGAAGCCCCCCTTTTCTTGAAGCGCACTGGTTGTCAATATTGTGATTCTGTAATATTATTTGTGAATAATTAATTATTAATTTATATGATGAGGAAAATATTGATTTTATGTGGATATAGATGGAGAAAATTTTTAAAATGACAATTGTTGAAAATTAATATTTTATCTTTTTACGATAAAATAATTCATTTAAATATATTATTACAACGAATGTGGGATATATGAGTATCTGAGGAGGAAGAGTATTTTTGTTGCAATAAATATTTAAAACATGTTAAACATGTAAATTGGACCCCATTTATTATTGGTGAAATTTGATTATAGCTTTTGTAAAATCGTCCGTTTGTGGATTTCGGTCAATTTCTATTTGGAATTTGGAAAACTTTCTTCTGCAAAGTTGTAGAGAATTGAATTTCCTATAAAAACTCATGATTCGAATTTTCTGATGAAAGGGCTATTTATTATGAATTATTGAAGTTCGAAGCTCAGAAATAATTAATTTTGTAAGTTTTAATTATTTATTTTATGAAAAACGTTTTTTATCATTTCTTTCTAGAAGGTGGCATGTGGGAAATGCTAGGATCTAAATTCTAAGGTTGGCGTATGAATTTGATATATATATATATTAATTTATTAAATTTTACTGCTTTGGTGTTACAAGCGATTTCTATAAATAGGGTCTTGGGTTAGAATTGAAAATCACACGTAAAGCTGAAGTTTTCTCTCTATATTATCGGCGTATTCTTGTGAGTATTTTGAGTATACTTTGAGTATTTCTATACGGATGCAAGTCAAGTCATGCTTTATATCCCGGTGTTTAATTTAGAAATCTTGATCTTTCGAGGTAAGGGATATTTTTTTTTTTGTAATGATATTATTTCTTCAATATCATTATCTTTGAAATATTGATCTGAAGTTTTTATCAAATTTGGAACTTTTTCATGTATCGGGGTTACTATTCATGAGTTCTTATTCATGAGTTACTTATTCACGAGATTCTTATTAATGATTCTTTATTCACGAGTTCTTATTCACGAGTACTATTCATTAAGCGTGAAGATGTTTTGTGGAATTTCTATCTTTTGGTGTCTATTGAGTTTCTTATTCACGATATCTGGCATTATTCACGTATCTGCACTATTCATAGAAAAATAAAATTTCTTCTTTTTTGTCCAAAATATCTAATACGGATACTAACTTCTACGATTGTATCCATGTTTTGATCATTCTTGAATTTTACACCACTATGATTATTTTTGAGGTATTTTGGGCGTGGATAAAACCAAGTCTGAATCCTTAATCCTTAATCCTTGTCATTTTGTTTCTTTGGATTCGTTTCTTTAAAAATATTTTCATCATCCTCGGTCTTAAATGATGATATTATTGAATATCTTTGGCTTTTGTAGCAAAAAGATGAATGATTCTGAAGAATATCTTTGGCTTTGTAGTGCAGAAGATGAGCAGTGTTGAGATGAACATGTGGAGATTGATTAATATCTTTGGCACATGTAGTGCAAAGATGAGCAGTGTTTAAATGAACATGACCCGGTGATGAATATCTTTGGCTTTTTGTAGTGTAAAGATGAATATTTTATTCAGATGCATATTGATTGATGTTACGAGGATAAAATATTGATGATGGGCTATTAAATTCATAGATTATAGTAGATTTCATTCTCTACGTAACTCTTCTATGAATTATTATTTCAGCTGCGAATATTGATCACAAAACTTGTTGTCTATTGTATTACTATCAGATTTTTCCTGTTGAAGACTAACGATAATTTATTGTATATTATCTTAGTCATAATATTCTTTCTTGGGCTAGTTGAGCTCACCCTTTTCCTTGTTGTTCCATTTTTTTCTTCTCGAGGAATGAAGAATGTAGCGAGTCTTAGTCGGGGTATGGAATGAAGGTTCTAGAGAGAGTTGTTTAGTAGTCCTCACCATTTTTGTAAAATAATGAATCAATAATTATGATGGGGATTTATTTGAGTATAGATATTGTCTAGAAGACAATATTATATTTAAACTCACAGTATATATTATCGTATTTCACACGACATTTGTATTATTGAAGTTGTAGTTTGCTTTTTGTACCATGTATTTGGCGACTCAGAATGGGTGTTGTGTATACCTATTTTGGGGGCGTCGCGGTTAGTATCGAGCTTAGGATATGATCTCTGGCGGAGATGGGGAATAGAACTAGGAGGGAGAGGCGAGTAAATCCTTCGCTAGTGTGTCCTACCTAAGCTTATTTGTTAGTTGGTCGATATATATAGGGATATTATGTGATATATTGATTTCCTTAATTAACCCTTGTTTTATGTGATATTTGAGAATGTCGTGAGAATATTAATGATGGAGTAAATGAGACCAGTGGAGATGCTGTCTTTACCAACGAGGAGAGCGTGCTGACAGTGGCAATGTTCCTCTGTGAACAACACCTGCTGAAAGCGAGATGATGAGCGGGGGATGTTTAGAAGCTTTTTGCGATTCATGCAAAATCGGATGAGGAGACTCGTGTTCAATCTGAGGGAGAAATGATAGCAATTCACGGGTGGTCGCGTGGCAAGATTCAAAGAGTTGGGACCACGAGTGCAGGGAAGCGGATCCGATTAAAGGCGTAGGCGTGGGTCAAACAAATTACCAAGATATTCGATGTCTTGGGATGCGGAGAACAGAAAGTTCCATTCGCCACCTTTATGTTCCGTGGCGAAGGCAGATTCTTGGTGGGAATCGTGAAGCGTACCCATCCATTTGCCTTTCGGCATGTCGTGGGAGGCGTTTGAAGCGATTCAATGACAAGTACTTCCATGAAAGTATTCGTCATATGAAGGAAGTGGAGTTTATTAGACTAGAAGCGAATAACATGGCAGCGGTGTCGGTCTGACGAGGCGAAGTCGGCGGAGTTATCGAGTTTGCACCTCATTTGGTGGAGAATGAGGAGCGTATGGCGGATGTTTACGAGAGGTTTGAAAACCGACATCGTCGATATCTCATTTCTCATAAATTTTCTCTCTATTTAGATGTTGTCAATGAGGCTCGAGTTGTTAGAAGCGAGATAACGAAATACGTTCAACCGAGGGACCATAACGAGGATCATCTCAGAAGATAGCGATCATCGAATAACGATAACCAGCGGAGAAAGAAGAATACGGATGAAAGCGGTAACCACTCGGTGGTAATCGTGGCCATGAAAATAGAAGAAGCGAGTTGGGAGGAGATTTTAAAAGAGGAGATTCAACAACGACCATGTGAAGGCGTCGGCGCCCGATAGTAACTAGTTTTAAGGGAGAGAAACGACCACCATTCATATCTTCTACAAATGCGGAAAAGAGGACATATCGATCAAAGCGCCTAGCACTGATTCAAGGTATGCTATAATTGTGGAAAGGAAGGACATATCGCTCGAGATTATACGATAGCGAAACCTAGTTCAATGGGGACGGTGACTCAAAAAAGATATCGAGAAAAGTCAAAGTCAACGATTAGGGAAGAAGCGTTTGTTGTGGTGGTCAAAATCGAGGAAACGACGAAGTTAGCACGGGTTAGTTAATTATAAATTCTTGTGAAGTATATACCTTACTAGATATTGGTTCTACCCATTCTTTTATCTCTCTTACTTGCGCTCAGCGTTTGAACTTGACTACGGAGAAATTAAACTTTGACCTATCTGTGGAGACTCCATTAGGAGAAACTTTCATTACATCCGTTGTTTAAAAATCTTGCTTGATTCAAGTTGGCACTATCACATTACACCGTTAACCTTATTTCTATAAAGATATTTGCTTTTGATGTGATTTTAAGGTTAACTACTCATCATGCCAAATTGATTGCTTTTGTAAGGTTGTTAGTTTTCATATTCTAAGCAAACTTTGTTATTCAATTCAAGCAATCAAACCATTGTAGTCAAACATTTTCATATCAAGCCATGAAGTCATTCGTTTATTACGGATGTCAAGTTTTCTTAGTCCATGTTATGGATTTGAATAAAGACACGTCGATTTGAATAATATTCTGTTGTTATTGATTTTTCCGACGTATTTCTGAAGAATTTCTTGGCTTACTCCCAAAGCGATATTAAATTTTGTATCGACTTTGAACCCGAGACAAAACTCATTTCTAAAATCTCATATCGAATGGCTCTATTGAACTTGAGGAGTTAAAAATTCAACTATAAATTTGGTACGAGCCTTTATCTTGTGACTTCCTTTGTGGAATTCACCTAAGCGGAACTCTACAGGGGGCGTCATATTCGATGCGATAGTAAAGCGATAGGTGTCATTGTGACGTCTTTATCCAAGATTGGGATATGAGTCACGATTGAGAGCAACCTAAGTCGATTATCGAAAAGGCGTAGCTTTAGAAGCTTAGTTGGTTATTATCGGAGATTCGTTGAAGGATATTCTCGAATCGCTATTCCATTAACTTGGTGACTCGTAGAGATACAAAATTCGAATGGAGCAAGGAATGTGGGAAGAGCTTGAAGAACTCAAGAGGAGACTCATTTAATTACATGTTACGATCGTGCCATCACGAAAAGCGAGCGTGGTAGGTACGCGATGAGTAGAAGATTATATCGCGAGAGCGAGTGCGATGATGTCAAGTATCGCATAGAACCAACTTTAATAGAAAAAGTTAAGGTTGCTTCAAGCCACCAAGGGGAGCGATGCGTATGAAGAAGAAAGTCTGAAGGAGCTATTCGAAGCGAGAATTGATGAAGAAGGAATACTTGAGTCCACTCTAGACTTTGTGTTCTAACGACTACGATTTGAAGTACAAGATTATGATGGAGGCACACAATATGCCATTTGCAATCCATCACCTGGAAGTACTAAAATGTATCGTGATCTTGACATACATTTTGGTGGAACAATATGAAGAGAGAGATTGCAAAGTTTATCTCGATGTGTTTAACTTGCCAGCGTGTAAAAGCGGAGCATCTTGTACCTAAGGGTCCGTTGCAACCACTTGAGATTAGGAATGGAAGTGGGAACACATTACTATGGATTTGGATTCACTGGTCTTCCTGCGGTTTCTCAAGACATCAATGCTATTTGGGTTATTGTTGATAGATTAACCAAGTCTGCTCATTTCTTCACCGAAATCTGAGAGACTTATTCCCTAAACGCGTCTTTCTCGTATTTACGTAAATGAGATTGTGAGATTGCATGGCATGCCAAGTATCCATAGTTTTAGATCGTGACCCAAGATTCACTTCATGATTTTGGGTTAGAAAGCTATGGGACGCAATTCTGATTTATTGATTTGGCATACCATCCTCAAAGCGGATGGGCAATCGAAAGGACTACTCAAACTCTTGAAGATATATTAAAACTACGTGTCCTAGATTTCAAAGGAAGTTGGGATAAGTACTTGCCATTGGTGGAATTCTCATACAACAATAGTTATTAAACAAATATAGGCATGGTTCCATTCGAAGCATTATATGGGACGAAAATGTCGTTCTCGAATATGTTGGGATGAGGTGGGTGAAGCAACATTGTTGGGACCCGGAGTTAAGTACGATATGACTACTAGAAAAGATCCAAATGATTCGACAACGTATACAAAGCGGCACAAGATCGACAAAAGAGTTATGCGGATCTTCATCGAAAGGACGTGGAATTTAATGTAGGGATCATGTATTGTTGCGAGTTGCTCCATGGAAGGGAGTTACAAGATTTGGGAAGAGAGGAAAGCTCAATCCACGATTTATCGGTCCATTTCAAATTCTTGACCAGGAAGTAGGAAATGTAGCCTATAGACTTGCGTTACCTCGAGTATGTCTCGTGTTCATAATGTGTTTCACATATCGTACTTCGTAAATATGTGAAAGACCCGAACCACGTTATAGAGTTAGAACCGGACGAGATAATAGAAGACTTAACGTATGAGGAGGTACTGTCAAGATGTTGGATAGGAAGGAGCATGTCCCTACGCTATGAAAGGTTATACCACAAGTTAAAGTTTTGTGGAGGAATCATGCTATAGAGGAAATGACACGGGAGTTGGAAAGCGGAAATGAAAGCGAGGTATCCTCACCTTTTCAAAACACCAGGTACGTACACGTCAATTTCGAGGACGAAATTTCATAAGGAGGGAGGTTGTAAGACCCGAAATTTTTAAATAAAAAGGAATTTCCTTTATTTATTATTTTGAAATAGTAAGGGTTGATTTGATTAATGTGGATAGTTAAGGGTTAAATATGCAAATATTTCAAATTAAGCAAGTGGTTATAAAATATTCATTATCGTCGGGGAATATTCGTTTGGTCGTGGAATATTAAGATTGTCTTGGGAATATTAATTACAATGGTAGTGACCATGTGTGTAGGCCCATGTGAAAAGTGATTGGATGAAGAAAAGCGACAAATATAAGTTGTTTTTAAATAACAGCGTAGTTATTACAGATTAATCTTGTTGGAATACCCGAATTGGTTAAAACACACTAATACGCGTTGTTGAACAAGTAGCACTTGGTATTGCACCAATTATTGATTCTTACGTGAAGAAGGCCACTACTCGATAATGGTTACGATAATTCTTTATTCGGTATTTTATTGAGTTAATAATTCTTTGCGTTGATATTTTATATTCTTTGTTGTTTCAATAATTGTCATTCGCATATCTTTCATTATCGAATCAATAATTCATATTATCGAATAATATTATTAGATAACATTATTGGCAATGTCTAGAAAGTTACATCTAAGGAGAGGTTTGGTCACCTAATTGCTTGTAGGTAAGAAGAAATTCTTATTGGAAAACCCCTCTTTCACGGGGGCGCTTTGGTTGTCAATATTGTGATTCTGTAATATTATTTGTGAATAATTAATTATTGATTTATATGATGAGGAAAATATTGATTTTATGTGGATATAGATGGAGAAAATTTTAAAATGACAATTGTTGAAAATTAATATTTTATCTTTTACGATAAAATAATTCATTTAAATATATTATTACAACGAATGTGGGATATATGAGTATCTGAGGAGGAAGAGTATTTTTGTTACAATAAATGTTTAAAACATGTTAAACATGTCGGTGGACCCCATTTATTGGTGAAATTTGATTATAGCACGTAAAATAGCCCGTTTATGGATTTGGTCAATTTCTATTTGGAATTTGGAAAAATTTTCTTACAGTAAAGTTGTAGAGAATTGAATTTCCTATAAAAACACGCGAGATTCGAATTTTCTGATGAAAGGGCTATTTATTATGAATTATTGAAGTTCGAAGCTCAAAATAATTAATTTTTGTAAGTTTTAATTATTTATTTTATGAAAACGTTTTTTATCATTTCTTTCTAGAAGGTGGCATGTGGGAAATGCTAGGATCTGAATTCTAAGGTTGGCGTATGAATTTGATATATATATATATTAATTTATTAAATTTTACGCTTTGGTGTTCTAAGCGATTTCTATAAATAGGGTCTTGGGTTAGAATTGAAAATCACACGGCTCAAGTTTTCTCTCTATATTATCGAGCGTATTCTTGTGAGTATTTTGAGTATACTTTGAGTATTGCTATACTGGTGCAAGTCAAGTCATGCCTTTATGTCAGGTGTGTTTAATTTAAATCTTGATCTTTCGAGGTAAGGGATATTTTTTTTTTTGTAATGATATTATTTCTTCAATATCATTATCTTTGAAATATTGATCTGAAGTTTTTATCAAATTTGGAACTTTTTTATGTCAAGTTACTTATTCATGGGTTCTTATTCATGAGTTCTTATTCACGAGTTCTTATTCATGAATTCTTATTCACGATTCTTATTCACGAGTACTATTCATGTAAGCGTGAAGATGTTTTTGTGGAATTTCTATCTTTTGGTGTCTGAGTTACTTATTCACGTATCAGACTATTCACGATATCTGACTATTCATAGAAAAATAAAATTTCTTCTTTTTTGTCCAAAATATCTATTCGGATACTAACTCGATTGTATCCATGTTTTGATCATTCTTGAATTTTACACCACTATGATTATTTTTGAGGTATTTTTGGGCGTGGATAAAACCAAGTACGAATCCTTAATCCTTAATCCTTGTCATTTTGTTTCTTTGGATTCGTTTCTTTAAAAATATTTTTCATCATCCTCGGTCTTAAATGATGATATTATTGAATATCTTTGGCACGTAGTGTGAAGATGAGCAGTGTTGAGATGAACATGACCGATTGATTAATATCTTTGGCTTTTGTAGTGCAAAGAGATGAGCAGTGTTTAAATGAAGCATGACTAAGTGATGAATATCTTTGGCACCTTGTAGTGCAAAGATGAATATTTGATTCAGATCATATTGATTGATGTTCTGAGGATAAAATATTGATGATGGGTATTAAATTCATAGATTAGAGTAGATTTCATTCTCTACGTAACTCTTCTATGAATTATTATTTCATTGCGAATATTGATGCGAAACTTGTTGTCTATTGTATTCTATCGATTTTCCTTGTTGAAGACTAACGATAATTTGTTGTATATTATCTTAGTCGTAATATTCTTCTTGGGCTAGTTGAGCTCACCCTTTTCCTTGTTGTTCCATTTTTTTCTTCTCGGGGAGGCGAGAATGTAGCGAGTACTTAGTCGGGGTATGGAATGAAGGTTCTGTAGAGAGAGTTGTTTAGTAGTCCTCACCATTTTGTAAAATAATGAATCAATAATTATGATGGGGATTTATTTGAGTATAGATATTGTCTAGAAGACAATATTATATTTAAACTCACAGTATATATTGTCGTATTTCACACGACATTTGTATTATTGAAGTTGTAGTTTGCTTTTTGTACCATGTATTTGGCGACTCAGAATGGGTGTTGTGTATACCTATTTTGGGGGCGTCACAAAAAGGCTGACAGCTGGGAGAAGAAATAGAGCCTCTGCAAAGAAGAGAAAGATAGTAGAGGCAGAGAGCTCTGAGTCTAATGACTCTACAAGAATTTGAAACTACACCAGCCAAGAAGAAATCCAAAAGTGTGAAGAGAGTTGGCAGTGTAATGAAAGCCCAGGCCCCACCAAGGAGAGTCTCCTCCCTGAACAAGGACAAAGAAGAAAAGGTCCTAGCTGTTGAAACAACAAAAGAAAAGCGGCGAGGTTGCTTGAGGGCGATCGATAAGAAAGCTAAGGTGGAAGACAAACCAACCTTAGCTGTAAGACCCCGAAATTTTTAAATAAAAAGGAATTTCCTTTATTTATTATTTTGAAATAGTAAGGTTTGATTTGATTAATGTGGATAGTTAAGGGTTAAATACGCAAATATTTCAAAATAAGCAAGTGGTTATAAAATATTCATTATCGTCGGGAATATTCGTTTGGTCGTGGAATATTCAGATCGTCGGGAATATTAAATGCGACCACAAGTAGTGACCATGTGTGGAGCCCATGAAAAGCGATTGGATGAAGAAAGCGACAAATATAAGTTGTTTTTAAATAACGGCGTAGTTATTCACAATTAATCTTGTTGGAATACCAAATTGGTTAAAACACACTAATACGCTGGCGTTGTTGAGCAGTAGCACCAGTATTGCACCAATTATTGATTCTTACGTAAGAAGGCACTACTCAATAATGGTTACTGATAATTCTTTATCAAAGATTTTATTGAGTTAATAATTGTTGCGTTGATATTTTATATTCTTTAACGTTGTTTCAATAATTGTCATTTACAAGTATTTTTATTATCGAAGCAATAATTCATATTATCCGAATAATATTATTAGATAACATTATTGGCAATGTCTAGAAAGTTACATACAAGGAGAGGTTTGGTCACCTTTAATTGCGCGCCAAGAAGAAGAAATTCTTATGGAAAGCCCCTCTTTCCTGAACTGCACTGGTTGTCAATATTGTGATTACGTAATATTATTTGTGAATAATTAATTATTGATTTATATGATGAGGAAAATATTGATTTTATGTGGATATAGATGGAGAAAATTTTTAAAATGACAATTGTTGAAAATTAATATTTTATCTTTTTCTGATAAAATAATTCATTTAAATATATTATTACAACGAATGTGGGATATATGAGTATACGAGGAGGAAGAGTATTTTTGTTGCAATAAATGTTTAAAACATGTTAAACATGTCGGTGGACCCCATTTATTGACTGAAATTTGATTATAGCCTGTAAAATCGCCCGTTTGTGGATTTCGGTCAATTTCTATTTGGAATTTGGAAAACTTTCTTCTGCAAAGTTGTAGAGAATTGAAAATTCTATAAAAACTCGAGATTCGAATTTTCTGATGAAAGGGCTATTTATTATGAATTATTGAAGTTCAAGCTTCAAATAATTGATTTTTGTAAGTTTTAATTATTTATTTTATGAAAAACGTTTTTTATCATTTCTTTCTAGAAGGTTGACATGTGGGAAATGTTGGGATCTGATTTTCAAAGAGGTAGGAAATTTATTAATAATAATATATTTTATTAAATTTTCTGCTTTTGGTGTTCTAGCGATTTTCCTATAAAATAGGTGCTTAGGTTAGAATTGAAAATCACACCGAAAATGAAGTTTTCTCTCTATATTATCGAGCGTATTCTTGTGAGTATTTTGAGTATACTTTGAGTATTGCTATACGGTGGCAAGTCCAAGTCATAGCCTATATCCAGGTGTTTAAATTTAGAAAGACTTGATCTTTCGAGGTAAGGATATTATTTTTTTTGTAATGATATTATTTCTTCAATATCATTATCTTTGAAATGTTGATCTGAAGTTTTATCAAATTTGGAACTTTTTCATATGGGGTTCTTATTCATGAGTTACTATTCACGAGTTCTTATTCATTCAGTAAAGTATTATTCATGAAGCGTGAAGATGTTTTTTGTGGAATTTCTATCTTTTGGTGTTGAGTTCTTATTCACGATACTAAGACTATTCACGATATCTGACACTATTCACGATATGGTACTATTCATAGAAAAATAAAATTTCTTCTTTTCGTCTAAAACATCTACAATACGGATACTAACTCGATTGTATCCATGTTTTAATCATTCTTGAATTTTACACCACTATGATTATTTTTGAGGTATTTTTGGGCGTGGATAAAACCAAGTACGAATCCTTAATCCTTAATCCTTGTCATTTTGTTTCCTTTGGATTCGTTTCTTTAAAAAAAAATATTTTCATCATCCTCATCTTAAATGATGATATTATGGAATATCTTTGGCTGTAGTAAAGATGAATGATTTCTTAAGAATATCTTTGGCCGTAGTGCAAAGATAAATGATTTTGAAGAATATCTTTGGCCCAGTAGTGCAAAGATGAGCAGTGTTTAAATGAATATGACATTGATGAATATCTTTGGAATAGTAGTGCAAAGATGAATATTTGATTCAGATGTATATTGATTGATGTTACTGAGGATAAAAGATGAGCGATGAACTTTTAAATTCATACATAGAAGATAGTAGTTTGCATTCTCTACTTAACTCTTCTAATGAATTATTATTTCATTGCGAATATTGATTTAAAATTTGTTGTCTATTGTATTCTATTATATTTTTCCCTGTTGAAGACTAACGATAATTTGTTGTATATTATCTTAGTCATAATATTCTTTCTTGAGCTAGTTGAGCTCACCCTTTTTCTTTTTGTTCCATTTTTCTCGGAGGCGAGAATATATAAAGAGTACGTAGTCGGGGTATGGAATGAAGGTTTTAGAAAGGATTGTTTAGTAGTCCTCACCATTTTGTAAAATAATGTATCAATAAATGTGATGAGGATTTATTTGAGTATAGATATTGTCAGAAGATAATATTTGTATTCAAACTCACAGCTTTCTTGTTGTAATAATAAAGTTGTAGTTGTTTACATACCGTGTATTGACAACTCGAATAGGTGATGTATACCTATTTTGGGGCGTCACATTAGCTTCCCAAATCAGTACATCTGCTGAAAAAAGGGACGTATAGTCAGCAGAAGAAAAGGAAACAGATGCCAAGGTCCAGTCCCCACAGTCAGCATCCAGCATTGAAAATAAAGCTGATGGGATGGAAGAAAGTGCAAAGAATCACGACAAAAAAGAATGCTTTTCAGCCCCCCGTGGCTAAACCTCAAAGCGATCACTCACGATGATGAAAAGAAAATCAAGATGACCAAAATGCATCCCCAGATACAACTGCCCCAACAAGCCCAGAGAATGGGTCAGAAAATGCTATTCAAAAAGAAGAAGAGAATGTCCCCTCCAATCCAGAAAGCCTTCATGATGGCTCAGAAAGTGATGAGTCCAAGAAAGAAGAATCTGTCCCTCTCTGTGCTGAACTCCAAAGAAGTCTGTCTGTTGAGCAAGAGGAGTCAGAGTCTGTCTCTCCAATAGTTGAACCTCTACGAAGAAGGAAGAGCTACAGACTGCAAGCCCAGTTTGCCTCCAAAAGGAATAGTGGCCAATCAAATGCCATCATTGAATTGAGTGATGATGAGTCTGTATCCCCGGAAGAAAGTGCTAATAATGAAACCAGCAGTGAAGAAGAAGAGTCTGAGGAAATGCTTGCTAAAGAAGGTTCTGGACATGAAATGCAGCAAGAAGGATTCTCTGCTGAAGCTTATCAAAACGATTCTGGTTCTGAGAAAGAAGAAGTAGAAAATGACTCCAATTCTGAAGATCAGGAACAAGAAGAACCAGAACTCTACCCTGTCCTCTCACCTGCAAGATTCACCAGGAGAATAGTGGTAGAAGTTCCTAATGAACCATCAGAGACTCCACATGCTAGATGGGTAAACTATGGAGATGAGCAGCTCAGAGTAGTAAGAATGACTACTTTCGACTTAGCCAAGAACTGGAACAATATGGAGCTAGATTGCTCAACCATTCTCTACAACCCTGATAATATGCTGATGAGATGGTTCTTCCAGTGGATGTCATGGTTAAAGGCCTTTACTGAAGGAGATGAAAGCTACCTCAGCTGGTGTTACAAGACATTTCCAAGCATGGAACTGGTAGCCCAAAACTTCCCAAGGATGAAAAGTTATGCCACAAAGATGATAACAAACCAGACTCACTTCAAGGTCTATCGACAGGCTGGAAATCTCTATATCCCCTACGATCGTAGAGTGGATTCTGAAGGAAGAAGAGTCATGACCAAGGAGCTGATCGTAGAGTCTATTCACTCTACTACTGAGGATGTTCAAGCCCAAAACCAGAAGCCTCCTTATACTCAAGCACTACTATCAGACAGTCCATCATCCTCCACAAGCAATTGGTACTCCACGATTGTTCAGATTATCCAAACCTTTGAAAATCTGTCCAAAGATGACGATCGTAGAGTTCAATCCATTGCTCAACTTGAAGCTGCCAACCAAAAGGATCAAACTAATTTGGAGCAGGAACGACTAAAGAGTTCTGATGATCTAAGCAAGAAGATATATATGCTCACTGAAAAATCACAGAAGCAGACAGCAGCAGGAGATGATTCTTTCCAGCACAAGCTTCAAGCTATCTTGGCTGATGTATCTCTCAAACTCCAAGAGAGAGATAACATCTATCAGAAGGCCATCCAAGATCAAAAGGCTGAAGCTCTATAAGTTCAGAAGGCAAATGAAGAACAAATCCAAGCCCTCTCTGACAAGATTGACGACCTGAAGCAGTCATTCTCAGTGCAACTTGAGCTAGGCCAGCAGGAACTCAAGTTTGAAGTTGCCAACACCTCCTACCTAATGGAACAGCTTAATTCCAACATGGAGCAGCTCTCTCAAATGATTGATGACAAAAAGGGGGAGAAAAAGAGGCATAGAAAGAAGAGGAGCAAGAGGTACTCGAAAAAGAACAGAGGGACAAGAGAGAAGCAGTCAAAGAAGAAGACAGTAGCTATTGAATGAGTATCATCATCTGAGGAGGAGCCGAAAGATGATGATCCCATGATCGCAGAGTCTGAGGGGGAGCGTGATCAGAAAGATGATGAAGGGGAGCCAAGCAAAGACAGAAGGTCATCATCCTAGGGGGAGCAAGAGCAAGAGCAAGAAGAAGAAACAGATGAGTAGCTGATCAACAAGCATCCTAGAAACATACATGAAGCCAAGGAGGTACATCTCTAAACTGTTAGATATGTTCTGGATCCAGGATGTAGAATGTCTGAATATATAAATTGCCATATCAATATAAATGACATTCATGATTATCTGTTTAGAAATACAGTTGCTCACTGTATATAAGATTCATTCATAACATGCATATGCACTTATTATTTTATCATAATCAAATAGGGGGAGATTATGGGGAATAAACATGTGAATGATATTCCTATTTAATATATGATTTGATTATGATATATATGAATGAATATGCAAGTATGCTTGCATTAAGAAAAGTTATAAAGTCCTTTGATAGATAATAGAAATATATGTAGAAGGACTTAGAATGAATTGATAAAATATGTTAGTTGATCGACATAAAGCAAAACAAACTTTGTAAAGTCCTTAAAAAGAAATGATGTACAAGGACTATAAATATAGGAAGATCAAGCTTGTTAGGTTGATCTTATGATGTAATAGATGAAGGCTTGTCTCGATCGCCGAGCACCGCACTGTAAGTCGTAATCGCGCCGGGAGAGTCAAGGTTAACTCGGGAGCTATCGAGGCAGAATATGAGTATGCAAGATAGTAGATCTCGGAGTTCGTAGACTTCCAGGGGAAACGAAGAAGGATCATAGTATGTCGAGTAGAGCTTTCTGATCGATCGTAGTGTCTTTGAGGAAGTCATATTCGAATCGTAGAGACAAACACGCCATGAGAAATAACGATCATCCGCCAAGCCAAGTCCAAACGTAGACTACACTCAGAGTCGTAGAGCCTAGTGATCTTTGAAGCAAAGTCAAGGATCGTAGACTACACTCGAGTTCGTAGAGAGTCCATTGAGTGCATCTGAGAGATCGAAGTCGGGCAACATCGGATGAAGACAACAAGCACAAGCGCGAAATCGTAGAGTGTCAAGATCGATCTCAAGATCGTAGTGTTCTGACGTTAAATCAATCGTAGAGTGCGTAACTACGACTCCAATGAAGTGCTCACAATGCCAAGTCGAATCATAGAAAGCGATACGGTTCTCAACGAATGAGTACTCCTTAATATCCAAAGGTACGAAGCCTCCTGGTTGGCAATCGCAAAGATGCATTTCACAAGAAGGGAACCAGAGAAAGCACTCAACGAATGGCATACGCAGGCTAAGCAAAAGAGAACCAAAGCACCAACCCAATCAACATCAAGATTGAGTTGAAAGGCCATTCGAGATGAAGTCTTCCACAAGATGATTCAAAGAAGACTTCAAAGAATTGACTAAGGAAAGTTAGCTAATGCGAGTCATTAAATGAGCAGAAGACAACGATCTTGGGAAGCAATCAAGATCGTAGTGTTTGCCGATAAGGAAAGAAGCGATGGAAGGTGAACCAGATAATCTTGGTCGACCAAGAGAAGGCTAAAGTGATTAAGTCAGGTCGGTTCATTGATGATAAGTGAACGGAGATCACAAGGAGAAAACAAGCTGGACGCGCCACAAATTTGAAGTGTCTTGATATTCAAAAGGGGACCAGAAGCAAGGAATTTAGCCATCGGTTTCTAAGAACAAATCAAGAAAGAAATGTAAGTATCAAGCACTGCACAATACAAGGAAGAGGTGTTCTACATTGAAGATCCAATCAACACTCTTCAAGATCATAGTGTTAACTCAACCAGTCAATGAACTACACTCAACAAGATACTACGATCAAGTCCTTGAAGACGTCCATCGGAATCGTAGAGTCCGAATAATTGAAGACTGAAGCATTGACAAAGGTTCAATCTGAAGGGTAATATTCGGATAAGTGCTTATTGAGAGCATCGATGCAATAGGACAACCTCTGATCGAGAAATTAGAAAGAGGTAATAAAGTCTTCAACCTGCCCAAGACATTAAAGTGATATATCTGACAGGGTAGGTGAAACAGTAGACTGCATCGTCAGAAAAAGTATGACAAGTCACATTAAGCAGTCTACATCAAGCAACTTGAGATCTGTGAAGATATTTGAATAGCCTTCAACGACTACTTTCCAACGGAAGGATTGGGAAGGAGTATAAATGTAGAAGAGCTTCAAAGATCAAAGGTTGTTGGAGTTGTCGATTTTGGAGAGAAGGTGGACTGATCCAATCATGTGAGATAGTGAGTCCGAAGGCTCACTCTACGATCCACCAAGAACACTCAGAAGTCAGAAAAAGAGAGAAGTAGAAGTGTGAGTTCTACTATGTAGAAGTGTGAGTTCTACTATGTAGAAGTGAGTTATACTACATGAAGAGTGTTCTGAACTGCCGAGAGAAAGAAGAACATCATGCCATCTGGATGTCCATCATGGGAAGACTCTAAGTACAACAGAGAAGAGCCTACAGTCATCTTAGTAAGTTCATCATGAGAAGGCATCAAGTAGCAAGAAGGGAGATCATAAAAGACATCTTGGTGTCAAGCGTGAGAAGCTTCTCAAGTATTCAATGAAGAGCTTACGATCATCTTAGAAGCCTCTCACATGCGACCATCCAAGTACCAAGGAGAATGATCTTCAAGCGGTTCATCAAGGGGTCATCCGAGTGGTTGAAGTAATAGAAGAAGTTTCGAGCATCATGCAACACTCAACTGCTCTTCAAGGATGCTCAAGCCAAGCTGCTAAGGATATATAGAAGATGTTCAGAGCATGAAGACATCTTAGCAGCTCAGCACCGATTCCAACAACAACAAACAACAACTCAACAAAGCCAGGGCCTGAGAGGTCCTTGTCCGGAGGGACTAAATGAAGCAGGGCTAGAAGGGTCCTCGTCTGGGATGGGATGGACTAAACGAAGTTCCAAGCCTCACTGGGCTTGAAGAGTTTTAGGGAACTAGAGGAGTCCCAAGGTCATTGCCCTCAAGAGTTTTTAGTGAATCAAGTCCCAAGGTCATTGGCCTCAAGGAATCGTAGAAGAGATCTGTGGTGCCGCCTTCCTTAGTGGAAATTCGCTAGTTGAAAGCAGGAAGAGTGGATTAGGAGCTTGAGTCTCTGAACCACTTAAAACCCTTTGTGTCTTTTACATTATGTCTATAACTGCTATGTATGTCTTAACTGCTTACAACTAAACTGACTCTACGAACAATGTATATATGATTATGATTATATCAATGAAGGGGAATCTTTTACTTATTCCGCTGTGCTTGAAAAGATTTTATGTTTTTCATATGCTAAAATATGAGCAATACAATATAAACCAGAAAAGTATTTGAAATAAAAAGGATCTATTCAACCCCCTCTTCTAGATCTATTGTGTGAGACCCCAAATTTTATTAATAAAGATTTAAATTTTGTCGAAATAATTTTTTAATATTATGGTGTGAATTTGAGATAATATTATAGTTGTGGGTAGTATTTATAAATTTTGCAAAGTATGCAAGTGGTTATATTATATTCGATTGGTGGGAATATTAGGTTTAGCAGGGAATATTCAGACAACTACCAATCATTGGTGGACCCCACAAATGTAATTATTGTTTGATCGAGAAAACGACAAAAATATTTTATTGAAATAACTATGGAAGTTTTACCGTTGATCATTGTTGAACTACTCAGAAGTAAAAGATCTGAAGAATATATGTGGGCTGCATAAGTAAGACACCAGTATTGATTATCGATGCTTATGTGAGAAGTCACCGGTTTGATTCCATTATTCATATGTAATTATTATAGCGATAATGACTTTTTGTTTTATTCAGTATTATTAACGTAATAAAATGTAAACATCTTTTATATAAAATGTAATACTTTATTAAAGTTATTTTATAAATAAAATATATTATATTTTATTACGCATATAGTGTTATATAGTGTTTTGTATAGTGTTTGCATAGTAAAATGTTTTTATATAAATAGAATATATTATATTTTATTTAAAAGATTTTGCTTTAAATATGGACCGTCGATTAAAGTAAATCAATCGAACTGCTCAGTTGGATTAGTTAGTTCTTATGCATTCCATTTTCCTATAAATAAGCTCATTCCTTCATTATTTTCTTACTTAATTCATTCAAACTCAGAGAGAGAAATTATATAGAAGTTTATAGAGAAAGTTATAGAAAGAAGAAGAGTATTCGCTACTTCACTACTTCTATATTCAGTTCTTTTACTGTAAGGGTGTTATTTATTCTTCTTCAAGAGAACTTCGTTATTCCATTCACTATTATTCTCGTTGAATAACTCGTAAAAGTGGCATACCCTATACATAACCTCAGATATGCAGATACCCTATACTTGGTGAAATCTTTATGTTATTCCATTGCTTATTATTCTCATTGGAATAACTCAGATCACGCTGATTTTACCCTATACTTGGTGACATTCTTCATTATTACATTGCTGAACATCCCCTGTCACGTGTGTTTTACACTGGACCCGGTTCCGCTTTTTATTATTCTCATTGGAACATCCTCGTCGTGTGTTTTACACGGACTGGGTAAAATCTTTATCATTCTCGTTGAATATCCTATTCGTGTGTTTTACACCGGATCGGTTCCATCTTTATTATTCTGTTGGAACATCCTCGCTTGCGTGTGAATTTCACGACTCGTTCCGTTATTATTATTCTCGTTGAATAACTCGCCATCGCAAGCACCGCATTTATGGTGATTTCTTTTGTTATTCCATTTCTTTATTATACCAGTTAAGTTAAAACTTTGACTTTATACTTCTATGAAATTAGTAGAATATCCTCGATATTTGCGTTTCATCCAAAGATCTTTTCATGGAAATATTCTTCCGATCATTCTTGAATTTTACTCTACTAAACAAATTGTCATGTTGACAATTTGGACGTTAATAATTCATGGATTAAATAATTCTTGAACTTGTTTTATTGAATTATTATGTCATCATCATCATCCTCATGTTATATTATGTTATCTTTCGCTTACGTGCATAGATGAACTTAGTATGATTATGACCGAGGATCATTTAAGATAATCACGACTTGATATAAATGATGTGACAAAAGTCCTCAAAGGGTCTCGTGAATGCGTTGATGGATAGTTTTTGGTATGATTATGACTGGGGTGATTCGGTATAGTCATTGACCATTGATAATTTGATGAAAATCCTTGATCGTGGTACAAGGATGATTAGATGTGGTGGTTTATTTATTGTCGAGTTTGAGTCAATGATAAAAATTGATGAAAACCTTTTAAAACCTAAAAGATAGTAGATTTTATTCTCTACTTCGACTCTTTTTAATGGATTGCTAATTCTACCGCAGATTAAACCGGTTGTCTATTGTATTTTATCGCTTTAACATTTGTTGAAGGCTAATGATAATTTATTCGCATTATCTTAGTCATAATATTTCTTATCGGGCTAGTTGAGCTCACCCTTTCTTTCATTGTTTCTCTCGTGAAATGAGACATATAATTGGACGAGCCTGGGAAACTAAGTAATGGTCCAGAGGATAGCATTAGTAGTCCTCACTATTCGTGAAATAGTGTGATAATAGTTGTAATGAGGACTCCTTTTGAGTTTGTATAATATCTAGTAGACAATATTTGTATTCAAACTCACGCTTTATGTCGTATTGCATACCTACGAGTTAGGTTAGTAAGTTGTATTTGAATTTATGTACCATGTAAGTGGCGACCCAAGATGGGTGACGATACCTAATTTTGGGGGGCTATACGGTTGGTATCGAGCTTTGGGATATGATCCCCGCTAAGATGCGAGATAAGAACTAGAGGGAGAGACGGAAATTCCTTCGCTAGTATGACTTACCTAAGTTTATTTGTTATTTAATTGGTCTGGCCGTAGAGTATGGGATAATAATTGATATATTAATTAACCCTTATGTTGTAGGCGTTGTTTGAAATGGCAAATGAAAATATTCACAATGGAGTGAATGTGACCGTTGTGACACCTTTAATCACTAATCAAAGTTAATGCGGTGTTTGACGAGGAACAAATTAGAGATATCCACGTAGTGAATGAAGAACTAATTGTCGCACCCGAGCTAGTTCAGCAGAGGTAAGAAATTGAGAGTGAGGAAGAAGAGGAAGAAGAGGAACCCGAGGAGAATTGGTTAGAAGAAATTTATGATCAAAACTTAGAATTACAAAAAATCGTGTTCGTGAGCTAGAAGAATGTTGAAGAACCAAGAAACTGGTCAGTGGAACAAAGGGATACAACAATTCAAAATTGGGTTACCCGATATGTGATGCTCGAACAAAATCACGCTTTGGCATAGGTGTAAGATATTAAAGTTGGAATCGAGAATTTAAAATCAAAGATCGCCTAAAAGAAGAAACAACCGAACGAAGGAGAATGGGTGATGCATGGGTAAAAGTGCACTGACAACGCGTTGATAAAGTAGAAAAAGACGTCCGATCCAATAAAGCCAAAATAGATGAAATGGACTTTGCTTTTTGGACAAAGAATTGGAGAGAACCCAACATCAATTCTAATTACCTCGCGTATAGTAGTCAACCCGAATTCGATATGGATCGGAGAATAATGATTCAAATCATGGATCAGAATGAAGAAGCACTTAAGGGTGGAATGTACTTACTATAGAAAGTCAAACTCGATAATTTAAGCGAGAGCGTTTTGTCGAGAAACCCGAACGAAGTTATTACGTAAGTTAATTATAAATTACGAAGTCTATACCTTATTAGATACCTGGTTCTACCCATTCTTTTATCTCTCTTGCTTAATGCTCAACGTTTAAATTTGACTCGGGAAAAATTAGACTTTGATTTATCTATTGAAACTTCGTTGGGAGAAACCTTCGTTACCTCCATCGTTTATTAATCTTGTTGTTTCAAATAAACACTTTCACGCTATTCGTCGATTTTATCTCTTTGAAAATACTTGCCTTTGAGGTAATTTTTGAAAACGATTGATTAACTACTCATTATTCTTTTTTGTAAGGTTGTTAGCTTTCATATTCCTAACCAACCCGTTATACTAATTCAAAGTAACCAAACCCTAAAGTTAATCACCATTATATCAAGCCATAAGTAAAGAGCCCCAACCTTTCGTTGTTGACTTCCTTGTGTGGAATGCACAAGTCGACTTTCTCAGAGGCGACATCGTGAATGAAGATGGCAAGTTTATAGGTATCATTGTGAGGTGCTATCTAGGTTAAGGGATAGAAGTCACAGTTGGTATCAATGTGTCAGACTATCCAAGTCTTGAATGAGAGTCACAGCAGTTTTGAATGATATTTCTATCATTAATAAATTTCTTGGCGATTCTTGAAGGCTTCCTAGCCTACCCTAGAACGTGAAATCGAATTTTGTATTGACCCCAAGACAAAAAACCCATTTCTTAAAACCTCAAATATTTCTTCAACTAAAAGGATCTGTTTACGTGGATTATGATGAAAGTCATAATAAAAGTATAGAACTAATAAAAATCATGGGTATATGAAGTATTAGTAAGTTTTATGATGAATTATGTGGTTATTATGTGAAAACATGAAAGTTTCTTAGAAATCACAAAGGGTTGAAAAATCAGATTTTGGTGAAAAACGTAACATGAAATTCAATTGACCATATCTCCTATTATATTTTGAATTTTTGAGTTTGGTCAAGTCCTAGAGTTAGATCTATGAGTTACCTAACTAATCCAAGTGGAATTACTGGAAAAGGTGTTGTAGATTTTTGTGTGGACTGATTTTAGCAAAGGAGGCTAAAGCTGTAAATTTCGAAAATGCTACTGCCCAGAAAACTTTAAGGGACTGTTTTCGGCCACTTAAATTATGAGAAAATTCTGGCCTTTTGGGACATGAAGGTATATGGTATAAAGTACCTCCTGTCCAAAAATGAGCTCATTCTCGACTTAAAATGAGCAAGTTATGACTATTTCAATATTTAGGTTTTTCCGACGAAAAACACTATAACCGGAGTTCTATAACTCCGATGACCATGAAATTTAAACTAGAAGCTCACGTTAACATGTGTAAGATCCTGCCAAGATTTGGGAATTTTGGAGTTAAACTTGAGGTAGCTAATTTCTTAAGGAATTAAGTGGAAATTGATTTTTGAAAAATAGTAAATGAATTTTAAAAATTCGAGAAAAATATATTTTCATTATGGGACTATATTATGCTAAATCCCAGAAAAGAAATATTTTGGGACTGATTTGGTATTTTCATGAAAATAGTTTAGTTACTTAACATATGAGTTAAATATGTTATGTGAAGTAACAAAGTTGAAAATAGGATTTTATGGCTAAAGAATCCTATATGTAGTATATGCATATTTTTTGATGAGGATTTGATAATTGGTGATGATATTTTATGAGTATGGCATTTTTGAATGATTAAATGCATTATATGGTAAAGCGTAAACAATTGAGATAAATTGTTTATAAATTTAAGAAGTGATTAAAATATTATTATAATATTAATGTTATTAGATTATGAGATTATTAAGTGATTGATAACATGGGGATATTCTTGAATCCTCGGATAAATTATATTATAAATGTTTAATATTTATCCTTTATCTCATTTGATTGATTCTTTATATCATTATCCCTCACGCTTATATTATGTTGAAAGTCATCTGCGGGCTGTAGTGCATAGATGGACTTGGTATGATTATGACTGTGATTGTTTAGATAATCATAACCGTAAATGAATACACGATTATCTTTGGTCAGAAAGTGCATGGATAATTGTGGTCGTGATACTAATGAATACACGATTATCTTCGCCGTAGTAGTGCATGGATAATTGTGGTCGTGATACTTAATGAATACACAATTATCTTTGCCGTAGTGCATGGATAATTGTGGTCGTGATACTAATGAATACACAATTATCTTTCGTCAGGTATGGATAATTTGTGGTCGCGGATACTTAATGAATACACAATTATCTTCGCCGTAGTAGTGCATGGATAATTTGTGGTCGGATACTAATGAATACACGATTATCTTTGGCCGTAGTGCATGGATAATTTGTGGTCGTGATACTAATGAATACACGATTATCTTTGGCAGTAGCATGGTATGGATAATTGTGGTCGTGATACTAATGAATACATGTTATCTTTGGTAGTAGTGCATGGATAATTTGTGGTCGTGATACTAATGAATACACGATTATCTTTGGCAGTAGTGCATGGATAATTGTGGTAATTGATACTAATGAATACGCTATTATCTTTGGCCGTAGTGTATGGATAATTTGTGGTCGTGATACTAATGAATACACGATTATCTTCGCCAGAAGTGCATGGATAATTTGTGGTCGTGATCTTAATGAATACACAATTATCTTTCGTAGTAGTGCTTGGATAATTTTGGTCGCGGTATTAATGAATACACAATTATCTTTCAGAAGTAGTGCATGGATAATTTGTGGTCGTGATACTAATGAATATCCTCGCCCGTAGTGCAGGATGATTCGATGATATGGATTAATTATCGAAATGAGTCTCAAAGAATGAAATATTAATTCTCGGATGTGGTAAAAGTCATCTTTCAGTAGTAGTGCATTGATAGACTTGGTATGATTATGACCAAGGATTATTGCAGATAATCACGACATCAGATTGAAAACACGAATATCCTTGGCGATGGTAAAGTAATGGATAATTCGTGGTCGTGATACTATTAAGTCGCTGCGTCTCAAAGATTATTGGTTTTACAATTGTATATCTTTATTTTGTCAGAAGCAGTAAAGATGAATTGTTAATGAATAGCTTTAATGATTTCAAAGATGAATTTAATATTTTAAACGATAAAGGTATCCAAGGTATCCTCATCTCTTTATCATACTGTGTACGTACTCTAATTTCGAGGGCTTAAATTCCATAAGGAGGGAGATTGTGAGACCCTTGATTTTATTAATAAAGATTTAAATTTTGTCGAAATAATTTTTAATATTATGGTGTGAATTTGAGATAATATTATAGTCAGGTAGTATTTATAAATTTTGCAAAGTATGCAAGTGGTTATATTATATTCGATTGGTCTGGGAATATATTGGTTTAGTAGGAATATTCAGACAACTACTCAATCATTGGTGGACCCACAATGTAATTCATTATCATTTGATCGAGAAAAACGACAAAAATATTTTATTGAAATAACGGCGGAAGTTTTACCGTTGATATTGTTGAACTACTCAGTAGTAAAAGTATAAAGAATACATGTGGTTGCATAAGTAATTACCAGATTGATTATCGATGCTTATGTGAGAAGTCACTCAACATTTTGATTCCATTATTATGAATTATTATAGCGATAATGATTTTTTTGTTTTATTCAGTATTATTAACGTAATAAAAATGTAAACATCTTTTTATATAAAATGTAATACTTTATTAAAGTTATTTTATAAATAAAATATATTATATTTTATTACGATATAGTGTTGCATATAGTATTTTGTGCATGTTGTTTGCATAGTAAAATGTTTTTATATAAATAGAATATATTATATTTTATTTAAAAGATTTTGCTTTAAATATGGACCGTCCGATTAAAGTAAATCAATCTGAACCGCTCATGGATTAGTTACTTATGCATTCCATTTTCCTATAAATAAGCTCATTCCTTCATTATTTTTTATTTAATTCATCAAACTCTGAGAGAGAAATTATGAGAGAGGTTTATAGAGAAAGTTATAGAAAGAAGAAGAGTATTCTCGCTACTTCACTACTTCTATATTCAGGTTCTTTTTACGGTAAGGGTGTTATTCTTCTTCTTGAAGAGAACTTCATTATTCCATTCATTATTATTCTCTTTGAATAACTCTGTAAAAGTGGCATACCCTATACATAACTCGTATACGCAGATACCCTATACTTGGTGAAATCCTTATGTTATTCCATTGCTTATTATTCATTGGAATAACTTTGATACTGCCGGTTTACCCTATACTTGGTGACATTCTTCTATTATTCTCATTGGAACATCCTGCTCGTGTGTTTTACACCGGACTCGGTTCCGCTTTTTTATTATTCTCATTGGAACATCCTGTCTCATGTGTTTTACAGGACCGGTTTCCGTCTTTATCATTCGCTGGAATATCCTATCCGTGTGTTTTACACCGGACCGGTTCCATCTTTATTATTCGTTGAACATCCTCGCTTTGTGTGAATTTCACCGACCGGTTCCGTTATTATTATTCTCATTGAATAACTCGCTACATGCAAGCACCGCATGCACGGTGATTTCTTTTGTTATTCCATTTCTTTATTATACCCGGTTGGTTAAAACTTTGACTTCTATACTCTATGAAATTAGTAGAATATCCTCGATATTCGCGTTTCATCCAAAGATCTTTTCATGGAAATATTCTTCCGATCATTCTTGAATTTTACTCTACGTAAACGATTGTCATGTCGACAATTTGGACGTTAATAATTCATGGATTAAATAATTCTTGAACTTGTTTTATTGAATTACTATGTCATTGTCATCATCCTCATGTTATATTATGTTATCTTCGCTTACGCGTATAGATGAACTTAGTATGATTATGAATCGGATCATTCTAAGATAATCACGACTTGATATAAATGATGTGACAAAAGTCCTCAAAGTGGCCAGTAATGCAAGTGATGGATAGTTTTTGGTATGATTATGACCTAAGGGGTGATTCTAAGATAGTAATGACCATTGATAATTTGATGAAAATCCTCGACCGTGGTACAAGGATGATTAGATGTGGTGGTTTATTTATTGTCGAGTCTCAATGATAAAAATTGATGAAAACCTTTTAAAACCTAAAAGATAGTAGACTTTATTCTCTACTTGACTCTTTTAATGGATCGCTAATTCTCACGCAGCTTAAACCGGTTTGTCTATTGTATTTTATCGCTTTAACTTTGTTGAAAGGCTAATGATAATTTATTCGCATTATCTTAGTCATAATATTTCATCGGGCTAGTTGAGCTCACCTTTCTTTCATTGTTCTTCTGTGAAATGAGAACATAGCTGGGAAGAATCGGGAACGTAAGTAATGGTCCGAGGAAGGATAAGATTAGTAGTCCTTACTATTCGTGAAATAGTGTGATAATAGTTGTAATGAGGACTCCTTTCGAGTTTGTATAATATCTAGTAGACAATATTTGTATTCAAACTCACGCTTTACGTCAGAAGTATTACACTACGGCGCTTAGGTTAGTAAGTCAGATTTGAATTTACGTATCACGATGTAAGTGGCAACCCAAGATAGGTGACGTATACCTAATTTTGGGGGCGTTACATATTGTGCCCTTTGAGAACTAACAGTA
Source organism: Panax quinquefolius (assembly GCA_020205615.1). Lineage (NCBI taxonomy): Eukaryota > Viridiplantae > Streptophyta > Magnoliopsida > Apiales > Araliaceae > Panax > Panax quinquefolius. Next base: position 11,164,902 of record CM035162.1, on the reverse strand, counting down.
TGGATATGTTAATTTTAATAACTTAATTTCTTATTACTTTATAATTTTAAAATTTATACTTAATTAAAACATTAATATGCATCCTAAAACAAAACAAAAAATAAGACTTTCATTTACAAATATAACTAATAAACAAACCGCACATAAAAAAATAAATTATAATAAAAAAGTCTCAAGCATATTTATACTAGCTATTGAGTTTGTGAAATTGTTAATAAGATTATGTTTGTTTGCAAAATGATGCATAACATAAAATTATTTTATTAATTTAATATATTTATAAAATATTTTATCATGATTAGTTTTGTTTTTTACCTTTTTCTAAAGCCATTTAATAACTTAAACAAGAATTCTAAAAAAATTTTCTTCTTGCTCTTGAGAAAAAGAAAAGGGTGAATTTTATTTTATCTTCCCTTTAAAGTTAGCATATACAATGTTATACACTTATAGTAATGGCATAGAATATGTTGATAGTATTAAACTGACTAAATTAATTCTAAAAAAATAAGAGGAAAACAAACAAACTTTGTTTCTTTTTTATAAAAAGCCTATGATTTTTATTTTGTTTTCATTTAAATCTTTGATATCTAAGAAAACGTAATAGAAACGACTTAAACTTGATTAAACTTTTAATCATAACTAATTAATATTGAGGTATGTCTTATTACATATGACAATTCTATATTTTCTCCTAATTTTATTACTAACACAAAATGAATTACTTTAATCAAATGATTTTTTAAAAGATAGATTTATTGTTAATTAAACTATTTTTTGTTGTTTATTTAACTAAATAAAATTACTAGTTACATTTGAAGTTGTTTTAGTTAATTATTCTAATTTATTTAAATGGAGTTGATATGATGTCAGTAATAAATCAAAAGATAATATTATTGTCACACTCACATGTAAAAGAAATCTCATCATTAGCTAACTGTAATTATAAATTTAGTCAAATTTTAGTTATTATTACTACTTTTTTAAAGATATAGATATTTTTTATTTAATTGAAAATAATGACTAAAGTATATATATATATATATATATATATATATATATATTTTTTTTTTTTTTTTGCGCGTGTGATTAAATTAGAGGCCTGGACGAATTCAACCGAATTGAAATTTTTATTCCCGTCCGAACGTTCATCCAGAACCTTCTGTCATGTTCCTCTCTATATAATGCTCTATCGAACTGTGGTTCGCCATTTTCCAAAAAATTCAGGAGAGAGACGTAATCATATACATCAGAAAAGGATACAGAGAATCGCCCATAAATTGATCTACTATTTTGATTGTGCAGGATACAATTGATAGGGTGTGTTTTCGAAATCCAAACTTTTCGGTTTTATTATTTGAAGTCTGTTTAGATATGGTTTTATTGTATACATGAATACGAAATTTATAATTTGACAAAAATATTTTCTGAACGATATGCGAACTATTTGGATCGAAATATCCGTTTTGCTCTTAATTAATCCATGTGTTTGGTGTTAAAATATGGTTGACTGATGAGATAAAATAGGTATGATCTGATGATCACAATTCACAAAGGAGTTTGATGCAATAAAGTAGCAGGATATTGATTATTCAAACCTTTTTATAATTTAGGTTATATAATTTTAAAATTTATTGTTAACGATGTTTGTTTACCGAGTTATTAAGTTTTCGTATTATTTATTAGTTTTACATGTAATTGATAAATGAAAATATCAATTTTTTTAATGGTTACAGACTTATTTGCTTTTAGTTTTGTTATTTTGCCTTTTTGTTTCACATTGTCTATTTTCATTATTTGAACACACAACGTGAAATTCCATTTGAAAATTTGTTTATTGACATTGACAGTTGTTAGAAATGAAATTTACCTTAGGCATTTATGGTAGTGATGCCTATCATTTCCCATTTACAGATTGATTTTGAAATTGTCAGTGTAGCCCCAGCTTACAAAATAAATGAGGATGAGAATTTTTCCCTGAAAGATTCTGCTGCCTAAGTTAATCGGTGAGTAGTTTGGAAGAGGGTCTAAAGCTAGAGCGGCGCATGTGTTTGTGTGTATTAGTTATCCTGTCCTTACTTTGCTTGGAGGGGTTGGTCTCCAGATGAGAGAGACTAGATGCCAAGTTAGTTAATATTTATGAAGAATGAAGAGAGGCTAAATTTGTAAACTGGGTGTGTTTGTGGGTGTGAGTTATGTATTAACCCGCTTTATACAGTGTTATAGTCATTTCCTTGGTTGATTAGTGTTTCTGAATTATTAATTTTTGTTTGAAGTTGGACTAGTATCTTGGGATGCTTATCCTTGGATCAATCGGGTTTTTAATGTATATTTTTTCCGTATTATGTAGGAATTAGTTCTGCTGTTTGCTGAGTATAAAAAAGGATTTGAGTATTAAGATGAGACAAGTTGCTTTGCTTGAAATTTATAAAAAATATAATGAAATGAAGATTTGAATAGAACGAAAGTTGTTATTAAATTAAATTTGTGTCTAGTATCGAGGTTATTTTTTTGGCTAATAGATTTAGTTAAGCTGTCATTTTTATTTGTTATTACTTATTAGTATTTTTCTCATTTTTTTTGGGAGGCAATGATTGTTAAGAACACAAAATCTTCTGTTCATCATCTTTTAAGATACTGGGTGCCTATTATGGTTGATAAGTAGTTGAAAGATGATTTTTTTCACTGGCTTGAAATTTGATTTATGTTCTAAACAATTCATGAAAATGATCAAGAATTTTACTAGGTAGGATTAAGCACAGATACTTTCTAGTCTTTCCACAAATAAGCTCTTGGAAGCTGTCGTTGTAGTATTGAATTTTAGAACATCCCATTAGAGAAGTGGATGTTCTAGAAAGCATTTTCTTGCTCTCTCATACCCAGTGCATGTTTTTTTTTCTCGATGGTTAATTTAATCTCATAACTTACGATCAATTCATTCCATATCTCTTGTTAGATGACAAAGTTTCACGTTTAACTTGTGTTACTACTATACCATTGCATCTTTAATTCTTGGTTCAAACTCTTTTCTAACGGGTGAAAGATGCTTCTTCTTTGCATTTAGAATGATATACATCACATTTTTTTGTTGTCCATGAAATTTTGGTGGCCTTAATATACTCTTCACTATCCTTACTAACACATTTTAATTGTTTCTTGCGCCTCAGATGTCGTACTCCAGAAGATCAAGGTGCGTTGAATTGCAAATTTTCTTTGTAATTTAGTGTTCATGAATTGCAATTTGATTATATGTTCCCTTCCAGATATTCCCGTTCTCCTTCACCATACAAGAGGTACAATCGACCTGTCTCAAGATCCAGGTCTCTGTCCAGGAGCAGATCAAGGTATAGCTGTATACTTGTGTCAAAATTCACCTCTTGCTCAGCATATGTAAGTATGTAACATATGTGTTCACTAATCTATTTTAAATCGCAACTGCTGTAGGAGCTATGATTCAAGTGAGGTTGAAAATCCTGGAAATAATCTTTATGTCACAGGCTTATCACCTAGAATCACAAAGAGAGATCTTGAAAAGCATTTCTCAACCGAGGGAAAGGTATGTTAAGTAGGTCACTGATGTCTTCCTATTAAATGATGAAGTATTGTAATTTTTTGTTATATTGCACTCTCATTTATGGGATAATATTTTAGGTAGAGGATATCCATCTTGTGGTTGACCCATGGTCAAGAGAATCTCGAGGATTTGGTTTTGTAACAATGTCCACCGTGGAGGAGGCTGATTGTTGCATCAAGTACTTGGACAGATCTGTGCTTGAAGGCCGTGTCATCATGGTGGAGAAGGTAGAATGCTCTCTCTACTATATGATTAGGTTTTGGCTGTTCTATTTTTCACTTGTTGCAAATGGAGCTCATAATCATTACAAAAGATGTATGTTGTTTGCTATTAAATTCATTTTGTTTGTTTGAGTTTAAAAGTTGTTTGCACGTGAAGTTTTTTTGGCAGCAGGGAATATAGCAGCTCTTCTCCAAAGTTCAAATTAACAAATCAAACACATCAAGCAAATATCAGACTATTAAACCAGAGGGTTGTATGCCCTGCATTTCTCTCTTGCAATTTAACCTTGCGTCATTCAGTTATATGTTATGCCGTCCAACCTCTTGGATACTTACTTCTTTGTCTGTTGTATATTTTCATCTAGTCTAGCGTAATTATATAATTTCTCCCATGGAACTATGGTGATTACATGGCCTCATGCTATATTTTCTGTTTTTGCAGGCAAGGAGGCGAAGAGGTCGAACACCCACTCCTGGGAGGTACCTTGGGCTGAGAACAGTACGCGGTAAGCCTAGGCTATTAGAGTATAATTTGTTCATGTTTACCATCCTCAAGTCCCTTACCTTTAGCTTTCTTTGGCCTCTCGATGCAGGGAGTCGTCGTTCTCCAAGTTACTCTCCTCATCATAGAAGTCGTTCGTCTAGTTACTCATCTGAACGGTGTAGGAGTAGGAGCAGATCATACTCTCCTGACTACAGAAAGCGTCGTAGATCATACTCTCCCTTCAACAGCAGTCAACGCAGATCATACAATAGTCGAGGAAGGTCATACTGCAATCTCGCTCCCCGCACAGCAGATCGCAGGTCAGCAGGCGTGATCAATACTACTCCCCTTGCTATCATAGGGACAGCTCACCTGATTACCACTATTATAGAAGCCGTTATCGCTCCGTCTCCCAAAGCATTTCACCAAGAGCACACAGGTATTCACGGAGGAGCTACTCACGCAGCCTCTCTCCAAGGCAATCCTACAGGAGAAGATATTCACCCCGTGTTCCCTCAGATCGGGGGAGGGGTTACGCTCGAGCATGTCTCCTCCTAGATCAAGGAGAAGTTCAAGGGGCATCTCCCATGGCTCTTCATACAAGCATGCATATTCTGAGGAAAGCTTTTTTTCTATGAGCCGGAGCCGAAGTACTAGTCAATCTTCCAGATCTGTTTCAAGTACTAGTCCATCTTCCAGATCTGTTTCAAAGTCTGCCTCACCTTAAGTGTGAAGGTTAAATTAAATTCGCCTTCATTTGGATTGTGATTTATGGTTTCCTTTCTGGTAATGATAATAGATCATATTTTCAATACCCATATGTACTTTTCTTTGGAGATTGATGTTATTTAAAATTTAAAAACAGGTTTTTAGAAATTTATTTTTCAGCTTGGTATGCAAGCTGTTGTGATATTTTAGAGCTTAAGGTGTTGAGCGAGGTAGCACAAGCGGTTAGTTGGGGTGGAGTTGTTAGTAGTGTTACTGTTTGTTTGATCCTTAGAATTACATTTTTGATTGCTCGGCTTTGATTCTTAAAATATATTCTCGAAGTATGTGGCACCAATAAGTTGATCAAGTTCTTGTGTAATTTGTTTGAGGCTGCTCTTTGACGAGCTGATATCTCCTGAGTAGAGGTGGTAGGCGGGTAAATTCGTCCAACATGGCGGCCAAAACTAAAATCTTTCGGGTTTGTGCGGGTTGAAAATGTGAGGTCAAATGCTTCCGGGTTAGGCAAGGTAGGTCCGGTCATGAACTTCTTCCCTTATTTTTATTTACAAAATTTTATTACATCAAAATAGTAATAATAATAAATATTAAAAATAATAAAATAATTTATAATAAACAATAATTCTAATACATATAAACATTGTCCGCTTAATATAAACAATAATTCTACTTATTCATAACTTCATATAAACATTCACAATATATCTTTTTTTTTTTCATATTTCATTCAACTTCTTAATACATGTCATCTTGATTGTCCGCTTAATTAGTATGCTCGGTGACATGCATGTCCATTTAATTAAATAAATTATTTTTATAAACATATAGCGATGAATCTTACTCCTTCCATCCCATTTTAATAGACGTTCTACAAGTTTTCACGTAAATTAAGAATGAATACAATTTTACTATTTTACCCTTAATTAATATATCATCCCATTAATACTTCTCTGTTTTCTTCTAAAAATTCTCACTCCTACCTATTACCGGTAGCAGAGAAATACTTCATAGATGCAAGCCTTCATCTTCTCTCTCTCTCTCTCTCTCAGAAATTATGGGATCTAACCGATGTTAGATCTGTTAGAACTGATTGAAATTCAAATTCGGCTTTTCCTTCTTTGTGTTCATGGAAATTAATAGTTCTTGTTAGATGATTAAATTTCATCAGGATCTTATACTCATGAACCGACTAAGACAAAAATTTCAATCAGATCTTATACTCATGAACTGTTAGCTGAGTCATTCATGGAAATTTCAGGATCTGAGTGATGATTTTTTAATTCAAAATTTTTTAATTTCCGGAGATGGATTCTCAGTCCGATGTGCCGGAGATGAATTTTTTTTTTAATATCCTAACAGGAACTGTTCTCAATAGGCATTAATAGTGGTAGAGAAGGAAGGGTAGAGAAGGAAAATAAATGACAAAATATTATTGGGATTGTAGAGCGTCAAATATTTTGGAAAAAAAAAACTCTCCTAAAACGTCTATTAAAATGGGATGGAGGGAGTATTACGTTAGATACATTTACTACACATGATTTACGACTTGTAGTAGTGTAAGAATTGAAAAAAGCCTTGCTAGCAACCAAAGTCTGTCCCACGGCATAAGCTACGGAGATGATAGGGTGGAGCTCAAGTCATTAATTTCAAAACCCATTGGCAATTAATGTTGATCCCATATATATAGCTCTGATTTAGAAAAGGACCCAAAATCCACATCAACTTTGAAGTCTAATCATTTATGGATAATTACTTTTTACTGAACAGAAAGATTGTTGTAAATGGTGGGTGTTGCTAATCAATATAACTTTCAAAAAGTTTGAACTCTTATTTATTTATTCTATGCTTGTGTTTGGCCCTCATAACCCACAAATATCAAAATTTTGTAAAAAATTAAAATAAAAAAAATAATATGGGTGGTATGGCCGCCTTCAGCTAAAAACGCCCATCGCGTTTATTAAACAACTAAAAAAAACCCAACACCCTACCATTGACGGACGGGCCTAATTTCGCTTGGGCCTCTTTTGCCGGGTCTACCTGAGAGCATTTTAACCCTACCCTAGGAAGGCAGACCTCAGATAAAGTCAATCTTGACAAGGAGAGGGATAATTCATTCTGAAGGAAACAGGAAAGGAGTCATTTTTATGCAAGTTGATACGGGTATTTAGCGTACGGGACTCTGAAATTCTAAAGGTTTGTCCACCTCTCTTGCCAATTTGCCATCATTACTATCACACTATCAATAGCCAATCAAATCTAAGAAGAAAAAATAATTCTACAAAAAAGTTTCATACAAGGAGGAAACAAATTTTCATAAAAAAAAATAAATAAACATTCAAGTGAGAATTGAAACATCACATTAAGAGGAAAAAAGTAAACTTTATCAATGTAAACTTTAAAAGGGATTATTGTTTGGCATGTAATGATTTCCAAAAGATCAAATTTGAATTCTTTAAAATCCTTTAGATTCCAGAATGAAGTCGCCAAAGGATGCAGATCTGAACTTCCATGCCTCATTTCCTTGGTTATTATAATTTGTGATACGCGAATTCAAAGTTACTGAAATACAAAAATAATTGAATAATAAAAATGCCACCAAGGACAATGATACATTTTCTTGGATCCGGTTAGCATGAAGTTTAATTTTTGGTAAGTTGGTCAATTAACCAATAGAATGATGACACACATAGAACCTCGCATGTGTGTCAACACTCTATTGGCCAATTGACAACTTACCCAAAAATAAACTTCATGCTAACCACTTCCCATTTTCTTGCAAGCTCCAGCAGGAGGCAGCATACCAACTTAATTGAAACAGAAGGCTATAAAGGTGATGAGAATACAATGAAACTGGAACTTAACACCAATATTCATTAAATTGTATACTAAAATAAGCAAGTAGGCAATTTTAATACAAAGTGCTTATTATGATACAAAGTAGGAGTAGTAGCAGAATATGAAAAACTTTATTTATTTTTATCATCTGTTATAGCCGCTTTTCTCAAATGTATCTTCAACCCTCAGCATTTCTTGTATGTATTTTAGCAAGTCGTCTGTAACAACTTTCACCAGAAGGGTAACGTAGGGGACATTATTGTGCTTATGGTACACGACACTCTTCAATGTTCCAGATTTCCTTAGCATATTGACCAATTGTCCGATCACTACTGAATTTGCCACTCCCAGCTGTGCTTAATATAGACATCTTTATCCATCTTTTTCTGTCCCTGCAAGTAGGAGATTAAAGTACGAAGAGTAAAGCTTAATCAACATAAAGTCCACCTCTATTTAGACTTTCCTATTGTGTTTCCTTGTAATCATGCAAGTAATACTTTCCATAATTAGAAATGTTCCTCTGACGCTTTACCTAGGCATTGTCAGATGCCATCACCATACAGTCCCAAAACTATTACTGCCATGTGATATAAACAAGCAGCTGATTGGCAGATCAAACAACATTTTCAACACGGTTCAAGCTTTGACTAAACTTGGAAGTCTATATAGTTAACATATTGAAGAGAATATGGAACTGATGACAAACTGTGACTGAAAACATCTTACCGTAAAAGAGTGCAGAGTAAAAATAAAAATTTGGAGCAAATCCATTTAAAAGAATAGAAAAGTACGTTCAACTCTCTATTTTGACAATCTTGATAACTTAATTTTAACAATGAAATATTTAATTGGTAATACTAAGAAGAAGACAATCTTTGCGTGTCTACAGACTTTCTGGCCAGTTAAGACATTGTATACATATTTTAAGCAACTTGAAGACAAAATTACGTATTCTGGAGTATACCTCAGATCTCTCTATTATAAGAAAGAGAAACTATTATGCCACACTTGAGGTGTAAATACGTTTACTTCCCCATTTACAGGGACTATTGTTCATATTGTTATATGTGTTGGTGTCTTAGTATCTCTTACAGATTCTTGTAACTAAGCAACACATTTTTGAAATTCTTGTCTTAAATATAAAAATGATATGCAAGGAAATAAAAAAAAACATTTTTATGCACTGATAATAGTCAGCCTTTCATTATTAGCATAAATATGCATATGAAGGTACGAGCTCAAGTCAAAGGCCTAGAAACCCCAAAAATCATTATACTGGTTCAAAACATCTATAGCTTCTCTGACATAGGTTCCCCATAATAAAGCATATTAATGGGATGAGCAATGAATGCTATACGATTAATTTTACATACCTTATTTCAACAGAACTATTCCAGATATAACTTTTAAGTAATAGGAAATATTATTATCCAGTATTCAGCACAGACAAACTTACTTTCATAAAATGTTATCTATTATATAGTTAATTACTAGATCAATAATTGAGTATATCAGCTACGGCTTACTTTCCTTTTTTATTTAATACATACTAGCTTACCTATCAACATTCTTGACATTCATATTCTATACATAATCTTCTAGAACTACAAGCTGTTAGGGTCACTACACAGCCTACCCCATCTAGTTTGGGGAAAAAAGAAAAAGATTTCGACGACTTGACAAGGCATGCTTGACATTCATATTCTATACACAATTTTTTCTAGAACTACAAGCTGTTAGGGTCATTACGTTGAGCCAACACATTCTTTGTTTTATGGTTCAACTATCTATATAGGCAACTGTGTTGGTGGACTGGAATCTGGGCTGTAGGCTAGGTTTGTACTAGGCTGTGAAGTAATTGACAAGCCAAACATGTTTAAACTGTTCACCAGTAGGTTCTGATTTTAGCCAAATAACTATATCTAAGCTAAAAAGCTTATCAATAGTAGATTCTTTGTTAAACAAACTATGTCTATCTCCCAGTTTTGACGAGTGAAATGTACTGAGAAGAATTTCATAGTTATCTCATTTATTCAGAAAAGCGAGTCAGCTGGGAGAGTTTACAGGTGGCAGAAGTATAGCAATATCAACCCTTGCTCAACTCAACTATGCCTTTTATCCCAAACTAGTTGGGGTAGGCTGCAAACGAATCCCTTACAACAAGGAATTATGGTATTGGGCTGAGAAGAGTGTCTTACTTGTAAGCTTCGTCCACTTTTGCCTGGGTGTCGATGTAGCTGGGGAAGTCGTAACCAACAAGAAAATAATCACCGCGACCATAGCCAGAGTTCCCTTCCAGTGAATCAAGGAGTGGATTGTAGTCGTAGCTTCCAAATGCTCCAGATCTTATAAATTCTTTGGCCTCTTCAAATCGAGGATCTGGTTTAAACTGCAGTATCAATAACAAAAAACAATTATTATTCTTTGATAAGTAATAAAAGACAATTATAATTTGGTACACACGTCATAGCTGACTAGAGCTTGAACCAATGTAGTAAAAAAAAGTATTAACATATGGACATGGAAAAGGGCCAGCAAGGTGAAGATAAGAGGGAGATGGAAGTTCTGTGTTAAAATGAAATGATATAAATAAAGCATTATTCTATCAACAAAGTACATCTGGTTCCTTAATATATAAGATTAAGGCCCTGACCCCTTGGCAACTGAGGAACAAGACTTAAATTTATCTGTTCATCAGAAAATGCAGTAGATAAGCCTAAATTAAATGGTGACCATAATTCCTATCAGAGCTGTTTGGGAACTTGCTTTGTCTTGACCTTCCCGAACTCTTTGAACCATTCGATTCACTATAGACCTTAACCTCTGAAGCTGAAGGTAATTTCTTGAAGTTTAACCTATCCAAGGTAAACAATCCACCTAGTGATTGGATTCTCTGGAAAAATGTAATTCCTCTATTCCGCCCAAAAAAGTATTATAGGAGCCTAGCTTACTAGCCTTGTAGATCCTTAAATTAATCAGCATTTATATCAATTTCTAGCTGCAAATTAAAATTGATGCAAGACCTAAAGATCCAGGGAATTAAACATAGGAGCACAAGCCAAGTGGCTTTGTAAACGAACACAGGTTTGTTTACTGAAAGAACAGATAGGTTTAGCGTCCAACCAGTCCATTCTCTCTATCTTGGCGCAGTCGTGGAACTTCATCTGCTGTTGCACCAAAGAGGAAGAAATTCTCCTCCCCAACTTCTTCCCTAATTTCCACATTTGCCCCATCCAATGTTCCTATAATGAGACATCCATTGAGTGCGAATTTCATGTTGCTTGTGCCACTTGCTTCCATGCCTGCTGTGCTAATATGCTGCGATAGCTCACTTCCTGGTATAAGCATCTCCGCCACAGATACATTGTAATTAGGAACAAAAACAACCTGAAAGTATCAATTATTATAAAATATTAGTGAAATTAATGGTTTTATGTCATGTGAAATAATAAAACAGTAAATCAGAGCACAATAAAGTGCAAAGCGACACTGTTGTAAATCCAATGTAACATATATAATCAAAATACTAATGTACCTGTAGATAATATATAATCATTTGATTTTGAAAGTTAACTGAAAGAATATGTATTGTAAAAGAAGAGCATACTAAGCAAAGCCTTTATGTTGAACATGGCTAAGAAGAAATGAAAGAAGCAAAGAATACAAAAAGGATAGAAATGTGAAGCTGACTTTAATAAAAATTAAAAATTGACAAGCACGAGGAAGGTCATACATATGTATTATATTGCAATGTCTATAAATGGCTCTAATTAAAGTCTCTAGTTCTCAAACAATTTGCAGTTCCTTTTCTACAGGTGCAATAAAATCACAAAACATCCATGCTTTAAAGATTTAGGGTTAAAAAATATATGCAAAGCTATAGCAATAATAATATTGACTAATACTGTCAAAGAAGCATCAACAACTTGGTTTTAATTGGGTCGCAAAGCCATTCTTTGTAAACAAGATTGAAAACTACCATTTTTCGGGAAGTTAACAGACAATGAAAAAGAAGCGCCTATTATACAATATTGCAACCATACCCTTAGGTCAGATCACTTGATCCATCAAGATCCTAGACTTATAGCTACCTACTTTCGTTTACAAACTGGTAATAAATGTAAAATAAGATTGCAAACATATTGTCTTGATTCCTTCTCTGGTAAGTCATCTGATACATCAATCGTATCAATGAAAAAGAAAACCAAAATATTTCTATTGGTGCTTAATAAGCCAATAGTCAAGATGATAATAACATGACCTCATTTTCTAAATATAAAATTTGCTCAAAACATCACTGCTATAGGTTTCCTGAATGTGTATGGTTGATGCAGCACTCAAATAACTGATTGCTCAAGTAAAATATAAGAAGTTAAGTTTAGCAATCAGTGAAGAAATGAGATGGAACATGGGCATAGATTCTTAATTTACTGAAGATGATTATATGTAATTTCCATTATATTAGTTTTTGAACCCCTGTGAGACACAGGATAGTGCAAGAGATATATTATACAGAATCATGAATTTCATGAGCATAATACTTCCTCTGTCCCGCAAAAACTGGTTTAATTCTAAGAGTTGTGCATGAAAAAATGAAAAAACCTCTAGATATTTCACCCAATACAAATACATAATTTTAGAGGTAAAATATGAATACAATTAAGTAGCATAATGAGAGTTCTAATCAATTCCTAGGAGAAATCATTCATTTAAGTATACAAATTATTTATGGTCCTTGGTATATGTACTATGTTAATCTAATTGACAATTTATAACTTTTTATGGGTATTATAAAATGCCCAACTCTCTCCGACTAATCATAGGGAGCGAACTAAAAACGAACCAGCTATAGCTATGGTTTTTTCCGTCGCTATAGCATAGAAAACCGGCTTTCTATGCTATAGCACGACCGGTTCGTTTTTGGTTCGCTCCATATGGTTCGTTATAAAATAACAATTATTATAAAATTATATATTAAAATGTATGTAATATATTGTAGGATTTTCAATGGTTAAATACGCACTCAATTAAGTAGCACAAATTATATATATTAAATTGTATAATCATAATCCTAATCAATCAATTTCTAGAAAAAATGAAAACATTTTAGTATAAAAAGTTAAAAGCACATTTTCAAAGATTATGGCAAACTTATTTTAATACAAAATGAAGAAGGTGTGCCTAGAGAAATGAAGAAACCTCTAGAAATTTTACCTAACACAAATACTTGTTTAAAGGTTAAATGAATGAATAAATTATCTATTTAAGTTGCCAATCGAGAAGAACTAAGGACTATCCGAGTTGATTCACCTACTAATCTGTAACAACTCAGGATTATCTGAGTTGACTAACCTATTCTTAGATTATAGATGACATACCAACAATTACTTAAAACAAAACAAAATTTAAAATTTCAATCGAGATGACTCAGTTATTTAAGAGTAATTTAATGGGTGGACTCATATATGTGTTTGGCAATCTTCCCTTTGTAGATAGGAATAGATTAGGGGAAACAAAAATACCAATACGGACTGGTTATCAAAGAATAACTAGACAACTTTAAAATAAACTAAATTTTTGTCATCTGAAAAGTCTACAATATAGTTTTACCTTCAAGTAGCTATTGACCTCAGTATCATTGTTAACAATACAGCACCAACATCATTCACCAGTTTAACTATTCTTTTAGCATTAGTGTATGTTGCAAATGCTTTTCCTCCAATCATGATGGTGCGTGATGTGGTACTTTTTCGTTCTTCGGGGCTTATCTCCTGTCATAGGTTAATTCCAAGATATGAGGAAGCAGTTATGCAAAATGCTGATTGAAGTGGAGTTTTGTCAGAAAAAAAATAAATAATTATATCATTTAAAGATGCTATGAGAATTAAAAAAAAACAACCAGACCATATCCCAAATTACAAACTACGAAATGGAAACTATTACAAGAGATTTGCAGTAGTACAACTACAGTGCATAACACTTTTGTGGTTAAAGGTAGAAATTAAGTATGCCTACCAATTCAAGGTAGATAACTATGATTTTACATAATCGAATGGGTAATTTTATTTTCGAACAGCTTTTACACCAACAAACTCAAAATTCTAAAGAAGCTTGGCTTAGTCTAATAAATTTTTATAAATTTGTTTTCTCCACACTAATCCAGCAATATAACCTGAAATTATTTTAAGAGTACTTGGTGAATATTTGGATCTCACCTTTAATTTCTTGTACCTATAGACCACTCCTAAAATGTTTAGCAACTGTCTTTTATATTCGTGGATGCGCTTGACTTGTATGTCGAAGAGACTATTTGAGTCAATGCTCACACCTGTCACTCGTAATATGTATTGAGCCAAACGATGCTTGTTAGCCATCTTGGCTGATTCCCATTCAGCATGGAAACCTGCATTGTCGGCAAACTTGTGTATAAAGAAGGGTCAGTAATGTTAGCAAGGAAAGAAAACAATAACTTAAAAAAGATAATCAATCATTGGTTTTAAGTTTAGTTTATGCAACATACTTCCCGAAGATCTGCAAGTAGATCAAGGTTTGTCACCCATTGATCTGTTTTCAACCATTTGGTGATTATCTGACTGAGCTCAGGACTGCAAAACCGCAGCCATCGACGAGGAGTTATGCCATTTGTCTTATTCTGGAACTTGGTAGGCCAAACAGAGACATAGTCTGCAAATAACTCGGACTTTAATATATCACTGTGTAGCTGGGCAACACCATTCACCTGCAGAGAGATGGGCAACAAAATATTTGCTATCTTATAACGAGTAAACTTAATTAAAATGTGACTAACATTTTGTATCAAGTAGAGAGGGAGATAACAGGAGTAAAGACTTCTAAAGAATGGAAATTTTACCGTATGTGCTGACACCACACATAGATTAGCCATACGCACAACTGGCTTTTGAGGATTATGATCCAAAATGCGCATGGCGGAGATTTTACTCTCAAGTTCAGATCGTGTTGACTGTATCATCGCTATAAACTGCATAAGGTTCAAAATAATATAGTTAATAATCACAACTCCAAGAATTAGATATTGAAAAATAAAAATGGCTGATAGGATAAATACCTGTTTGTCAATTTCTTCTATGATTTCCATATGGCGTGGAAGAAGCTTAGACATTACAGCTTGTGACCATTTCTCTAGCGCTTCAGGAAGGACTGTGTGATTTGTATATGCAATGGTCCTGGGTCAATAATCTCTTTGTTAATTAGGTACCAGAACAAACTTGTGTCTTGAACACACCAGAAAGCAGCAATAAAAGAAAAGTTGTGCTCCACAAACACAGTAAATGAGTGATTATTCTACCAAGCAAATAAAAGCATAACCGTACCTCGTGGTCACATCCCATGCTTCATCCCATCCAAGTCCTTCATCATCCATTAGTATTCTCATTAGTTCTGGTATTGCAAGAGTTGGGTGCGTGTCATTCAGTTGCACAGCAACCTTACTGGGGAACTCGGACCACAGTCGCAAACTTGTTCCATCTGTTCTCTCCTTAAATCTGAAAATTATGTCCTGAAAGTGATCCCATAATTATAAATAGCATGACAAAGTAGAAACTACAGGTTCCATCCCACACAAGTTACCTGAAGAAACAAAGATTTGTAATAAACTCAAGTTTAAAAATAATATTCTAACGAATATCCCTCGTATATCAAAACCTAGGCATTCTTGATGAAGGAATGTGTTACAATCATCAGGCATTTCTGTAGCATGAACTTCATTAATTCAAACAATAGGTTCAAGCAGTGCTACATCGGTACATCCTATAAAATATTATGCGCATGTCTAACTTTCTTGCATTGTATTATGTGAATGTCTCCCTTCCTATAACCGAATTGGCTGCAATCATAGTTGCTTATGTACCATCCCTTCAAGTTTTTAACCATAGTAAATTATTACACAGACATTGAATAGTTTACTCAAAACCTAGGCATTCTTTTAGACTCATAGGGGATATATCCTGCAAAATATTATGTGCATGCCTCACTTCCAGCATAGTATTAGCAGATGTCTCCCTCCATATAACCGAATTGGATGCAATCAATCGTAGTTGCTTATGTATGACAATCCCTACAAGTTTTTAATCCTCACAAATGAATCCACAGACACTGACTAGAATTATTTTGAAGGAAAAATAAACTTCTGCATAAAAATGCAACTGTAGCAAAGGAGGGGAATTTCCTTGTAAGATATAGTTGAGTGCTAAACTTGATTTCTGATGTAATAGAGCTATAATGGGGTCTAAATATGATACATACCTTATTTTACTTGCAGCAGCATCAGTGAAGATACTTGAGCAAAATGGAATAATATTTACAAATATAATGAAAAAAGGCAGGGTTGTCACCGATTCGCATATGTCGTACTACAAATGGAAACATAAACAGAGACATACAAAATATATCGCCAACCTGAAGAGATGCGCTGCACAAGAAATATTGTTGCTTCAGCCGTAGAAGCTTTCCATTCTCTGTAGCATCCCCAGGATATAAAACAGCACAAATCTGCAATGATCCTACATGAGTTATGTTAACCAAGTATAGTATTTAATATTGAGCTTGATGAAATAGATTATGTTCTTTAATAAAATCGAGGTATATTAATCCTGCAATGTTTTTTTTTTCCTTTTATCAGAGCAAGGAACAACTGACCTGCTGAGCTCTAGAATGGAGTTGTGCAGCTGTTTCATACTGTCCATCATTGAACTGAAACAGGTTAAAGTCTTCGGAATTCACTTTTGCTTCCCAAAGACGAAGACTGTTAGTGTTCTTTGTTTTGTATCCTGGAATTGGCACATCGTATGCTAGAGCTTGTAAAACCTCTCCACCAACCCATTTTCGGCTGTAGCACATTCAAAACATTGCACAAGAGAGTTTAGATATTACAGAAACTAAAGTAAGAATACCGTGTAATCTAAATTATATAATGACTTTATCGATCAATGAATTAAAACAAATTAACATTACTTCAGTTAATGGACCCAAAATTATTGGAATCAGACTTACGATCCAGTGGGATGGACCTCGACATGACCAAAGAATCTGACAGGGAACATGATGTTGTGTCTGACAATTTCCCAAGGGCTAAACTTCTGCGTTATTTCCACCAAAAGTAAGTATTATATATCCATAATGCAAGTTATACGGAACAGACATTCAGGTATTCAAACCTCAAGCCATTCTTCGGCAGTTTCTTCTTGGCCTGCTTTTGTGATCCGCTGTTTGAACAACCCATACTTGTACCTCAGACCATATCCCCATGCTGGAAAATTTAGTGTTGCCATAGAGTCTAGAAAGCAAGAGGCAAGCCTTCCTAGACCACCATTTCCAAGTGCCGCATCTTTCTCCTGCAAAATTCAACTTCTTATAATTATAATTATACTGCAATATGCATCTTCAATGTCCCACCTTGAAGAGCTTATAAGTTTGATTACCTGTTCAACAATTTCCTCGAGTTCGTGACCCAGCTTGTTTAAGGCAGCAGCATATGCATCTTGAATGTCCAGGTTTCCAATCGCATTGGTCAAAGCTCGTCCTTGGAGGAACTCCATGGATAGGTAGTATGTTTGCTTTGGGTCAACTTTGTGATAATGAAGATATGTCTCATTCCATTGCTGCAGAAAATAGAATAATATAAGCACTGGTAATTCAACTTCAACTAAAGATAACATGACCAAAGTGACTTTGGCCCACTTTTTAAAAAGGGCAGATTGGGTCTTGGAGGTCTTAGTTCCATTGTGACAGGACCTTTTACCAGCTAGTGAACTTCTGTAGCCTACTAAGTACTTTAACCAGACATTTCACACCATGTGCTTTTTAGAATATTCTACAAATAGAAACCATATCATAATTCTTCAGAATTGACAACTATTTCTTTATATGCAAAACAATCGTGTTAGAAACCAGAGTCACATACAAGAATAAAGTCAGTCTGAGCCAAGAGAACATATTTGGAATAAAATTACAGTCTAGCAGTTCTTGAAGTTTAGAGATGTAGAATCTTAAAGAATAAATTAAGTACAAATATATGTCTATTAGGAAAGTGTAAATTTTTAAGATGCTTGCTTTTATAAGCAACCCTATTCTCTGTCTCTTCACTTGTCGAATTTGGGTTCTTGTCAATCCATTCTGGCAATCTATATTTGCATTTGTACGGTAAATAGTTGCATTTCAGATGATCTTTGTTTTGAGTATTATCCAATTGCGACCTTTTGCTATACAAATGCAACTCATTTCTATAGGCAGTTTCTATTCCTGACTGGACTAGGACTACCCAATTTGCCTATGTGAAAGCCAAATATAGGGTGACTATATATATATATATATATATATATATATATATATATATATATATATTCCAATATAGGGTGACTAGATATATAAGCAGTTTTAAAACATCTGAAGAAAATAACAAAAATACTCTTAGAAAGGCAAAGCAAGAAACAAAACGAACTGGGTTAGTGTACTACTTAAAAATATAAAAGTTCTAGCTAAGTTTTGTTACCTGCACGAGACGGTCACGAACACTCTCTGCAGCTGCATAGTAGGCCTGTTCCGGCTCAAACTTGAAAGGAGAAAAATGAGGACTGTATTGTGCATGATAATTGATATTGGATGCAATGTCCAGTGGCTCTTCGGCTAGTGGGTGTGCAATTGCTGGAATTTTTTTAGCAGAAATTCCAGATTTAGCAGCACCATTAGCTTTTGCACTAGTCTCCATAACTAGTAACTTTTACTATCTTCTACAGATAAACACTACATGTTGCAAAGAATTTTTTTTTTAAAATAGAGCTTAATGAAAAGATTATTCCGTTACTGTAATTCAAATAAATCTACAAAACCAGCAAAAAGTATACCGAAATCTAATAACTAATAATAAAAATAAACAAGTCAATGTATTATAAGAATCGAATATTCGAATTGAATTTTAAGTGGAATTGAAACATCAGTTCAGAAGTATACATTGAGATCGGCGAAGTGAAATCTTTCAGCTCAAGTGAAGATTTTTTTGTAGATGCAAGTTGAAGAAAAATCAAACTACCCTGTTGAGTATGGTTCAATTCAAGAGATTAATATAGAAAAGTTAGGAAGATATTTGTATAGAGAGTGAGTACAAATGAGAGAAGAAAATGGAATATTCAATGGGAAAAATGAAATGTGGTGGTGGAAAGTGAAGATGGTCGAACCACATCACATCACATCACATGGGAGATGAATGAACGGAGAAGAAAGAGTTTGGAGACTGTGTGATAATAGTGTGTGTGCGTGTGACAGAAAAAGTGTTTTGGTGTTTGTGAATTGTGATAACGTGATACTCTCCGTTAAATCTGCCATCTAAGCAATTTAACAATCTGAAAATAATAAAAACTTAATTTATAATAAAAAATAAAAGAGTATAAATTTTTATATTTTCTTTTATTCCATGTTTGTAATTTTGAGGGATTATAAAAGATAATATTATATTATTTAGTTATTCGATCATTTTTTAATAAAAAAAATAGCAAGAAAATGATTAAGTTTTCTTTTCATCACATTACCTTCGGCCGTCCATAATAAGTGTTTTTTTACTTAAATTATACATACCAGCACGTGCTTAAAACGATAAAAATACCCTTAATATATTTTCTTTTAAGTTGAAGAGTTAATGAGTGTCATTTAATCAGTAATGATGGTAAGATTTAATAAATATCGTTGAATCAATAAGAAGTATATATGAGAAAATATTAAAAAAAATATTGGAGTTCTAATACATCATTTATTTTGAGAAAAATATTAAACCTAAAAAAAGCATTTATTGTGAAACGGAGGTAGTATTTATTTTTTATTTATTAAAAACTCAATAACAAATAAATTTTATAAAAATTAAAATTTTTCATTCATTTCTTTCTTTTTTTGTCTGTTCTAAAATTCAATAACGGCGTGCGGTAGAAAGGTAAAAAATTGGAGTGTATGTATCAAACCTCATTAACTTGTATATAATTATTTAATTTAAAAGGGTAGATGAATTAATGTAATATAATTTTTATTTTTATTTTTAAGCCTTACTTATTATGGAAGATGTGACATTTTCCATCTTGAAAAAATCAAATATGATAGCTTAGTGAAAATGAATTATTTTTTAGAAAATGATAAATTCATAACAAAGATTATATTTTAATATGAAAATTATCGCTATAGATCATATAACAACGATTTTCACCCCGCTACATATCTATAACGATACTTTTTATGTAAAAAATTTAATTTTCTATTTTTTATTGTATAATATCACGGATTCAAATTTAATCTTTAATAAAAAATCAAAGAAATTATTATTTCAACACAAAAAAAATTAATATTTCTACAAAACTTTACTCGTGTAAATGTAGATTCTATTTACTATTCATGTGAAGAGAGTATCGTGGAACTATGAATTTTCTTAGTAAAAATATCAATTTCCAAAATCAAATCCGTTGTAGAAGATTTATAGTGAGTTTTTTTTCCCTAATTTATCTTGCAATCCTTTTCTCAAATTCCCTTAAATATCTATGATGAGTTGAATGTAATAATAGAAGTTTAAAAAAAAAAACCCTACACAATAAAGGAGTTATATTTTAATTTTTGAAATCGATTTTACAAAATAATAAATATTAACTGTCATGAAATTATTTTAGTTTTAAAATTAAATATTGTAATTAATATTAATTTCTAAAAAAATTACAATGTTAATAATTTAATTTATTAAAAAAAATAGTTTTTTAACACATTTGAGAGAAAATCAACGATTCACTCACCTTCACGGATTAACACTGGTTCAAAATTCACGGGGAAGAGGTGATCCCATCCCAACTGTCATCGGCACTTACTTATTTTATTATTCTATTAAAAAAAGAGTTTCGGTCCGTAAAATTTATAAAAATACTATTAAACAATATATTTTTATTCTATGGATTTTAAATTTAATAAATTGTTAATTTATAATACTGTAACAATAATAATTTCTAGACGCAAATAATAATTCATATTAAAAGCATAAAACGAGGAAGCTGCTATGGAACCCTGCCTAATTAATTATTTGGAAGTTCAAATGACAATAAATTCTCTGGTTAAAGAGAGTTCTATGAAAATTAGACAATTTAAATTTTATCTATTTATATTTTTACCTATTATTAGGGGTCAAAATATAAATATGTCAATTTTTATGTCCACTTAAAATTTTTGTTGGTCAAAAAAGGAAAAAAACAAGAAGAAGGCCTAGTCACTCTTTTAATAGCTTTACAATCCAACAATATCCTCGAGAATTTTAGGTGAACGCTACACTGCATTAGTCAGTGGATTAGTTGCGACAATACATGCAGCAAGAATTTAATACTCTAATCTCACATCAAAGAAATTTAATTGTATAAAAAATTAAATTATTATTAATAATATATTTAATTATGATTTTTTAATGAATTTATGGTGGATTAAAATGACTCAAAAAAATATTATTAGGCTAGTGGTTTAAAAACTTATTTGGTCAATTATGAGCTTTAATAGTGGGTGAGTTTATAAAGGTCCAATCTCACGTCATTGAATTCGGATTTGGAACCCAAGATTTGAGTCCGTGTCGTTACATTGCTGCTGTTATTACCAAACCACATTGCCAGCCAGGTTCATGTCTAAATTAATCAAGACAAACTCCTCAAGCCTCCTGGAGTCTCTTACCAAATACTCTCAATTGGGAATTAATAATGTACAGTTCATTTATTAAGAGAGAGAGAGAGAGAGAGATTAGTAGTAGTATTAACTATTAAGGGAAGTGACTAGTATGAAGTTCATTTTTGATCAAAATCAATAGAGTATTGACACGCAGGCGAGACTGTATGTGTGTCAATATTCTATTGGCCAATTGACCAACCTATCCAAAAATAAACTTCATGCTAACCGGATCCAGTATTAAGCATGCCTGTCTACGTGTGGCTATGGATAATACTCTCTCCGTCCCATAATATATGACGTTTTATAGTTATGCACAAGAATTTAAAAAATGATTGGAAAACATTAAATATAGTATCAATTGTCTATAATACCCTTAAATTCTCATTTATTACCATACTTATTTCATATTCTCTCTCATTTGTAACATTTTCTCATGAGGGATAATTTTAGAAAAATTGTAATTAATTCTCCTAGATTTTCTAAAATGTCAAATATTTTTGGACAAATAAAATTATATTAAAACATCATATATTATGAAACGGATGAAGTAATATTAACAATTCATACCAAAACTGGGCTAGATTTGATCATACATATAGCTGTAACAACTAAAATGCAATGCAACGGAAGTGGTTAGTACTCTATTCACTCAAAAATAAGCTTCATATTTTCAAGTGGAACAGCTCGCAATAATACACTACTTGTCAAGTTTATACATCTAATACTACTTCAGATCTTTATATTTTTTATTTTAAAATAAAAATATATATACATACGCTAGAAGGAGGGCTTGAACCTCCGACCTTGTGGTTAACAGCCACACGCTCTAACCAACTGAGCTATTCCAGCTTTGTGGAAAGGTTAGGAGAAACCAACAAGAGTATTTTCGTGTCATTGTCACAAAGCAAAAACAAACAAGTAACAAAACTGACATTCAGTCTAACTGGTAAAGTCTATAACTAATCACATCATAAATTGGGTATTGTTTAACAAACCAGAAAGAAGTTCAACCCCATGTGTTACAAACACTACATTATCCAAAGACATTGACAATGCTGTTACCAAACCACATTTCCAGGTCCATGTCAAAGCCTACTTTCATTTAAAGCTCAGGCTTGGCTTGATTGGATTTTTACCCAACTAAACTTGCCTGTGGGTACTTCAAATAATCACGGCACAAGTTTGATAGGGATTTAAATACAATTTAGTACACCTTCAGTTATAGATCTGCATTTAAACATTGTTCCAGCTTAAATGAACGAGTCAAAAATAATACTAGTATTTGAATTTCGATACAAGGAACTATACAACAATCTATATAAAACATTCAAAAGAATAAATAAAAAAAGACGCAATCTATAACTCCACACAGTTTGATAATTCACGCAGAACGAAATCTAAATCCTTCACTATCTTCAATACCAAAATAATTATGACGATTCTTTCTAGCATCCCTCTCAACTATATTTGCAGAATTGTTGCAAGTCAAAGCAGCAGCAGAGAGGCATTTCTCACTGTAATCTTTTCTAATGCTCCATAGTACCTCGGCGCATTTCTTCATAGTAGGTCTTGATTGTCTGGAAGGTGCAAGGCATTGGCGAGCGAGTTTTAGGACCTTTTCCACCACCAGTAAAGATGCTGGGCTCCGTCGTAGACTTGGATCCATCACCATTATAGAGTCTCCTTCTTTAGTTTCTTCAAAGCCTGCATAAACAAATGATCTTTATCCCCGTCTTATATGTCGTAACATTTGAAAGAAGGATTATTGGATTTGAAGCCATTTTAAGAATAGGAATTTATTGGGTGCACCTTCATGAATGATGGCGAGGAGTGCATGCGGTAGGCAAGTGCTTGATATCAAACAATTAACTGTGTTCACAACACACATCAATGTATAGTATTTTTTGAATTTACTACCAATTTTGTTTTAGCAATGTGCAGATTATGAGTATATTCAGCCATTAGATTGGGGAAAGAAAAGAAAATCATTAGAGACCTTGACGATGTAGTATCCAAGAATGCAGCAATCCCAGCTAGATATGTACAAATCTGCAATTCAACCTATTCTCTTCACCCTAGTTCAACAGTCCTTGTTATTCGGATGTCCCAAGTTAAAGTTTTCATAATATTTCAAAAAATCCTTAATGACATCAAAGCTAATAGATCAACTGAACACTCTCCTCAAACATGCGCATGTGGTATTATACTCGTTTCATTTGAGGGTTAAAAATGAAGTTTGAAATTCTACTTAAGAAAGTTGACTGTAGATAGTAGACTCTAAACCTGGGCTGGGGGGAGTTTTCTGCTTATGTTTATAAACAATGAAATGATAGTTTCTTATAGAAAGGGAATACTAGGAAGATCTCTTTATTAGTAATTAGGCTTTTATGTTTTTCTAAAGCCAAGTGTCATCTTTGGGTAGCATCAAATAATCAATATGCTGATGCTATATGCCTTTTGTGCACTATAATATTCAAACTGAGCAGCATTTCCCAGGAGATGAAAATTCCCCAACCTAACTCAGTGTGTTACAAGTCCATGTTATAGATTATTAAACCCCAAGTTTGTATGTGTTTTTATGTTGGAATAATGCTAGGAGACCTCAACATCTTGTCCGTGGTAATTTCCATGAATAGCCTCTTAAAAGTTCAGTAAGTTGCCAATCAATGTAATTACGAAAGTGTTAGATGATAAAATGTAACACAGAAAAACTGGGATAAGTGTTAATAGAGAGCCAATGATGTTGACTACAACTGAACTTTAAGAAGTCTATCACTGTGATGTGATCAATGTCTAAAATATGGGCAACAAGAGAAGATTAACCTTACGGAGCTACATAACTAAGTTCTTGCAGTATCATGTGTCTAATGTTTGATG
Source organism: Panax quinquefolius (assembly GCA_020205615.1). Classification (NCBI taxonomy): domain Eukaryota; kingdom Viridiplantae; phylum Streptophyta; class Magnoliopsida; order Apiales; family Araliaceae; genus Panax; species Panax quinquefolius. The sequence goes on along the minus strand of CM035162.1, from coordinate 11,140,484 downwards.
AAAATTTAAAGTAGATGAGCTATGTAAATTTTCCTCTTCTTCTTCTCTCTCTCTTTTTCCCTACTATTATAATTATGAATTTAGGAAGTATAATCTGCCGCTCTCAAATATTGACTCCATATTCCTTTTTGGGACATCTCTGAATAAAAGTCCACTATGAATATCAAGATACATTGAAGACAATTTTAATATCGACTGTTGCTTGCACAAATGTATAGTGCACTGCACTTTTAAGTGGGGGCTCTTTTCCTGGGAGGCTGGACGAACAAAATTCAACACTGTCATATTCAAAAATTTGAATTTAGGATTTAGTTAAGCTAAGATGCATCTAGTTTAATGGAGAAATATCAATTATTTGAAGGTTTACCACTACCACATCCAATACTGTATCCAAACATCTAGTATTAAATCAACAGCTGAATAGTTGAAACGATTTTCCATCAAGGCTAAAGAGCTTTCAGACTTCAGACCCCTGTCTGAGAAAGTTACAGTAGTATGGTCCAATTAATCTTGCTATATCTTTTAGGTACAGAAGTCTGCTCTAGTACATATCTTTTTTTTCCAGATAACCATCCTCATAAATACTAATAAGAAGCAAATAAATATACATGGATGCTAAAAATGTATTCATTCCAAGTAACACTTTTACCAACAGTGCAATCATCAGATGTTGGATCATATGCAAATGGTAATGATTATCCAGCCAAGTTGAATCATGAATTTTAAGTGAATATTAAAACAAGCCATCCATTACCATATGTCGTGTACAAACTAATATGGCCTATGGGACAGATCCTGTTCTCTAATGTACATTTTTGTTTCCTAATTTGGTTTGGTTTGCTTAGTCTCCAAAACTTAGGTTCTATTATTTTCCTATATAAACTCATGTAGTCCATCACTCTTAATTTCATTGAGATTGCTTTTTTTTTTAATATAATATTTTAAAGCTTTATTGTTTTATTATCCATCTTAAAACCCTAAATCTTAAGCCAACCCAATCCCCATCAACATTGATCCTTGTTCACTATGATATGATCCTATAGATTAATGATTCTCTAGTAATATATTTCTATGCTCTTATAATTAATTTTCTTATATTCGAGTGGCTAGCACTTGTTGTCTAGAAAGAAAATTTGCTTCTTATGCAAATGTTGGTGCAATTTCTTTTTTGTTGGTTCTCATAAATAATCCCTTCGACCAACATAGTTACGCATATCTATGAATAAGAACTTTTTAGTATATACTTTTATAATAACCAGTGCAAATGTACATAAGTTAGCAAATATGAAAATACAATAATGGAAATAACTAATTTGTATAAGTGATTCAGAGAATTTTGGAGGAAGCTAACAATATTATTACTGATTTTAATTTTATCATAGAACTGAGTCAACTGACCAAAGAAAAATCTGAATGACCTGACAACATAATATTTGTCAATGCAAGTTGTCATGAAAGTAAGAATTACGATAATTTTAGAACTACTATAAATTAAAATAAAACTACCAAATACTTAGGAAGTTGGGCCCCTTTAATTGCAGCAGTGAACACATTTAACTAAATTAAAAGCTTTATGGATGCTTGCATTACTTACCCATTTTATGGTTACCCTCTCACTGAGGGCTCTCTTTAGTTCTATTGGTTGTCTTCCTGTTATCAGCTCTACGAGCAATACCCCAAAGGAGTAAACATCACTTTTTTCAGTAAGTTGATGAGTCATAAGGTATTCGGGATCCAAGTACCCTGTTGTTCCTTTGACTTCTGTAGAAATGTGTGTTGCGAAAGGATCTTCAGCAGCAAATCGTGCAACTCCAAAGTCTGCCACTTTGGCACGGAGTTTATCTGTGATGAGGATGTTTGATGCTTTTATGTCTCTATGAATTATTGGAGGATCTGTAATTTGAAGAAGAAAAAATCAGCATTTTGAATGTTTACAACTTAAAAACCCAAAGAGTAAAACTTGTAGAACCTATACAGGGTATCCAGCAGGCAGTTTTGCAATGAACATAGCAAACTTAGATCATAGCTTATACCTGTATACATGTGTAGATAAGTAACTGCATGAGCTACATCTATCGCAATGTCCAGACGTTCTGCAATTTCAAGCCCTTTGCCACAAATACCTGCATGACAGATTACTATCCCGATTGAACCCATTTGTAAATTAAGACTTGAATAATCAGCATAAGCAACATACGTAGATGATTTTTTAGACTTAAAATTCTACTATTAGAAAATCATGTGCACAACACTGACAAATTCTGAGACTATTTTGAGTAGAAATGATAATATTCAGTATTAACATTTGTTGTCTTTGGGGAAAAAATATTCAGTATTAGCTTATGTTCGGGGGGAAATCAAAATTTCATCCTTTTCAGCCAGAAATGTAATATGCCATCTATATATATTCAAGAAAAGCAAGCAACTTTTGTTGGCTTCAGAAAATTTATATCCCTCGAGTCATAATCTATTCCTTTGCTGTAGGAAGATATGTCTAGGTATTCAGCCTTTAAGAAACTGGATAGGAAATGTTAAATAATTTAATCAGCAATATGTTTTCAGATAAGTAACCAGCAAAACTAATGATCACACTCATTTAACTGTTTGGAAGTCAAGGTGATTTTTTATTGCTTATACTAAAACGCTATACCAAACCGAATTGTTGTTGAACATGTTGCTTCACTTACCATCCAAATGTTCCCGAAGTGTTCCATTCCCTACATACTCAACTAAAATAAGCTGTTCATCTCTCTGCTCCAGAAATCCAAAAAACTTTACTAAATTTAAATGCTCAATCTTTGATAGGGTAAGGATTTCATTTTTGAACTCCGTTGACAAGCGCTTGTCATGCAAGTCCTGCCAAAAGAGTTTTGAGTTAGTTTGCATAGGTAAATGTACTTCATCTCAATTGTTTTAATATCGGAAAGATGTTAGGTCTTTTCTCATGTTTTTGCTCCTTGACCCTTGTTAATACAGTCTAATTAGCCTATCTCTGGACAACTTGTTTCATTTTTGCCTTAATGCCCATCTCTGGACAACTTATTTCATTTTTGCTGAATGAAAAAACTTGTTGATCAATAATATAGCACAAATAGCAAACCACATCATAATTCCTCTCTCTCGAGTTGATTACCTTTTTAACGCGCTTTACAGCAACAAAAGATCCATCCTTTAGCTTTGCCTTGTATACTGTACCAAACCCTCCTTCCCCAATTTTACTTGCTACAGAGAAATTTCTTGTCCCCTTATAAATCTCTGCAAATGAAAAATCGATTCTCCCAATCTTTTCACGACCCAAGGCCTTCAAAGATTCAGGGGAAATACTAAACTTATTTCTGCTACTGCTTCTTGAAGAATCATCTTCTGAAGCTGCAGATCATAGACATTTGTAATTATTGCAAACTGCAAACTAGCTAATAATGGAACAACAAAACTAAACAATCACTAATTTCATTAGATAAACCAATAAATTAATAAATTATAGCATTTTTTCATGATAAACGAGCAAAAAAAAAATCTGGATAAAGAAACTTACAGGCAATTTCTGTAACTCGGCCATTTTTTCTCCTAGCATCAACTTCAGCTCTTTTGTAGTTGGGTTTTCTTTGCCAGACAAGAAAAATGGTGAAAACTCCACCCACTTTCTTGGCTACAGCTTTGATGGATTTAAAGGATTTTTCTTTCCCATGTAATTGCTGATAAACCTACTTTGTGAATTTGGGGTTTGATTCAAAAAAAAGACTGATTCCAAGCAAAACTGATTAGCAAGGTTCAATAAAATTCAATTTTTGCTACTACTTTATTGAAACCAGAAAATTTCTTATGATTAAAGAGTACAGCCGCCCCAAGGCATTACTTTTAGAAATTAAATACCTTAGTCAACTTGACAACAAGAAAATCAGCCGAAACTGTATTTAACTTTGGGAAGTTGCAAGGAACAAATTGGACCCTGGATTATTAATCAGCTTTTAGGATACGCGTCGGCATCAACTGTGATCCACTGGAGATCCATAGCCATAGGGCAACCAAAACATTAAATTGGCGGATGTATATAATAAATACATGGAGGTTATCATCAAGTTAACTCATTCAATTTATCAATTCAGTGTCATCACTTACATGGAGTATTGCTCAATTTATTAATTTATCAAAAAATTAACTCCATAATATCTCTGAATTCATAAATATAATATCTGTCACATTTATATTTTATTTTATTTTAATTTCTGACTTATAAATTAAAATAATGCCAAATACATAGATATTTAGACATATGTAGATAGACACATATATATCGACCAAATCCATATTTTACTATTTTAGTAGTATTCACATCTTATATTAAATTATAAGTCATTTTAACAAAACACATTTATATTTTATTTTAATTTAATTTCTGACTTATAAGTTAAAATAGTATCAAATACTTTTTACTTTTAAGTTAGTACTTAAAATGACTTAAGTTTTAACTTATAAATAATTTTAAAATAAATCATCCTTTACTCAACTATTATAATTATGTCAAATCACTATTTTTAAATAAAAAATTTAAAATTCTCAACAGTATTTTACTTATTAAACGTATTAAAGAAATGAGCTTTATTTATTACATAAATTGTGTCGTAGATATATAATTATATTGCACATGTTGCTTGTTAATTAATTAATAATATAATTTTGTATAACATGCTTAAATAACTTTTTTAGAATTTGTGAATTAAGGTCTATTGTAGTGTCATACTTATGATATAAGTATTTCATTATTAATTTTTAATTAAGCAAGATTAAGTCGGCCTTTTCTATAATACAGGTACCTATTAAAATTTTGTGTTAAATGTATTAATCCTTTTATAACATAGAAATTATTTATATTAAACACTAGACCTCTTGCTGTGTATCTCAAATTACCACCCTTAATTTCAGATATTTTATTTTAAAATTTTAAACTTTACTGACTTTATGGAAAAACGATCTCAATTTTCAATTTTTATTTACTTGGATAAAAAGGAGGAGTATGTTTCTACCTGCTGTTGTTATGTACTACCATATGAATGGGGAAATGAAATGATGCCAAATGAATTATAAGTTAAAAACAAATTTTCCACACACCAAAAACAAACAAAAGCATTTTATTGTTGCCTTACGTTGATACCAGAAAGAAAATGACTTAAATATCTAAACATTTCTTTTCTGTTAATTTGTAAAAAATATGTTTCGGATTTGATTATTTGTCTTAATTTAACATTATTTCAAATTATTTAAGAAATAAATAAATAAAGAGTTAAATTTCATACTCCATCTCATATCATATTATTTGATCATTATTATTTTTTAAAGTCAACTTAAGAGATTTTTAAACTAAAAATTGGCATAAATTCTTTTAATTTTAATCAATCTGATGATGAATATTGTAAATTATCTAAAAAATATTACTCATCGTAAGCTTTATTGTTTTATAATTTTTAATAAGCCATCTTAATTTTGAGTCTAAAAATATCTCAAATTGACTTTCAAAAATCAACAATAATCAAATAATGTAGATAGGAGAGAGTACATTGTCCATATATACACGAGTGATATTAGGATTATGACATATCATTAATAAAATATTTATGTTGGACAAAATTGTTACTCCCTCCGTTTCAAACTCAAAATTAAAAATACACTAACTCGTATATACACACACATTTGGTGTATGAAATTTAAACTCATATACATTCATCAAAATTAACCCTCTCCTCAGTGGAGAAGATGTTCCAGAATAAAGAAGCAGAATGGAATGGAATGGATCGGATTTGGTGTTGACTCATATACATTTATTATCCATTTGCTCAAATAGTGGGACTTATTTAGTGAGAGAAGGAGATCTAACTTGGAAAGTAAGTGATCAATCATTAATTGTAGTTATAAGGTGATCATTCTGAAAAAGACTCCTACTCTTAATTGGATTCGGGTGGACATGACAGCTATAAATACAGTAACAAACAAGGGTTAGAGAACACAATAACATATGACAGAAATAAACAATTACGAGGTTTTTTTTCAATTGAGTTTCCACGTAAATTTTGTGTTCATATTTTATATATCTAATGATGTGTGTATGTATATCTGTGTGTATTTTGTGAGTTTGATTACACAACAATACAATCAACTACTCCATTGATCAACCGTTAACGCTTAACAATATACATTCTTCAAATGTCCCAGTTGTGTTTGATAAACCTACGACAGAATGGAATGGAAATCGACAAATTAGGCCCCATTTTCACATGGTAGACAAATACGTACAAGTGTTTCTTTTGGATGCAAGGAAATTAAATGAATAATCAAGTCCAAAATTCATTAAAAAATCCCTATTCATGAATTCAGAAGAGCTAGCTAAATATTCAAGGAGAGCTGCAGTCACAGCACATATATCAATTATGGGAAACACATCTACCTTTCTCCAAAGTTAAGGAGACGACCAGAATTTTTAAAAAAGAAAAATAATTGAAGTCCACGAGTCCAAACTCCAAACAGACCAATCAACAAGATTTACAATAGGAAACAGGTTACATGAAGGCCACTTAATTACACAGCTTACCAACTCCAGTTCCCAAATGTGTCTAAACAGCATGCAGTGACAACACTTCCACCTTCATTTTTCCTACATAACCTAAAATTCTTCACAAAATATTCATTCTCTCTCTCTCTCTTTCTAATTAACAACCCAAATAATTAGTAAATCTTCCTTTGTGAGTTTATGTGCATACACATAAATGTCAACCCTTCTGGTTAAAGTTAATAAAAAGCTGAACTTTTGTATTATATTAACTTGTTTCATTTATAAAGAGAGTTGTCCTATATATATATACATATATAATAACTACTTAAGTTAGAATCAAGTGATTTACAAAATTACCTATGCTAAAATTAAGGGATTACATAATCAAATCCAATGATAATAAGGGATTCAATGATAATAAGGGATTCAGTTCATAGTAGTCTTGAATAAAGCCACTGAAAGAATAATCAAGACCATCAACGCGAGACAGTCAATGAGCTCAATTTCAGGAATGGATTCTCCGACTCGATTAAGGGCGTATGCAAGAGATTTCACCTCAAAGAGATAGTTGTTTATAGATTGAGTTAGAACTTTTCGAAGAGAATAGTGTTTGTCGAGAAGATCCTCGACATACCAATTAGATCTGAAAAATGAGTCAGAATCAGGAGTATGATGACGATATCATCAGAAATATTTTCCAGTCTGATCGACTCATTTGGGTTGCAAATTAATTACATCAACATTTTGGTGAGGATTTAACCACCATTTTGGGTTATATGACGAAGAGTAGAATTCTGGAGGAGGGTATGAAGTGGTATGATCGAATCATGTTAAAGCAATTGGATGGAGAATCGGCTTTTGTTTTTGTTTTTTTTTTTAAATTTGTGATGATAGTTGATTTGATTGGAGAGAAGTAATGGGTTAATGAGTTGCAATTGCTAAAATGCAGACAGGTGATCAGTGTGTCTGGATTGGGACGCAGACTGTCTGGATAGAGAGGAATAACAGAAGAGAGGAATAAGAAGGAGAACAAAAGGTGTGCAGTCTTGACTGGATTATAAGCCGTTAGGCATTACAACTTTGATACCAAGTTAAAACTAATAGAAACCGAGCTTTTGTATTATATTAACTTTTTTCATTTACAAAGAGAGTTGTCCTATATATATACATATAGGATAACCACCTAAGCTAGAATCGAAATTATCTTACATCTGACTATTTACTCTATTCTAAATTTCTAAGAAAGGGGGAAAAAAGACCTCCTATATTCATACAAAAATAGAACTATATAAAGATAATAAAAATGGATTTCAATTTCTAATAAGAATTTATAAAAAATGGAATTAGAAATTCTAAACAAAAAAATGAGATTCTATTTCTATTTAGAATTCCTTTTCTTAAGTGATTTACAAAATCACCATTGTTAACGTCAAGATCTTTCTCCGCGTCCCAATCACCAAGACGCGTCCAATATCCTGCACAGTTCAACAAGTTAACACCAAAAACTTGCGACTTTACCGAGTGAGGGGATAGCTCCGGCGTGAGAGTCAGTACAGGCGATCACAAGGTTAACAATGGAGAGAAAATATTATCTAATGCCTGAGATAGAATAATAATAATCTGAAAAATGTGTGTGTTACTTACCCTCTTATGTGATCTTAGCCCCATACATGCTCCAGTCCCGGTTTACCGTGCCACCCATCATCCCCTGACACCTTTTCCCCCACTCCCGGTCATTTCAGCCGAAAGTAAGCAGCCCACTTCCACACCTGCCACCACTGTTTGCCACCGCCGGTCATCTGAGTCCCATCCTCATTAATGCCATGCGCAGAAGGTGGCCAATACAAGCAATCAACTTATTACTTGGCATAATGATTCTTTGGTCAAAGTTGGGTTAAGTGACAATTTGTATAATGGGCCAATTCAACGACTAAGCCCAAATAATGGAAATGACCCCAGTGACCGGATCCAACCGAAAGAACCCAATGAAATGATCAAATGCTTCAGGCCCAAACCATTCGGACCAACCAGGACTTAGCATAACATAATCCAAGGAGGAGCCCATTAAGTCCGCCCAATAAGGAAAAGGATTATGGCCCAACATTACCCCTAGTCTTATATTAAACAGGGGTGTTTAATGAAAGACTATAAATGAGATAGGCCTGGGACATAACAAACTATGATAAGTCATAAGAGATCCAAAGTGAAACTCACCAAAGCCCATCAAAATCGATCCAAATTGATATCGAGGGAATAGAAGTGGGAAGCCCGATAGACGCAAGCCCACACGGTGAAGATATTTAGATCTAAAACGAGATGAAACCTCTTCCCATTCATCATCATTGCGTTGAATTAAACGTACGCCCTCAATTATCGATCGTAATCACAAAAGTATAAAAGGTAAACTTTACCAATTCTAACGGTTTTACCTGCTAATTTAAAATTTGAACCTTTGAGCTTTCTTCCTCTCTGCAAACTTCTTTCTCCGCTTCACGAAATCTCAACAATGGTGGCCAGTAACCTCGCCAAAACTCTCCCTTCGATGCGACTCACTGTCGAAGATCGTTTCTCCCAACCCGAACCCCTAACCAAGAGGGTTCGAGTTCCAACCCCAATCAACAACCATGGGGGAAATCCTTCTACGATCTCCTCCGCCTCGACCTCCGACTTCTTCAAGGATCGGGAGCAGTTCCCCATGCCAACATCCGCTCGACCACGGAATCTGAAATATGTATACTTCAGGACTCGTTATCGATTTACGACATGACGCTTATAAGGGCCCCTACTCTGAAGAAGCGTATGTACCAAATGACCGGACGGTTGGGTCACCATGCCCGCCACTTTTCTGGAAAAGGGGTTCGCTTACCTCTCCATGTTTTTATTATTACCCTCCCAGGGTTCATAGGAGTGGGCCGCCCGATTAAGTGCCCAACTCCTACATCCACATCCCGGCATTTATTGCCTTCATTATGAACTAGGGATTGCTCCCTCTGTTGACATCTTCTTCACCCTCTTCTCTCTCTGGGGTAGGTCTCGAGAACGAGGCTTCAAAATCTTGAGCAAGCAATCTCCCGAGGCCAACACAGATTCGAGAGAGGACCCACGATGGATACCCTTCCAAAGCAAACAAGGGTTGGCACGAAGTGGTTTTTTATCACGGACCCGAGATCTCTTCTCTTCCAGATTGGACTACTTCGATCGGGTCTCTACCGACTTTGGAGACATCTCAGAAAGGCGTGTAAGGAGATGATGACTTTTTGAAGAAGATTCCTCCAAAAGAATGGAGTTTCACACTTCACGACCAAACAAGCTGGCTATATGATCATAAATGTAAGTTTGAATAACTTTGTAACATCATTTCGAGATATATAAGTGATCTGAGTTACGATATATGGTTTTTTGCGTTGTCTCGATCAAACCAAGCTCCACTTGGAAGTGAGAGATCTGGAAGATTTTTAGCGAGGGATGAATGCGGATGCAAGTGAAGAGCATCGTGAAGAATCTTCCCGGGTTGATCCCCCTACCACCGATCCACCAACTACTTCCCTTCAAACTGATGAACCTCAAACTGACGAACCCAACATACCCGAAGAAAACCTCAGACCTCGCCGAAGAAAACGATCCGCCAAACGATCCAAATCCACCCAACCAGAAACAAACCCCGAAAGTGACCCTAAAACACTTCCCGAAGCAACCCCCCAAACAACCTTCTCAATCGACCCCAATCCTCCAACTTCTGAACCTACCCCGGTGAGGAGGAGCCTGCTTGATATTCCTTTGCACGATCGGGCTAAGGTCCTTCGTGTAAAGAAAATAAGAACTAAAATAACCCCCCTGACTGCCGAAGAGCTCTGAGTTCCCACCTCTTCGGCTGTCATTCCTCCGACTACGTCCACAGAAATTCAGGTGCACGATGATGAACCGTAAAGGGTCATCCCCCACTCCATCCGAAAAAGAAAACATCCATCGACAACCACCCCGGTTCATCTCTCGCACCTTCGCCAACCCCTGAACGCACACTCACTCGATCCTCCTCTCCGAAACCATACGTGGACTCCTTACCGATTCGCGATGAACCTCCGCCTTCTCCTCCAAGACAAACAAATACCGAATTCCAGCAGGATGCCATGGCCTCCCCAACAATGTGGCCCCGACTCAATGCCCATTTTCCCTTCCAACTGTTCAACACCTTTGTTTGTGAAACCGACGATCATCGGCCGAGAAGCATTCGAATGGGGATCTACTCGTGAAGGCATGAGCTACTTGGCAAAAGGTAAACGACTCTCTTCTTTATTTCGAATTTATCTTCATACTTATATATCGAAAATTGATCAAATAATATTGGAAACACATGGCCAATCTTGTGTTCAAGGCGTCTTCGTCCGAGGTCCCTCGGTTAATCGAGGAAGAGGCCACGAGGAAGGAGAATGCCCTTCAAGTCTCGCTTGGCTAAAGAGAAGACTCAACGTAAATGCATTCTTCATACAAATGAAGGTCTTCAAAAAGAGTTAGCCCAAGCCAAGGGAGATGTGAAGGCCTCCAATGAAGAACTAAAGTCAACCAAAGCACAGCACGAGGAGATCGTCAAAATGAATGTTGACTTGGTTCAGAGGAGCGAGATAAGGATGGAGAAAATTGAGGAATTAAAGGCTGACGCTAAGATCCTGACCAAGACCATCCATAAACTGGAAGAGGCAGAGACTCGTCATATGAGTAGGCGGCTCAAGCTCGAAGAAAAAATCCGAGAACTCAAGGCTCTTCGAGACCTTGGGCCTCCTTTAACCGACGACCTTCGCAAACAAATATATGAAGAGTACCGGAACTCGGACGAAATAAATGGGGAGATAATGAAGATATACTCCGAGAGTTACGAGCTCTGCCGAAGTCGTGGCAAGGAGAAGCTGTCTGCAGCCAACTTGGACCCATCCTTACTCGATTCTTCAGACGACGAAGATGGCTACCAAGTCGATGTTCTGCTTTTTTTTTTCTTTCTTTAATTTATAGTATTTGTAAAAATTATCTAATATTGAAATTAGATTAAATATCAATGAAAAGCGGTTGCATTCTTATGACTTGATTGTATTTATTTTCCGCCAATACTCCAATATTTATTTAAGCGAAAAGATGCACAAACTCCTTCACGTAAATTTGAACGAAACTGTTAAGTAACAACTAAACATGTCATATAACAGATAAGATGAAATTAAAGAATGAGGCTTCCCGAACTCAACACTTAGAAAAAATTCATGCAGTAAAGTAAAGGGATACATATTAGTTACCGAAGTGTGAGAAAGGTCTGCTTCATTAGGAATTTGTTTACCCCAAAAGGCCTAACAAAATCAACAGATGACATTTGCCTACCACGAAGGGCCTGACAAAGTCTGAAAGATGACACTTGCCTACCCCGAAGGGCCTGACAAGGTCTAAGTGACCACCTGCCGAAGAGGCTACCATCGAATGGTCAGCGAGTCCTCCCAAACCTCCTAACACCTATGACGTTTGCCTACCACGAAGGGCCTGACAAACTCATAAGGACCACCTGCTGAAAAGGCTGCCATCGAATGGCCAACGAGTCCACCCGAACCTCCTAACACCAATGACGCTTTGCTACCACGAAGGGCGACAAACTCATAAGGACCACTTCGCCGAAAAGGTCGCCATCGAATGGCGTGAGTCCACCGCACCTCCTAACACCAATGACGTTTGCCTACCACGAAGGGGCCCGACAAACTCATAAGGACCACTCACGAAAAGGTCGCCATCAAAATGGCCAATGAGTCCACCGAACCTCCTAACTCCGTTGAACCGATCAAGAATGAAGACAAGATTTGTTCGAGAAAAAGGGAACTTTTATTGATGATGACATAAATATTTCTGAGACTTCCAATGTCTTAACATCATTTTCTTTGAAAGTACTTCCTAAGCACGCCACGTGCCAAGTATTCTTAATTCTTGACCCATCTAATGCCTTCAACCGATAAGTTCCGGCCGGATTGCCGGTGATTTCATACTGATCCTTCCGGTTTGGCATCGCTTTCCCAGATTCTCGAGGTGTAGATGCTTGGCTTCTCGAGGACAAAATCTCCTACTTGAACCTTCAAAACTTTACCCCTTGTTATAATGCTTGGCCACTCTTCATTTGATAGGGTCGCCAATTTGATTAAAATTTGCTTTCTTACTTCCTCAAGCAAATCAAGATTGGCCTTAAGCCCTTCCTCATCAGAGATCTCTCGAATTGGTGACCAAGACTTGGAGATCCAATTTCAACTGGGACTAAGGCATCGATTACATAGGCCGATCTAAAAGGTGAATCCCGTTGTAGTCCTCGGAGTAGTTTGATAAGCCCATAACACGCTAAGTAGCTCCTTTGGCCATCGCCGCTTGGCCCGTCAATCTGCGTTTGATCCCATTCGCCAGACGTTCTATTGGTCACTTTAACTTGTCCATTTGATCGTGGATGAGCCATGAAGTCTTTCTGTCTTTGAATCCCGATTCTTTCAAAAATGCTTCAAATTTCGATCCCACAAACCGGCGTCCATTTATTCGATATTACCACCTTAGGAATCCAAAAGCGAAATACTATTGATTCTTCAAAAATTTCAAGCATTCTGTTCGTTATTAACCTAAGTGGTTTTGCTTACCCACTTGGTCATATAGTCGATGGCAACTATAACAAAACCGACTTGACCTTTTGCCTTCTGGTAGTGGACCCGAAGATATCAACCCCCAGACAAATGAAGGGTATAGGAGATAAGATCGAGTATACTTCTTACGGTGGCTAATGTATTCGATTGCTTCTTTGAAGATGGTAGGCCGAGAGTACCCTTGTCGAAGTACTTTATAAATTTAATGACTTAGCCGCCATATAGTCGCCACAGATGCCTTCGTGTACTTCCCAGAAGAGCATATTCAACGAGATGGAGTCGGGCATTTTGAAGAGTGGAGATGAGAAAGCCCTTTGGAGCAGATCCCCATCAATCGAACAAAATTAGCACTCTTATACTTGATTTTCTTGGCGAGCATCCGATCCAAGAAGGTAAGACGCCATCCGCCAAATACTCTATATATGGAGTCAACCAAATGATTGGTTTCTATTAATGCACATCACCGATTCATAATGGACATTAGGATGTTGCAAAATTTCTAAGTAGACCGATTCATCAAAAATGTTAACATCCGTAGTGGCTAATTTGGAGAGTGCATCAGCAATTGAATTGTTATTACGCTCGACCCCCTGAAACTCGTAGGATTGGAAATATTGAAGTTGTTCATTCAATTACGCTAGATATTTGATCATTTTGGGCCCCGAGCCAGTATTCCCAGTAAAGTTGCTTAACGATTAAGCGAGAATCACTTGAAGATGATTATTCTTTGCACTTCAAGACTCTTCGCCCGATCGTAGAAACTCGTAAGTACCGCCATACTACCTTCGTTGTTTGTCTCTTTGAACTTAAATCGATGGCTCTGTTATACCTTGAATCCTCCGGGACTCGTCGAATAATCTTCGCTCCATCGACGTCCGTGGTAGAAGACCCATCTGCATCTGGCGTCCACGAACTCGCCTGGCTGAAGACTGCAGAGCGAATGCGATCCTTGATCCTTGACCGCCACAACTTCATCAAACGAGAAAACGAGCATTCAACTACAAAATCAGCCGAGGCTTGTCCTTTGATGGCGGTTCGGGGATGATATTCAATGAAAAATTGGGACAAATCCATCGTCCATGCAGCTAATCTCCTTGATACCTCAGGTTTGCCCATAATCTTCTTCAAAGGCTGATCTGTATATACTATTACCAATCTACCCTGGAAGTATTGCCTAAGCTTTCGACTAGCAGTTATTAAAGCAAAAACAAACTTTTCAATGTTCGGGTACCTTGTTTCAGCATCCCGAAGGACATGGCTTACATAATAAACCGGGTGCTGCTTACCCCAACTTCACGCACCAAAACTGCTCCTACTGCCAATGAACTAGCTGCTAAGTACAAATATAGGGGTTCAGCAGGAGCGGGCTTCACCAACAAAGGCGCCAAGATAAGTAGGACTTGATGCTCACGAAAGGCGTCCTCACACTCAAGTCCATTGAAACGTCTTTGCATTCTTTACGCCTTTCAATGTATCAAAGCGGTAGAGACATCTTTTCGCCGACTTGGACATGAACCTCCTTAAAGTCGCAATCCTTCCAATCGACGTTGAACATCTTTAAATGGACCGAGGAGTCTTCATGTTCAGGATCGCTTGAATCTTTTCGGATTGACTTCAATTCCTCTCGATCGACAAGATAACCCGTAAATTTGCCACCCCTAGGCCAGAAGGTGCACTTAGTGGGGTTCAATCTCAAATTGTGTTAACGAATTGTTCGAAAAGCATTCTTCTAAATCATCCGGATGTTTATGCACCAACATGCTTTTGATAATCATGTCGTCTCACGACACCTCCACATTCGCCCTTGGTGATATCCAAGAATGGTTGGTTCATCATCCTTTGATATGTGGCTCCGGCATTGATGGCCGAAAGTCATTTTCTTATAGCATATCCGAACGATGCGTAATGAACGCCGTCTTTGGTATATCCTCCTGCACATGGAAATTTGATGATATCCGGAGAATGCGTCCATGAAACATAACAAAGCATACCGAAGTGGCATCGATGGGTTGGTCGATGTGGGGTAGAGGGTAGAAATCCTTCAAACAAGCCTTATTTAGGTCGATTGTAGTCGATGCGGACTCGCCATTTACCATTTTGCTTACGTATCAAAGACCACATTCGCCATCCATTGTGGGTAGTCAATCTCGAAAATGAAGTCAGCTGCCAACAGTTTTGCAATCTCTTCATCAATTATTCGCTGACGTTCAGGTGCGAAAATCCTCCTCTTCATTTGACCGGCTTCTTTGGACGGGTTCACTCAAACCGATGCTCAGCGATATCCCTGCTTACTCCTGGCATATCCTGAGGCTCCCATGCGAAAATATCAACATAGCATTGCAGGAGCTCCAATGAGGTTCGTCCGGAGAGGTTCCGGCAGACCCGAACCTATTTTCACCGTCTTGTTCTCCTTGCCCGGGATGAGCTCTATCTCCTCCGTTTCTTCAGCTGGCATGACCAATGGTTCGGAACTACTCTCTGTGAAGGGTTCGATCTCTATCGCCATGGTCTGCTTCTGCTTCGATACTCCCACTCCCGAAGTGATCACAGCGTTTCTATAACACCTTCTGGCCAGATCCAAGTCCCCTTTCACCTCGCCGACCCCATGAGTCGTAGGAAATTTGATTTTGAAATGAGGAATAGAGGTCACAGCTTGAAAAGCAATTAAAGCAGGCCTTCCCAAAATAGCATTATAAGCAGAATCTACATGCACAACATAAAATTTGCAAATAATTTCTACTGTTGGGGCCGTTAGAAGATGATTTGGCGATTCAATGGTTCCAACCACCTTCGACCGGGTCATTACTAAAACCATATAAAGGAGCCCTCGTCTATCTCCATCTTTCGCCCATCTAGGTGCATCCTCCGATAAGCGTGGGCATCTGAGAATATCTGAAGACCCATTATCTACCATCATCCGCCCATATCCCAAGAACCCACTCATGCAGTCAAGACCAATGATCCTCGTATGGTTCGATGACTTCGAAGGGTAATCTTCATCGATAAAGGAGATTACCGTACTCGAATAAGGTCATGGGTCTTGGGAGGGTACTGTGGCGCCCCAAAATTGGTATACATCACCCATTCAGAGTTGTCGATCAAGTGCGAAGCATTAAACAACTACAACTTTATTATTACAACAAGTAAAAGCGTGAGTTTGAATACAAATATTATCTTCAGACAATATCTATACTCAAATAAATCCTCATCACATTTATTGATACATTATTTTACAAAAATGGTGAGGACTACTAAACAATTCTTTCTAAAACCTTCATTCCATACCCCAGGCTCGCACTCATTTATATTCTCGCCTCTAAGAAGAAAAATGGAACAAAAAGGAAAAGGGTGAGCTCAACTAGCCCGATAAAGAATATTATGACTAAGATATATACAACAAATTACAGTTAGTCTTTTAACAGGAAAAAATCTAATAGAATCTGATAGACAACAAATTTTAAATCAATATTCGCATGCCGTGAAATAATAATTCATTAGAAGAGTTAAGTAGAGAATGCAAACTACTATCTTACATGTATGAATTTAAAAGTTCATAAATCTATCTTTTATCCCTGTAACATCAATCAATATACATAAGAATCAAATATTCATCTTTGCACTCTGAGGCCGAAGATATTCATCGATTAAGTCGTGTTCATCTAAACACTGTTCATCTTTGCACTACTACCAAAGATATTCTTGAGAAATCATTCATCTTTTTGCACTACACAGCCAAAGATATTCAATAATATCATCATTTAAGGCGAGGATGATGAAAATATTTTAAAAAAGCGAATCCGGTGAAACAAAATGGTGAGGATTAAGGATTAAGGATTAAGTACTTTGTTTTATCCATGTTCAAAATACCTCAAAAAAATAATCATAGTGGTGTAAAATTGAGAATGATCAAAACATGGATACAATCAAAACTAGTATCGTAGAATAGATATTTTGGACAAAAAGAAGAAATTTTATTTTGGTGATTGAATAGTCTAAGTATCGTGAATAGTGTCGATATCGTGAATAGTAACTTCAAACACCAAAAGATAGAAATTCCATAAAAAAAACATCTTCTTCACGCTTGCATGAATAGTACTCGTGAATAGTAACTCGTGAATAGTAACTCATGAATAGTAACTTTCGTGAATAGTAACTCATGAATAGTAACCAGAACATGGAAAAGTTCTAAATTTGATAAAAATTTCAACGATATTTCAAAGATAATGATATTGAAGAAATAATATCATTTGAGAAGAAAATAACATCCCTTACCTCGAAAGATTAGTACTTAAATTTGGAATCTGGGATATAGTCTTTGAAGGAAACTTGCAACCGTCTAACAATACTCAAAGTATACTCAAAATACTCACAAGAATACGCTCGATAATATAGAGAGAAAACTTGATTTACGGTGTGATTTTAATTTAACCTTAAGCACCTATTTATAGGAAATTCTTAGAACACCAAAACAGAAAAATTTAATAAATTAATAATATAATTATATAAATTTTCTACGCATGCCTAGAATCTGATTTCAGCCATCAAACACATGCCACATTCTAGAAAAAGTAAGAAAAAATGTTTTCTAATTTTAAATATTTTAAACCTCCAAAATCAATTATTTTGAGCTTTGAACTTCAATAATTCATAATAAATAGCCCTTTCATCGGAAAATTCAAATCTTGCGAGCTTTTATAGGAAATTCAATTCTCTACAACTGCGAGAAGAAAGTTTTTCCAAATTTCAAATAAAATTGGTAGAAATCCACAAGCAGGCGATTTTCTGAAATTTATAATCAAATTTCGATCGATAAATGGGGTCCCATGAGCATGTTTAACATGTTTTAAACATTTATTGCAACACAAAATACTCTTCCTCCTCGTATACTCATATATCCCACATTCGTTGTAAAAATATCCCATTATTATATTATTAAAATATAATAATATATTTAAATAAATTATTTTTATCGGAAAAAGATAAAATTTCAATTTTCAACAATTGTCACATTTAAAATTTTCTCCATCTATATCCACATAAAATCAATATTTTCCTCATCATATGAATCAATAATTAATTATTCACAAATAATATTACGAGAATCTGATATGTGACAACGGCGGGTTCAGGGAAGAGGGCTTTCCAGATAAGAATTTCTCCTTATTGGTATGATGATTAGGTGACAAACCTCTCTTGAGCCGAACTTTCTAGACATTGCCAATAATGTTATCTAATAATATTATTAGAGATAATATAATTATTAGCCGATAATGAAAAATCTTGTTTAATAATGATTATTGAAACAATGCAATGATATAAAATATCAACGCGACAATTATTAAATCAATAAAATCTTGAGCGATTAATTCACGTAACCATTATTGAGTAGTGCCTTCTTACGTAAGAATCAATAATTGGTGCGATCTGAGTATCTTTTTGTGTTTTTAACCGCAAAGAGTATTTTAACGATATTAATTGGTAACAACTACAATAGTTATTTTAAACAACTTATATTTGTCGTTTTCTTCATCAATCGCTTTTTAGTTATGGGGCCCACACATGCATTTGCTTGTGGTTAATACGAATATTTCCGACGATCTGAATATTCCACGACCGAAGCGAATATTCACAAAGCAATGATGAATATTTTATAACCACTTGCTTATTTTGAAATATTTGCATATTTTACCCTAACTATCCACATTAATCAAATCAACTTTACTATTTCAAAATAATAAATAGAAAATTAAATTTCATTAATAATAAGTTGGGGTCTTCTGATTGCCACGCCAATACATGGCCGAATCAAGTAACCCGACGCTTCTTTCAGCGAGTTTGCCGAAGTACCCCAGTGATGACATCTACCACGTGCCTTGCGGTACATTAGAATTGGCGGCGCTTATTAAAGCTGGTTGAAATTCTTTGGAGCAGGCTCTGCATCCTGCTTGTTGATTAGTTCTGGCGACACATCTTGAATAAAAGCCACTTGTACCTTTCTTTCGATAAAGTCTTTCAAACTAATACGATCGTTTGTATGTCGCGACGAAGCTTGATGGTAATTGTAAGACCGAAATTTTTAAATAAAAGGAATTTCCTTTATTTATTATTTTGAAATAGTAAAGGTGGATTTGATTAATGTGGATGAATATTTATGTGGTAAAATCGGTTGGAGAATATTAGTTTGGTCGTGGAATATTTGAAAGGAAATGCATGGTTATAAAATATTGAAAGCATTGATGAAGAAAACGGAGAATATTAGTAACAGGTTAGTAGTTATTCACTGGGAATTAATCATTGGAATATTAAAAATGCGTTGTTGAGCAGAATATTAATTATTGATCTTTACGTAAGAAGCGCACTACTCAATAATTATTACGGTAATTACTATTCGGTATTTTATTTTATTGATTCAATAATAGCATTGATATTTTATAGCGATTGGATAAATTGTCAAAGCCATTATCAGTAATAATTAAGTATCTGAATAATATTATTAGAATACATTATTGGCAATGTGAAAGTTATTCTAAGGAGAGGTTTGGTCACTAATTATCTTGTTGGAATAGCGGCACGAGGTTGCAAGATCTTGGTGATAGTAATATTATTTGTGAATAATTAATTAGCGATGAGGAAAATATTGATTTTATGGATATAGATGGAGAAAATTATTAAAATGACAATTATTGAAATTAATATTTTATCATTTTCGATAAAATATTTATTTAAATATATTATAATAATATATTATTGATATTTTTATAATGAATGTGGGATATATGATAAATGTCTTATTTGCATTAAATGATTAACACATGTTTTGTGTGTCATTGGACCGGTATTTAATTGAATTTTGATTATAGCACAAAATCGCTGATTTGTGGATTCGGTGTCAATTTGTTGGAATTTGGAAAAACTTTCTTACATGAATAGTTGAGAGAATTAAATTTCTATAAAAATTTATAGATTCAAATTTTTACGATAAAAGGCTATTTATTATGAATTATTGAAGTTTTTATATATCGGGTGTGAATTGATTTTTGGAGTTTAAATTATTTTGTTAAGAAAAATGTTTTTTGTATTTTTTGGACATCATTAACATGTGTGGCTGGTGTTTTGACCAAAAAGGTGGGCTAAGGAAAATTTGTATAATTATATTAATATTATATTAAATTTTTTCTTTTGGTGTTAAAGATTTTCACATAAATAGGGTCTTGGGTTAGAATTAAAAATCACACTGAAGCTGAAATTTTTCTCTCTATATTATTAAGCGTATTCTTATGAGTATTTTGAGTATACTTTTGAGTATTCTATACTAAGGTAAGTTCAAGTCATAGCCTATATCCTGTTTCAACTGAGGAAATCTTTGTCTTCGAGGTGCGGATATTATTTTTTTAAATGATATTATTTCTTGATATCATTATCTTGAAATGTTGATCTGGTTTTTATCAAATTTTTGGGTTTTTTATTCTTGGAGTTTTTATTCACGAAGTACTATTCTTGAAGTTCTTATTCACGAAAGATTATTATACGAGTACTATTTATTGAAAGCGTAAGATGTTTTGTGGAATTTCTATCTTTTTGGTGTTAGACAATTCAGATGATATCTTCTTATTCACGTTATTTTATTCACGATATTGATCTTTATTCATAGAAAATAAAATTTCTTCTTTTCTCGTCTAAAACATCTAATACGGATCTTTAACTCGATTGTATCCAGTGTTTTGATCATTCTTGAATTTACATATATGATTATTTTTGAGGTATTTTGGACGATGGATAAAGCAATTTGAATCCTTAACTTTGTTATTTTGTTTGTTGGATTCGTTTTTTAAAAAATATTTTCATCATCCTCGATCTTAAATGATGATATTATTGAATATCTTTATATGGTCAAAGATGAATGATTTCAAGAATATCTTTGGCCGTAGTGCGAAAATGTAAAGCAATGTTTAGATACATGATATGAATATCTTTGCACTTTGATTTGAATGAAATTTATTTCGAGATGTATATTGATTGATGTTACGAGGGGATAAAATATGAACTTTTAAATTCATATATAGAAGATAGATAACTCTTACAATGAATTATTATTTCCGTGATTTTAAATTTCACGTCTATCAGATTCTATTAGATTTTTGTATTGAAGACTAACGATAATTTGTCAGATATTATCTTAGTCATGTATTCTTTTCTTTGGAAGTTGATTTCAGAATGGTTCATTTTTCTTAGGGGATGGAATGGAGCGAGTATTTTGGGGGCGTGAAGGTTGAGAAATTGTTTTTATCACCATTTTTGCTAAGGGATATGATTATCTGGCGGATATTGGAGATGGGGAATAGAACTAGGAGGGAGGCAGAGTAAATCCTTATTGGCGACTCGAGAATGTGTCTACTAGCTTATTTGTTAGTTATTGATATATAGGAATATTATAGTGATATATTGATTTCAATAATTAACCCTTGTTTTATTTGCGGTATTTGAGAATGTCGGTGAGAATATTATGATGGAGTAAATGAGGCCCAGTGGAGATGCTGTCTTTCTGCAGCGAGGAGAGCGTCTGACGGTGACAATGTTCTCTCTGTGAACAACTGCTGGAGAGATGATGAGCGAGGGGATGTTTAGAAGCTTTTTGCGATTCATGCAAAATCGAGGCGAGGAGACTTCGTGTTCAAAATCTGAGGAGAAAATGATAACAATTCACGGGTTGTCCACGACCAAGCGATTCAAAAGAGTTAGGACCACGAATTTAAGGAAGCGGATCAGATAATGGCGGAAACATGGGTCAAACAAATTACCAAGATATTCGATGTCTTGGGATGCGGAGAACGAAGGTTCCATTCATTTACTTTTTATGTTAAGTGGCGGCGGACTCTCGGTGGTGAGATGCGTGAGGCGTACCCATCCATTTACTTTTCGGCGCGTATGTGAGAACATTTGAAGCAGTTCAATGACAAGTACTTTACGAAAGTATTCGTCATATGAAGGAAGTGGAGTTTATTAAGCTGGGCGAGAATAACATGGCGGTGTCCCAATCTGGCGAAGTTAGCGGAGTTATCGAGTTTGCACCTCATTTGGTGGAGAATGAGGAGCGATATGGCGAATGTTTACGAGAAGTTGAAGCCGACGTCGTCGATATCTCATTTCTCATAAATTTTCTCTATTCGGATGTTGTCAGCGGGACTCGGTTGTTGAAGGCGAGATAACGATACGTTGATGAGGACCATAACTTGAGGATCATATCTGAAGATAGCGCAGGTCATCGAATAACGATAACGGCGGAGAAAGAAGAATACGGACAAAGGCGGTAACCACTCTGGTGGTAATCGGCCATGAAAATAGAAAAGCGAATCGGGAGGAGATTTTAAAAAGAGGAGATTTAACAACGACCGTATGAAGGCAGCGATCTGCGGCGAAGAATTGGTTCCAAGGAGGAGAAAGACCACCGATCATTATGTTACAAATGCGGAAAGAGGGACATATCATTGGCGCCTTGCAACGGTTTAAGGTATCTTATAATTGTGGAAAAGAAGGACATATCGCTCGAGATTATACGGTATCAAAACCCGATCCAGTAGGAATGGTGATTCAAAAATATTGTCCCCGAAAAATCAAAATCGGCGATTCACGGAAGGCGTTTATCGTAATTGGGTCAAAATGCAAAGAACACGAACGAAGTTAGCACGGGTTAGTTAATTATAAATTCTTGCGAAGTTTATACCTTACTAGATACCAATTCTACCCATTCTTTTATCTCTCTTGCTTGCGCTCAGCGTTTGAATTTGACTACGGAGAAATTAAACTTTGACTATCTGTGGAACTCCATTAGGAGAATCTTTCATTACATCCGTTGTTTAAAAATCTTGCTTGATTGAGTTGGCCTTTATCACATTACTGTTAACCTTATTTCTATAGAGATATTTGCTTTTGATGTGATTTTAAGGTTAACTACTCATCATGCGAAATTGATTATATTCGTAAGGTTGTTAGTTTTCATATTCTAAAGCAACTTTGTTATTGAATTCAAGCAATCAAACCATTGTAGTCAAACATTTTCATATCAAGCCATGAAGTCGTTTGTTTATTACGGATGTCAAATTTTCTTAGTCCGTGTTATGGATTTGAATAAAGACACGTCGATTTGAATAATATTCCTGTTGTTATTGATTTTTTCTGACGTATTTCTGAAGAATTTCTTGGTTTACTCCCAAGTGATATTAAATTTTGTATCGACTTTGAACCCGAGACAAAACTCATTTCTAAAATCTCATATCGAATGGCTCTATTGAACTTGAAGTTAAAAATTCAATTATAGAATTTGGTACTGAGCCTTTATCTGGTGACTTTTTGTGGAATGCTGCAAAAAGCGGAACTCTAGTAGGGACACCATATTTTGTGCGATAGTAAAGCGTGATAGGTGTCATTGTAGCGTCTTATCAAGGTTGGGATATGAGTCACGTTGAGAACAACCTAAGTCAGAATCGAAATCGTAGCTTTTCAAGCTTAGTTGGTTATTATCGGAGATTCGTTGAAGGATATTCTCGAATCGCTATTCCATTAACTTGTGGTGACTTCGTAGAGATACAAAATTCGAATGGAGCAAGGAATGTGGGAAGAGCTTGAAGAACTCGAGAGGAGACTCATTTCAAACACGTGTTACGACCATGCCATCCTGGAAAGCGAGCGTGGGTGGTGGCGTGTTGAGTAGAAGATCGTATCTGAAATGAGTACAATATTGTCAAAGACTCATTTCATTATAATTTACAAATAATAGAGATGGAGATGAAAACTCTAGTTACCCACGTGATGATATCTGAGTATAATCGACTTTTAATCGATAAAGTTAAAGTTGTTCAAGCTACACGCTTTTGGTGATGAATTTGAAGAAGGAGGTGCGAGAAGTTGTTATTTCAAAAGCGAGAATCGGTGAGGTGAGGAAAGCTCGAACCTTGATTTATTAATCAATTTAAAATTCTCGATTGAATAGGAGCTGTGGCTATAGACTTCGTTTCTGTAAAGTATGATGGCGTGTTCATAGCGTTTTTTCACGTATCGATGTTACGTAAATATGTGGATGACCGAACCACGTCATTGAGTTAGAAACCAGGATGAGATAGCCAGAAGACTTAACGACGAGGAGGTACTATCAAGATCTTGGATAGGAAAGAACATGTCCTATATGTCTGAGGGTTATACCACAAGTTAAAGTTTTGTGGAGAAACCATGCTATTGAGGAAATGACACTGGGAGTTGGAAATGGAAATGAAAGCGAGGTATTCTCATCTTTTGAAACACCATGTACGTGACATCAATTTCGAGAGGACGAAATTTCATGGAGGGGAGGTTGTAAGACCAAAATTTTTAAATAAAAAGAATTTCCTTTATTTATTATTTTGAAATAGTAAGGGTGGATTTGATTAATGTGGATAGTTATGGGTAAAATCATGAAATATTTGAATAAGTAAAGTGGTTATAAAATATTCATTATTGTTGAGAATATTCGTTTGGTCGTGGAATATTAAATGCTTGTGGGGAATATTAAATGCGATGAGTAGTGATCTTTTATGGGCCCCATAACTAAAGCGATTGGATGAAGAAAGCGACAAATATAAGTTGTTTATAAATAATGGCGTAGTTATTCTGAATTATCTTTGTTGGAATACCCGGTGGTTAAAACACACTAATATGGCGTTGTTGAGCAAGAAGGCATTTGCAGTATTGCACCAATTATTGATCCTTAGGTAAGAAGGCACTACTCAATAATTGTTACGATAATTACTATTCAAATATTTTATTTTATTGATTCAATAATTCTTTGATTGATATTTTATATTCTTGTTGTTTTGATAAATTGTCATTACACAAGTATTTTCCATTATCGAAGCAATAATTCATATTATCTGAATAATATTATTAGAAAACATTATTGGCAATGTCTAGAAAGTTACATCCAAGGAGAGGTTTGGTCACCTAATCTGGCATGTAAGGAGAAATCTTTATTGGAAAGCCCCTGCTTCCAGGAGCGGCACAGTTCACAAGATCTTGTGATTCTGTATTATTATTTGTGAATAATTAATTATTGATTTATATGATGAGGAAAATATTGATTTTATGTGGATATAGATGGAGAAAATTTTAAAATGACAATTGTTGAAAATTAATATTTTATCATTTTACGATAAAATAATTCATTTAAATATATTATTTTAATAATATATTAGCGGTGATATTTTATAATGAATGTGGGATATATGAGTATATGAGGAGGAAGAGTATTCTTGTTGCATTAAATGATTAACACATGTTTTGTGTGTCGGTGGACCCCATTTCTTGGTTTGAAATTTGATTATAGCTTTGTAAAATCGTCTTTTGTGGATTTTGGTCGATTTCATTTGGAATTTGGAAAACTTTCTTTCTGCAAAGTTGTAGAGAATTGAATTTCCTATAAAAATTCTGAGATTCAATTTTTACGATAAAAGGGCTATTTATTATGAATTATTGAAGTTTTGATATATATCGGGTGTGAATTGATTTTTGGAGTTTAAATTATTTTTGTTAAGAAAAATATTTTTGTATTTTTTGGACATCATTAACATGTGTGGCTGGTGTTTTGACCAAAAGGTGGGCTAAGGAAAATTTGTATAATTATATTAATATTATATTAAATTTTACTGCTTTGAGTCATTCTAAAGCATTTTCCTATAAATAGGGTGCTTAGGTTAGAATTGAAAATCACAATTTAAAGCTGAAGTTTTCTCTCTATATTATCGAGCGTAGTCTTGTGAGTATTTTGAGTATACTTTGAGTATTGCTATACGGTGCAAGTTCAAGTCATAGCCTTTATATCAAGGTGTTTTCAACTAAAAATCTTGTCTTTTCGAGGGTAAGGGATATTATTTTTTTCGTAATGATATTATTTCTTCAATATCATTATCTTTGAAATGTTGATCTGAAGTTTTTATCAAATTTGGAACTTTTCATGTCGAGATTCTTATTCATGGGTTCTTATTCATGAGTTCTTATTCACGAGTTCTTATTAAGCGGAAGTTCTTATTCACGAGTTCTTATTCACGAGTACTATTCTTGAAGCGTGAAGATGTTTTTGTGGAATTTCTATCTTTTGGTGTCGGAGATTCTTATTCACGTATATGGATTATTCACGTATACTGGCAAGACTATTCACGATATCTGATCTTATTCATAGAAAAATAAAATTTCTTCTTTCGTCAAAACATCTATTCGGATACTAACTCGATTGTATCCATGTTTTGATCATTCTTGAATTTTACATCACTATGATTATTTTTGAGGTATTTTGGACGTGGATAAAACCAAGTACGAATCCTTAATCCTTAATCTTTGTCATTTTGTTTTTTGGATTCGATTCGTTTTTAAAAAATATTTTTCATCTCCTCGGTCTTAAATGATGATATTATGGAATATCTTTGGCACATGTAGTGCAAAGATGAATGATTTTGAAGAATATCTTTGGCCGTAGTAGCAAAGATGAGCAGTGTTTAGATGAACATGACCCGGTGATGAATATCTTTTGGCTGTAGTGCAAAGATGAATATTTGATTCCGGATGTATATTGATTGATGTTACGAGGATAAAATATCGACGATGAACTTTTAAATTCATATATAGAAGATAGTAGTTTGCATTCTCTACTTAACTCTTCTAATGAATTATTATTTCCATGTGAATATTGATTTAAAATTTGTTGTCTATGTGATTCTATTAGATTTTTCCTGTTGAAGACTAACGATAATTTGTTGTATATTATCTTAGTCATAATATTCTTTACTGGGCTAGTTGAGCTCACCCTTTTCCTTGTTGTTCCATTTTTCTTCTCAGGAGGCGAGAATGTAGCGAGTATTAGTCGGGGTATGGAATGAAGGTTCTAGAGAGAGTTGTTTAGTAGTCCTCACCATTTTTGTAAAATAATGTATCAATAATTATGATGGGGATTTATTTGCGTGTGGATATTGTCTAGATGGCAATATCTCAGATTTAAACTCATGCGGTTTATATGTTGTAATAATAAAGTTGTAGTTATTTCTATACCATGTATTTGGCGACTCGAGAATGGGTTGGATGGAATGGACCTATTTTGGGGCGCCACGCGTAATCACAATACTTACGAGAATTTCCTTTTAGGGCTTAATGTTATCTCGAGGTGGTTCGAAAATAGGTTGATTCTTAATTTGATCCAAGATAGCAACATATGCGTGTTGAGTGTTGTGTACGTCCTATTCACTCTAAAATTTTGGGCGAATGAGCGTCCTCCACCCATCTCCAATTGTTATACTTCTTGACAATTACGTAGCGGTCTTTATTCCCTTCATTCTTTTTCCGATCTCTATCGGTTCTCGTCCCGTCTGTCTCCTTAAACCGATCCAAAGCGGGGCGTTTGAGGTTTGTCCATGGCTTCTTCCACCACGATATAACCTTCACTTTGTCGAAGGCTTGGTGAGACTCTTCTTGGTGATGAAACATTAACTTCTTCACCAACTTCTCCGATTTGACCAAATCTAACCCATTTCAAAGCAAATCCAACGACTTGTAGATCGTTCAGTCATCACATTGGCCGATCGCTTCACGGAACCTTTTCACATATTGGCCCAAAGACTCATTCGAAAAGCTGTCGAACTCGAGCCAACGAACGAGTTGGTTTTCCCTTCTTTTGTTGCTCTAAAGCGAGCATGAAATTTCATCGCATACATATCGCCCAAGATGAAATTGAATCGAGGGCAAAGTCCCCATCCACCGTCGGTGTGAGACCCCTGTGATTTTATCAATAAAGATTTAAATTTTGTCGAAATAATTTTTTAATATTATGGTGTGAATTTAAGATAATATTATAGTTGTGGGTAGTATTTATAAATTTTGCAAAGTATGCAAGTTGTTATAAAATATTCGTTTGGTGGGGAATATTCTTTTTGTCGGGAAATATTAAATGCGACGGCTCAATCATTAGTGGACCCCCTAGCGGAAGTATTGTCGTAGTAGTAGAAAACGACAAAATTATCTTTCTATAAAAATAACTAGCAGAGGTGTTATCGTTAAACTGTTGAACTACCCGGTAGTAAAAGTACGATGAATACGCGTAGTTGTATAGTAGCACACGATATTGATTATTGATGCTTACGTGAGAAGTCACTCATTTATGCTTTCAATTATTGCTATAGTAATTCACGATCATATCTCTTATATTATTGATTGATTATTGTCACGATTATCATCATATAATATGTTATAGTATTAAATCAATAATTGAGACGACAAGTTATAAATGATTAATAATTGTTGAAAGATTAAATATGTGTTGATTAAAATAAAATGATTTGTGGTAATATTTATTGATCCTTGATGTATATAAAAGTGCATTTATGAGACATTTGTGGTAAGTTTGATTATTTTATGGGGGGCCCATATGTCATCATCTAAGAGTCTCTTCGTCGTCAATAGTAATTACTTTCGTCAATAGTAATTACCTTTGTGAATAGTAATTATCTTCGTCAATAGTAATTACCTTCTTACGTCGATAGTAATTACCTTTGTGAATAGTAATTATCTTCGTCGATAGTAATTACCTTCGTCAATAGTAATTACCATTGTGAATAGTAATTACCTTCGTCGATAAGTAATTACCTTTACCAAGCGTCGAACCACTTGTCGTTTCACATTACAAAGCGCCGAACCACTTGTCGTTTTCACATTACAGCGTCAAACCACTTTTCTTTTCACATCACGGTCGTCAAGCCACTTGCCTTTTCACATGGCGGTCTTTAAGCTAGAAATCTTCTATAAATAGAGGCCTAGTGCTTCATTATTTTTCACTTAATTCAATTGAAATTCTAGAGAGAGAAACTATAGAGAGAAAGAAGAAAAAGTATTCGCTACTTCACCTCGCCAATATTCAGTTCTTCTAAGGTAGGGAATATTATTTATTTGTGTGCCGTAAAGGGTGTTATTCTTTCTTATTCATGAAGAGAAGCTGTTGTTATTCCATTGCTTATTATTCTACATTGAATAACTTCGTATAACGTGGTTTACCCTATACTTGGTGACATTCTTCTATTATTATTCGTTGGAACATCCACATGCGTGTGTTTTACAGGACGGACTGGTTCCGTCTTTTATTATTCTGTTGGAACATCACATGCATGTGTTTTACAGGACTGGTTAAAATCTTTATCATTCTCGTTGGAATATCCTATCTCGTGTGTTTTACACCGGATCCGGTTCCATCTTTATTATTCATTTGAACATCACGCTTGTGTAATTTCACCGACCAAAGGTTCCGTTATTATTATTACGTTGGAATAACTCGTCATCGCCAAGCACCGCATGCATGGTGATTTCTTTTGTTATTCCATTCTTTATTATACCCAGTTGGTTAAAACTTTGACTTCTATACTCCATGAAATTAGTAGAATATCCTTGATATTTGCGTTTCATCCAAAGATCTTTCATGGAAATATTCTTCCGATCATTCTTGAATTTTACTCTACAAAATAGTATCATTTTGACAATTTGGACGTTAATAATTCCTGGATAAAATAATTCTTGAATTTATTTTATTGAATTATTATGTCATTGTCATCATCCTCATGTTATATTATGTTATCTTGACCACGTGTATAGATGAACTT
The DNA here is from genome assembly GCA_020205615.1 of Panax quinquefolius. Lineage (NCBI taxonomy): Eukaryota > Viridiplantae > Streptophyta > Magnoliopsida > Apiales > Araliaceae > Panax > Panax quinquefolius. Next base: position 11,110,638 of record CM035162.1, on the reverse strand, counting down.
AGTATGATTATGACCGAGGATCATTCGGTATAATCATGGCTTGTTATAAATGATGTGATAAAAGTCCTCGGTGTATTCTGTAATGCGGTGATGGATAGTTTTGGTATGATTATGACCGGGGTGATTCGGTATAGTAATGACCATTGATAATTTGATGAATATCATTGGTAGAAGTGCGAGGGGTGATTCGATGATGTGGATTATTTATTAAAGTTGAGTCTCAAATTTATAACATGATGAAAAACCTTTTAAAACCTAAAAGATAGTAGACTTTATTCTCTACTTGACTCTTTTAATGGATTGCTTATTCACGCAGATTAAACTTGTTGTCTATTGTATTTTATCGTTTTAACACTGCATTGAAGGCTAATGATAAATTATTCTCGCATTATCTTAGTCATAATATTTCTTCATGGGCTAGTTGAGCTCACCCTTTCTTTCACCGTTCTCTTCGTGAAATGAGAACATACCGGGACGAGTCGAGAAGCGGAGTAATGGTCCAGAGGATAGCATTAGTAGTCCTCACTATTACGTGAAATAGTGTGATAATAGTAGTAATGAGGACTCTGTTGAGTTTGTATAATATCTAGTAGACAATATTTGTATTCAAACTCACGGTTTATGTCGTATTGTACCTACATGCATTATATTAGTAAGTTGTATTTGAATTTATGTACCATGTAAGTGGCGACCCAAGATGGGTGACGTATACCTAATTTTGGGGGCTTCACGGCCCAGATCGAGCTTTAGGATATGATCCTGGCCGAGATGTGAGATAAGAACTAGGAGGGAGAGCGGGAATACCTTCGCTAGTATGACCTACCTAAGTTTATTTGGTATTTGATTGGTCGATCGAGTATAGTGATAATATGTTGTATGTCAATTAACCCTTATTTTGTGGCGCTTTTGAAAATGGCATCCGAGAATGTTGAGAATAGCAATGGAGCACTGTGAGACTGTTGATTCTCCACGGATCAATAATCGAGGACAATGTGCAATGGGATGGCGATAATCCTCCGTGTAAAACAACAACACTGATCAATTGATGAACGACGGTACATTTAAGAAGTTTTAGAATTCATGCAACATCGGTAAAGCGGATCACATCCAAAACGTAGGTGGAAACACGGAAAACTCTCGGCGGTCACCGCTAAACAATTCAAGGAGCTGGGACCACCGGAGTTTAAGGGAGAGCCAAAACCACTTCGGCGGAAGCATGGATAAAGATTACAAGATATTTGATGTCTTGGGATGCTCCGAGAGCAAAAGGTTCCTTTTGCCGCCTTTTATTTTTTTGAGAGAAATGACTTGGTGGGAATCAGAAACGACTCAACTCTTTGTCTTGAAGATATCTTGGGAGAAGTTCCAGAGTCATTCAACGACAAATACTTTCACGAAAGTATTCGCCACATGAAGGAGGTGGAGTTTATCAAGTTGGAACAAAACAATATGACCGTGTCGCAATACGAGGCAAAATTTGCGGAGTTATCACGGTTTTCGTCCCACTGGTGGATAATGAAGAGAGAATGGCGCGAATGTTTTTAAGAGGTTTGAAGCGGAGATACGTCAACATCTTATTTCTCATAAAAGCTGCGTTTTTATTGAGATGTTGTAAATAGGGCTCGATTAGTGGAGCGCGATAACGAGTCAACGCAACTAAAAAGAAGCGTACGCAAAATTATAATACCGGAGAGTAGTCATCAAGCGGTGACAACAAGCGTGGAGGAATCAACAAATAAATATGGTAACCACTTGGTGGTAATCGAGGCCAAAACAATAAGAATGGACATTTCAAGAAAAGGAGATTCAACAATGATGGAAAGAGCGTCGACCAAAGACCCGTTGTTAAGGAAGGAGAAAGACCACCTATCATATGCTTCAAATGCGGAGGAGAGGGACACATCAGTCCGAACTGCGCCATGCCGTCCAAAGCATGTTATAATTGTGGAAGAGAAGGTCACTTAGCTCGATTTTGTCGTTTACCGAAGACAAATTCAACTAGGATGGAGGCACCAAAGGCTGTCCCGGACAAACCAAAGCCCGGTAGTTTAAGAGAGAGCGTTTTTTTTTCTCGTGACGAGGAACCTGAATAAAATTATGACGGGTAAGTTAATCATAAGCTTTTGCGAAGTCTATACCGTGTTAGATACCAGTTCTACCCACTTTTTTATTTCACCTAGTTGTGTTCAACGTTTAAATTTGACTCCGAAGAAGTTAAACTTTGACTTATTGGTTGAAACTTCGTTAGTAGGAGCCTTTCGTTATCGCTTACTATTTTTAAATCTTGTTTGATTCAAATAAACATTTTCACGTTATCGTCGATCTTATCTTTTGAAAATATTTGCCTTTGATGTGATTTTAGGAATCAATTGGTTAACTACTCATCATGCTTTTCGTAAGGTTGTTAGCTTTTATATTCATAACCTACTTGTTGTGCGAATTCAACGTAACCAAACCACTAAAGTCAATCATTGTCATATCAAGCCATAAGTAAAGAGCCCCGATCCTTTCGTTGTTAACTTCCTTGTGTGAAATGCACCAAAGCCGGACTTTTACGTAGGCTGACGTCGTTGTTGAAGATGGCAAGTTGATAGGTATCATTGTGAGGTCTTATCCGTGTTAAGGGATAAAAGTCACGATTGGTATTAATGTGACGTACTTATCCAAGTCTTCGACGAGAGTAATGATTTTGAATGATATTTCTATCATTAATAAATTTCTTGGCGTATGCTTGAAGACTTCTAGCCTACCCTAGAACGTGAAATCGAATTTTGTATTGACCCCAAAGACATAAAAACCCATTTCTTAAACCCTCAAATATTTCATCAACTAAAAGGATCATTTACGTGGATTATGATGAAAGTCATAATAAAAGTATAGAACTGATGAAAATCATAGGTATATGAAGTATTAGTAAGTTTTAAGATGAGTTATGTTGGTTAGTATGTGAAAACATGAAAGTTTCTTAGAAATCACAAAGAGTTGAAAATCGATTTTGGTGAAAAACGTAATATGAAATTCAATTGACCATATCTCCTATTATATTTTGAATTTTTGAGTGTGGTCAAGTCCTAGAGTTAGATCTATGAGTTACCTAACTAATCCAAGTGGAATTACTGGAAAAGGTGTTGTAGATTTTTTGTGTGGACTGATTTTAGCAAAGGAGTGCAAAGCTGCAAAACCAGAAAAAAGCTGGCTGCCAAGATTTTAGACGGGCTATTTCGGCCACTTAAATTATGAGAAAAATTCTGGCCTTTTGGGAAATGAAGGTATATGGTATAAAGTACCTCCTGTCCAAAAATGAGCTCATTCTGACTTAAAATGAGCAAGTTATGACTATTTCAATATTTAGGTTTTTCCGACGAAAAATGCTATAACCGGAGTTCTATAACTCCGATGACCATGAAATTTAAACCGGAAGCTCACGTTAACATGTGTAAGGTCCTGCCAAGATTTGGGAATTTTTGGAGTTAAACTTAAGGTAGCTAATTTCTTAAGGAATTAATTAGAAATTAATTTTTGAAAAATAGTAAATGAATTTTAAAAAATTCCGAGAAAAATATATTTTCATTATGGGACTATATTATGCTAAAACCCAGAAAAGAAATATTTTTGGGACTGATTTGGTATTTTTCATGAAAATAGTTTAGTTACGAACATATGAGTTAAATATGTTATGTGAAGTAACAAAGTTGAAAATAGGATTTTATGGCTAGAGAATCCTATATAGAATATATGCATTTTTTTGATGAGGGATTTGATAATTGGTGATGATATCTTATGAGTATGGCATTTTGAATGATTAAATGCATTATATGGTAAAAGCGTAAACAATTGAGATAAATTGTTTATAAATTTAAGAAGTGATTAAAATATTGTTATAATATTAATGATATTAGATTATGAGATTATTAAGTGATTGATAACATGAGGATATTCTTGAATCTGGATAAATTATATTATAAATATTTAATATTTATCCTTTATCTCATTTGATTGATTCTTTATATCATTATCCTAAATACGCTTATATTATGTTGAAAGTCATCTGTGGCTCAGAAGCATAGATGGATTTGGTATGATTATGACCATGGATTGTTCGCAGTATAATCATAACTGTAATTGAAAAACACGATTATTTTGGTCAGTGCGTGGATGGATAATGTGTGGTCGTGATACTAATGAATATCCTTGGCACGTAGTGCGGGGATGATTCGATGATATGGATTAATTATTGAAATGAGTCTCAAAGAATGAAATATTAATTCATGGATGTGGTAAAAGTCATCTTTGGTAGTAGTGCATTGATAGACTTGGTATGATTATGACCAAGGATTATTCTAAGTATAATCACGATCAGTAAATGAAAACACGAATACCCTCGCCGATTGGGTGCATGGATAATTCGTGGTCGTGATACTATTAAAGTGCGTCTCAAAGATTATTGGTTTTATAGTTGTATATCTTTGGCACGTAGTGCAAAGATGAATTGTGAATAAATATCTTTGGTAGGATTGCAAAGATGAATTTAATGTTTTCAAATGATAAAGGTATTCAAGGTATCCTCACCTCTTTATCATACCAGTCATATACCACCTAATTTAGGGGCGAAATTCCATAAGGAGGGAGATTGTGAGACCCCTGATTTTATCAATAAAGATTTAAATTTTGTCGAAATAATTTTTTAATATTATGGTGTGAATTTAAGATAATATTATAGTTGTGGGTAGTATTTATAAATTTTACAAAGTACGCAAGTTGTTATAAAATATTCGTTTGGTGGGGAATATTCTTTTTTGTGGTCGGAAATATTAAATCGACTGGCTCAATCATTAAGTGGACCCTAATTAGCGGAAGTATTGTCGTAGTTAGAAAACGACAAAATTATCTTTCTATAAAAATAACGGCAGAGAGGTGTTACCGTTAAAAGCATTGAACTACCCGGTAGTAAAAAAGTACGATGAATGGCGTAGTCAGATATAAGACACGATATTGATTATTGATGCTTTACGTGAGAAGTCACTCCATTTATGCTTCAATTATTGCTATAGTAATTCTTTGCATCATATCTCTTATATTATTGATTCAATTATTGTCACAAAGATCATCTCAGTATAATATGTTATAGTATTAAATCAATAATTGAGACGACAAGTTATAAATGATTAATAATTGTTGAAAGATTAAATATGTGTTGATTAAAAATAAAATGATTTGTGGTAATATTTATTCAATCCTTGATGTATATAAAGAGTCCTGTTATGAGACATTTGTGGTAAGTTTGATTATTTTATGGGGGCCCGTATATCATCATCTAAGAGTCTTTTTCATCAATAGTAATTACTTTTCGTCAATAGTAAATACCTTTTGTGAATAGTAATTATCTTCGTCAATAAATAATTACATTAAATAAATAGTAATTACCTTTGTGAATAGTAATTACCTTCGTCGATAGTAATTATCTTTACCAAAGCGCCGAACCACTTGTCGTTTCACATCGTCAAAAGCGCCGAACCACTTGTCGTTTCACATTACAAAAAGGTCAAACCACTTTTCTTTTCACATCACCAAATCGTCAACCCACTTTGTTTTTCATTGGCATGGCGGCTTAAGCTAGAAATCTTCTATAAATAGAGGCCTAGTGCTTCATTATTTTTCATTTAATTCAATTTGAAACTCTAGAGAGAAACTATAGAGAAAGAAGAAAAGTATTCGCTACTTCACCTCGCCAATATTCGGTTCTTCTAAGGTAGGGAATATTATTTGTTGTACTACGTAAGGGGTGTTATTCTTTCTTATTCATGAAGAGAACATTGTTATTCCATTGCTTATTATTACATTGGTTGGAATAACTTGTATACGTGGTTTACCCTATACTTGGTGACATTCTTCTATTATTCATTGGAACATCACGCTCATGTGTTTTACAGGACTGGTTAAAATCTTTATTATTATTCTGTTGGAACATCCTCGCTCATGTGTTTTACACAGGACTGGTTCCGTCTTTATTATTCATTGGAACATCACATGCGTGTGTTTTACGGACTGGTTTCCGTCTTTTTATCATTCTGTTGGAATATCCTATCGTGTGTTTTACAGGATCCGGTTCCATCTTTATTATTCATTGGAACATCACCGTCGATTGTGAATTTCACGACACGGTTCCGTTATTATTATTCTCATTGGAATAACTCGTCATACGCAATACCGCGTGCGTGGTGATTTCTTTTGTTATTCCATTCTTTATTATACCCGGTTGGTTAAAACTTTGACTTTATACTCCATGAAATTAGTAGAATATCCTCGATATTTGCGTTTCATCCAAAGATCTTTTCATGGAAATATTCTTCGATCATTCTTGAATTTTACTCTACAAAAACAAGATCATTTTGACAATTTGGGACGTTAATAATTTCCGGATAAAATAATTCTTGAATTTGTTTTATTGAATTATTATGTCATCATCATCATCCTCATGTTATATTATGTTATCTTCTTTACGTGTATAGATGAACTTAGTATGATTATGACCAGGATCATTCGGTATAATCATGGCTTGTTATAAATGATGTGATAAAAGTCCTCGGTGGCTGTAATAATGCGTTGATGGATAGTTTTGGTATGATTATGACCCGGGGTGATTCGGTATAGTCTTGACCATTGATAATTTGATGAATATCATTCGTCAGTAGTGTGGGGGTGATTCGATGATGTGGATTATTTATTAAAGTTGAGTCTCATTTATAACAAAGTGATGAAAAACCTTTTAAAACATAAAAGATAGTAGACTTTATTCTCTACTTGACTCTTTTAATGGATCGCTTATTCATTACCGCAGATTAAACTTGTTGTCTATTGTATTTTATCGGTTTTAACACCGTTGAAGGCTAATGATAAATTATTCTCGCATTATCTTAGTCATAATATTTCTTCTTTTGGGCTAGTTGAGCTCACCCTTTTCTTTCTTTATTCTCTCGTGAAATGAGAACATAGCCGGGACTTAGTCTGGGAGCGGAGTAATGGTCCAGAGGATAGCATTAGTAGTCCTCACTATTATTACGTGAAATAGTGTGATAATAGTAGTAATGAGGACTCCTGTTGAGTTTGTATAATATCTAGTAGACAATATTTGTATTCAAACTCACGGTTTATGTCGTATTGCATACGGCGCTTATATTAGTAAGTTGTATTTGAATTTATGTACCATGTAAGTGGCGACCCAAGATGGGTGACGTATACCTAATTTTGGGGGCGTCACAGCCGGGCATCCTTTCTGAGTATTGTGACAAAAGTATGACACTTAGCAGCATCGCTAAAGTCATAATAATCCATCAGTCGGTCGAACGCTTGACTGTGGTCATAGGGATCCCCCGATCCATCATAACTCTCAATATGGGGCAACTTCTTGGTGGGGTCAGCTTTTTCTTTAAGAATCTCCGCGAAAAAAGGGGATGCCTTCTTTCCCGAAGTATCCTTCGTTTTTTGTACTTCGGCAAGCTGCTTTCGAAGTTCTTTTAACTCTTTGACCAGATACTCTACACCTTCTGGTTGAGATGATGCTTCTTTTTCCGTTGACTCCTTCCTCCTCTCGAAAGGTAGGACCGGTTTACAATAGAGCCTTCAATTCTAGAAGGGCTTCTTTTGATGACGAAGTGTCCACGGTGGTGTACCCTCGCAGACTCTCTGGAGTACGATCTCTAGATATGCTTCGTCTTTGAGCTCGGGCACTAAGGCGAGAATGTGCAACAACAAGGGCTTTCTTTGTGGTTTCAGGAGTATGATCTCTGGATCGACCTCTTCGTTTCTCAGACCCGCCTCCTTAGAATCGACGGGGTGATGTACCTCCTCGATCTTTGAGGAGTAGGGCTTGGATCTTCTTCTTCTCGAAGTTCTACCGAGACTCTCGTCCCGAATGAACAGTGTTCTTTCCCACTTTGTGTCCTTGCTTCTTGGACCGATCATAACCGAGCTCTTCGTCTCTCAACTCGCCATCCGAGCCATCTTTCATTTATATCCCGTCGTTGCTTTCACGAAGTGCTTCCATAGCTCTATCCGCCTCATCCGCCATCTTAGCGGTCGTGAAGCTTTTTTCGTCTGGTCTCTCAGATCGAGTTCCAGCGAAGTGCCTTCTACTGCGTTTAAACCGTGGCGATGACGCTTTATCCGATGGGAAGACTAGCCCTACGTTTAGCCTCGCCCACGCCTCAGGCAACGAAAATCTTGGTGATCGTTTGGATCTTTGTACTAGCATGAACACTTATTGCCGGTCCTAAACGATCCTTGACAGACACTCGTGGTGTCGATTCACCACTTGACCCTCGGTACGCCCTTGAAGTGTAGGTGTTCTACTCTTTCACCATGAATATCGACGTAGAAACAAACCACGATGCGTGATTGAAAAATACTTAGGACACTAGAACTCGACCTCCTTACAGCGCAATGTTAACGTTAAGATCTTTCTCCGCGTCCCAATCACCAAGACGCGTCCAATATCCTTACGCGATTCAACGAGTCAACACTAAAAGCTTGGACTACCGATCGCTTGGGATAGCTCGGCGTGAAGTCAAGACAAAGCGATCACAAGGTTAATAAATGGAGAAAATATTATCTAATGCCCGAGATAGAATAATAATAATCGAAAAATGTGTGTTATTTACCCTCTTATGTGTTCTTAGCCCATACATATGCTCCAAATTCTTGCCATCTGTACACCCATCATCCCCGACACCTTTTCCCCCACTCCGGTCATTTCGGTAGAAAGTAAGCGACCACTTCACACCGCCACCTTCGTTTGCCACCACATCATCCGAGTCCCATCCTCATTAATGCCATGCGAGAAGGTGGTAAAACACAACAAATCATTGTCACTTGGCATAATGATTCTTGATCAAAGTTGGGTTAAGTGACAATTTGTATAATGGGCCAATTCAATGACTAAGCCCAAATAATGGAAATGACCCAAGTAATAGGATCCAACCGAAGAACCCAATGAAATGATCAAGAATCCTGGTAAAACCATTCGGACCAACCATGACTTAAAGATAACACGATCCAGGATGGTTCATTAAATTAAGTACTAATAAGGAAAAGGATTATGGCCCAACAACCATAATCAAAGATTTTCAAGAGATAATTATGATAATTCAAAAATAATACACTAACTACTTGATAAATATAAAACTATATATCCTAAATAACAATATTATGTTATTTATCTAATACTTCTAGCATATAGTCATGGTAAGATTAAATAAACATTTAAAGATTCAAGTCACTTTAGATGATCAACCTACCATCCTAGCTATCTACCCTCATATAAGTTCTCAAAAAATATTTCAGCAACCAGTTAACCTATTTAAACCTTCACAGACTCCTCCATTTCATGTAATCTGATACCGGCCGTTTCCTAAAAAATGTCCATTGTAGCTGAAGCACCGGGGTACATCCAAGTCTTTTCCGATGGATCCGTAAAACGCTTTGCGCCTGAGATAGCACCTCCTTCAATTGAATCATCTAATGGATATATGTCCAAAGATGTGGTTATTGATTCTTCAAAACCTATAACAGCAAGAATATTCCTACCTGAAAACCAAACATCAACCAATGCACTACCGGTTGTGGTTTATTTCCACGGAGGTGGATTTAGCATTGGCTCAACCACATGGCTAGGATACCATTATTTCCTTGGAAACTTATCCTCAGTATGCAAATCCATTGTTCTTTCTGTAGACTACCGTCTAGCTCCAGAATATAAGCTTCCAATTGCTTATGAGGATTGTTACAGCTCTCTAGCTTGGTTAAGTTACGCGGTGAAGCATGAACAATGGCTTCAAAGAGCTGATCTCTCGCGTGTCTTTCTCTCGGGCGATAGTGCGGGAGGTAACATAGCACATCAAGTTGCTATTAGAGCTATACGAGACAAAACTTGTCAAGTTAGGATCAAAGGTTTAGTTCCAATCCATCCTTATTTTGGAAGTGAAGAGAGGACTAAACTAGAAGCTGATAATGGAGAAGCTCATGTGGAGGTGGCAATGAATGACATGTTTTGGAAACTAAGTCTGCCAGAAGGATCAAACCGGAACTACTACGGATGTAATTTTGGGAAGACAGACCTTTCTAAGGATGAATGGGATCAATTTCCCGCAGTGGTGGTCTATGTTGCAGAGTTGGACTTCTTGAAGGAAAGGGGGGCTATGTATGCGGAATATTTGCAGAAGAAAATGGTGAAGGGAGTGAAGCTGGTTGAAGCTGCGGGTGAATCACATGTTTATCATATCTTTCATCCTGAATCGGAGGCTACTTATTTGCTTCAAAAGCAAATGAATGAATTTATAAGCAGCTTTTAACTCCCCAATGCCAACATCAGACTCTAGTAGCCACCAAAACAAGCATATTAGCAACTTATAATTCGGGAATAAAAGTTGAGGCATATAAGAACATATGGTTCCCAGCATGTAATTTTCATTCGGAAAAATACATCTATCACCTTGGCAAATTCTTTCATTATTGCAACTGCTAAGGTTATGCTTTCACATTATTGGTTATGCACTTATGCAATAACGTACATGACTTACCATTTAGCACAAATTTAGGAGTACTTTAAAAAAAATCCGAAAAAAAATGTGATGAATAAGCAGTTATATAACATATAAAAGTGTCAGACCTGCATGATTTTACGAGTCAAAGTGACACTAATGCCACGTCGGATCAACAGATCTGACCAAACACCAGCAAAGTATCCTTATCCTACCGATGTCATCATAGTCCCATGGAACAGCGCTAAACCATGCTGCTTGTCTGAGGTCAACATGATATATCTGCAAAACATGAATTAGGATACTCTCCGTTTCAAATGAATAGGAGTCTCTATTTTATGGTCTAAATTTAAAATGTGTTAGAATGTGATATCAGAAAGAGATAGATGATATAGAAAATATACAAAGAATGAGGACTCTCTATTTCATTTAAAATGAAAAGGATCCTACTCTGCAAAACAGAAGCATCAATTTCTCATTTCCCAGAGTGCATGGACAAAGATATATACTTAAAAATATCAAAGCTTACAACTATATGCAAGTAAATATTGTATTACCGTTTTAAAGTACATGGGCATCCACGAAATAATAACAAAAAATCCCTGAGAAAAGATGAGTAGACACTAGACATAAACAATAATGAGAATTAAATATTCACATTAATTTGCATACCTAAGAATATTCACATTAATATGTTTATAGTCACATATCGTAATTAGTTTTATAGGTATACATAAAAATGTAAGGAATAACGGATATTTAGTTCAAAACATCAATATATAGCATGATTATAAAGTATGATAAAGGGAGAAATATATGCATACCCAGCTATGCATGGCATTCGCAACAATTATAGACCATGTGGTTAGCTTGGAAAGCAAACGCCTAAAAGGAGGGATAACTTTAGGTTTCCTCAACTCATTCTCAACTGCAAAGGATTTCGATAAAAATGTAGAGTACAAAAAAGTAAATGACACAGATTTTTAAGAGTTTCGAAGTACAAAAATCTCATAATCATCCCTTCTATCCCCGAGTAGGGATATTCACGCGCGGTAACCACTCAAAGTATAGTTCACAAATAACTGGTTTACCAACTGATTCACTAAAAATCCCTCAAGTTTCTGACTTGGATTGCACTAATCACTAAGATCACAATTACAATGGAATTGAATGATTTGAGGTGCTGCTAAATAACGTTAAACTTCTTGACCACATAACTTAGTAGCATATGAGATTTCTAAATTATTGACTGGGTAGACTATTATGAGGTCACAACATTTTGACTTGATCAATTTTTTCTCCTTTGGATTGTTTAAGGCTGCTCGTCTTTTATAACTTCACCTTGAGATTTTTTCGTTATTTCATTCTGACTTGGACACCTGTCGATATCCAATTGTTCGACTTTCAAATGCTATCGACCAAGACCACTTAAGGTCGCTTTCATCGTAGTAAGTGTACAGATGTACTCGAGTGTTTTTGTCCTCAACAAATATAACTATTAGACATAACTTCAGGAATAACTTATCCTTATGGACAACCTCTGAGAGAATCATCATTAAGATCTTCAGTCCTAAGTGTACGATATTGTCATAGCGTGTCAATGTCATACTATTATATCCTATACATGTGTCATAATTTTATTATTTTTATATTGTTTAATATATAATTATAGAGTTACTTGAATATATTTTAATTATTTTTTTTATCTTTGTATATTAAAAGTTAATTTATAAATATTTTTATATATAGTTGATACGGTTAAAATTATAACAATGTTATCGGAAATTTAATTGAACATACATTCTTATACTGTGTTGTAAAAATAGTAAACTAATTTAATAAATATTTAATAAAAAATATTAACAATTTTGATCACCTATGTAAGTCGGTGCGGTTTAAAATATAATTTGTTCGATGCGATTTTGGTATAAAAAAAATTTAAACCGCTATCAATGCGGTGCATCTCTAGTTTATTTTTTTTAAAATATGTGCGATTACAAATCACTGGAAAACCAGAATCACACCCGCACCCATTGTCATCCCTAGTTAAAACTCAAAATTTAATAAATTTGAACGAAAAAATAATAATAATATATAAGTCAATATTTTATAATACATGTATATTCTATTTACAAACACAATAAAATTTAATGAAGGATAAAATAATACAAATTTAAAAGTTATGTTTTCTTTTTATTTTCATTTATAAACTCAAATAGTAGTAATATAAAATAAAACTTAAAAACTGTTATTATCAAAAATAAGTTTTTCATTAAACTCGGTGAGATTACGAGGAAAAATGATTTTTCATTTTTCATTTTTTATGACTTGGTATTTCTTTTACGTAATTTGTAAACAGTGGCAAAAGAAAAAGAGTTTATGAAGGGTTCTTTGGACACAAATCTCCTCCGTTTGCTTCTCACTCACCCTCTGTCTCTCCCTTCTTAGCTTCCGGATCCCGTTTGTCTCTCCGTTCACTCGTCTGCTCCACTTCCATCTATAGATGTGCCAAGTGCGCACCTCAAGCAATGACTCCCGAACCCAAACCAAAACCCGCTCCAGAACCCGACCCCGTCGTGTCTCCGCCTGTTACCGGCATCCATCCGAACCGGTCACAGGCTTTTGCACCCTGTGCTTACGAGAACGGCTAGCCGGTCTCGAACCTTCCGGTGATCCGTCTTCTTCCACCTCCACCTCCACCTCCGTACTCGCGTCATCTCTCAATAACAGCATCACTGCGGGAACCACTGGTCGTCCGGAGCTCCGCCGCAGCAAGTCAGTATCCGTCGGCAAATGCGAAGCTGCTTCATCGGAGCGGCGACGGAATTCATGCGATGCAAGGGGTAAGAACACTCTATCTCATCATTTTAATCTCGATGTTGAAAGGAAGGGATTGAATCTAGAAGTTAAGGTTGAATCGAACAACTTAGGGATTTCGAGGATTAAAAAGAAGGATTTGAGGGGAGAGAATGAATATGGAGAAGAAGTTAGGTTTTCTAAGGATGTTTTGGTACCAAATGTTATTTCTGACAATGAGATTGAAAAAGAAGAAGATTTGAAGACAATGAAAGAGCACATATGTAACAACACCCCTTTTCCGAATAGAAAGGGTGGTCACACACAAACATACTAAATACAAAACTCTAATAAACGCCACAAGATAAAACCAAAATGATTGTCTAACTAGCTAGAACCACCGTCTAAGATATTTATTACAACTCCAAATAATAGTCTAACAAAATATCTAAACCATTTGAATAAACGAGAGCTCTCGTCACACTTGTCCGCGTGAACCAATTACCCAGTACGGATATAAATTATTCACAATATACTACAATATATAATGTAACCAAAAGAGGCGAATAAACGATCAAATACAACCACGAACAAATTATGAATATATCAAACTGATTGAGACCAGGTACAACCGATGAACACTATCAAACAGAAAACTATAGTCAAAAGAATCTCAAACAAAATAAGGTCGAATCAAATGTTCATAAGGTAACAATTTCATACTGAGCTCAAATACAAATAACTAAAGGCTAACAAAATATATCGGTACCATGATGTATGTAAATCAAAACAGATAGTACGCACGACACATACGTCACTAATCCGCCAAACGAATCAAATCGAATCAAATACTGGGTCGACCCATATGTATCCTAAATAAATATATCAAATGGCCAAAACTCACATCTAGAACATACAATATAATACGCCGTGGACTGATCACACCGCCACGGAAGGTGTCATGCCCTTGTGTCAAGAGTACATGCCTGTGGTACCCCACATGTACCACAAGTGGTTAGCTCAATTATACCCAAAGATCAAACTATAAAATGTAAGCCAAAAGGGGTTCAAATCACAAGGCTTACATGACATTTTTAAATGACATCGAATTATCAAATACAAACATTCTTAATTATCACAAGATATCAATAATCAAAATAACCCCTGAATGTGAACGAAAATATACGAAGAATGAAACAAACCGAATAAAGTTCAAATAGTACAAATACGAGTTGTAAGTATCAATGCCAAGACTAACACATGAATATGAGAATGAACAATCAGGTGAAACAATAACCAACTTCTAAACGAAGAGCAAAACGAACAAATCAAAATTAAAAGGATGATCACTGAAGGAGTATGGAATCCGTACCTGGATTGAATAACGTAATACCAAAAATTTATATTCCAAATTCGACTTGTTTAAACTCCGTTCGTTCGAACTATTTAAACAAAATAATAAATAAGTATAATTAGTGAATTATTATTATTATTATATGAACTTTAGTGATTCTACCATGTATTAATATATGCTTACATTCACCACACCTTCTGATCTAAATTAAATATGTATAGAACTTATGTTACAAATCAATTTTGTTCTTACACCTCCGTTCCAAACAAAGCCAGTTGAAGTCATCATATAATGCGAATATACAAAATATTGTTTAAGTTAATAACTTATTTACTTTATTAACAAAAATCCACACATGCCTGGTTACTATCAAAATCTTCACCAAACACATGACTCATAGTATTAGCAATGAAGAAGTTATATAACCAATGAGTAAATACCATACTGATAACAATAAAAAAAGAAACCAATTATTTAGCTTTCTGACTTGAGAAATCAAAACTTATTCCAACTCTATTAACAATACCAGCACAATCACAAAAGTACTTGCCTGACTTCTTTCTTTTTTCTACCCTCAATGAACTGCTTGAGCCCTATTTTCGAATTTCTCTATTTGATGCGCCGCTTTCGTTATTCAGTATGTATAGGTAATATGAAAGAGTTTAGATTTCAATTGTTATCTATTTATTAATACTCCCTCCGTCCTAGGATAAAAGTCCTGGTGGACTTTTCACGCATATTAAGAAGAGGAATAAAATAACAAAATTGTCCATAATAGTGTCATTAAATATGGAGAGAGAATTAGAATAAGAAAAGTATGAGATATTTAATGCTACGGGCATAATAGGAAAAAATGTGTAAAAGTTTGGTTATTAAAAGAAAGTAAAAATTTAACATGGGACAACCCAAAATAGTAATAAGCCTTTTATCCTGGGACGGAGGGAGTATATCTTATTTACTCTCTAATTTTTTTATAGGATTTAATATTACACTAATATTAATTAGACCCAATTAATTTTAATATCAAATTTTACCAAGTTAATGATACTTACTAATTACCATTAGCCCATAACAACTAAATGACCAGTTTGGCTCAAATAACATAAAAGCTCAATTAAAATATTTAAAATATAGATTTAAATGTTTTTTTTTCGGGGTATTACAACATAGATCTTGAATGGCAGAGTACTAAGCACAAAGTGAGAGATTTTAAGGATATGGTACGTAGTTTTAAGGTGTGATTTGATTTTCAAAGAAGAAATTGCGAAATGGAGGCAAAAACAATGGTTTAAGAAGCTTAGTACTACCGGAGGAAGAAATTGGTGATAAGGGAGGCATGATTGCAAGGAAACCCGGTCGAGGGTGGCGGAGTGTGGATTCTTTGGAGATCTTGGGATACCGATCTGAGTTTATGGTGGATGCAAATAGGATGTCCATAGATGATTCAAGGTTTTCGTTTGATGAGCCTAGGGCTTCTTGGGATGGTTATTTGATTGCTTGGACAATTCCTTGACTTATGGAATGTTTGTTTAGAGTTGAATGGTTGAATGGCTAAATCGGTCAGTGTGTTTGTTTTGATCGGAATGGCTGAATCGGTAAGATAAACGAGCTGAATAACTAAGTTAGATTTTTTTAGCTTAATAGCTGAATGAGCAGTTGAATGAATTAAAAAAATTAAAAAAATTAAAAAATTAAAAATAAAAATAAAATATTAACTATTATATTAAGTAATATTAAATAAATTTACAACAATTTTGAATTTTTCAGAGGGGTAAAATAATAAAGTTTTGTCATTCAGATATTTCAGACATGTCAATTATCAAACAACTTTTTTTATTCAGATTCAGATTCAACTCATTCAGATTCAGATTCATTCAGTTTTTATCAAACACCCCCTTACCAGTTACCCCCATGTTATATGTGGTTGAGAATATGATGTCGAATAGGCCTGAAGAGCAAATGCATTCAGTAAAAGAAGATGAGACTAGTTCTGGTTTATCAGCTCAGAGTAACTTGGATACGTCTTCTCAGAGGCGAAGTATTTTGAATTAGGAGTAGTTACATGAAAGCATTGGGATTATTAGAGGTGGATGAGGCCAAACTGATAGCAAATTATAATGCGTCTCCAAAGATATTCGATGTTTTTAATGGAAGTATGTTGATTATTCTGCGAGAAAGAATTGAAAGATTGGCATTTGAATTCTCTCGAAAGATGATCACCAAAGAGCTTAGATTTAGTAGGAAATTCAATTGGCAATCCAGTTACTGAGCCTTATGAAGAGCAAAGCAGGGAGCAAGGAGTATCATATCTTTGTGTTTGTTAGCACTGTATTTAGGACTGAGCAATATTCGGTTATAACCGAAAAACCGAATCAAACCGAATTTTTTAACCGAATTTTTTCTGGTTTATTAATTATTTTATAATTTTGTTATATCCGTTTTAATATTCGATTTTCGGGTTCGGGTTTGGTTTTGAATTTTAGTAATTGATAATAGAATAGCAAGAAATATATATATATACATATAATGATTATAAGAGTAATTTGAGTACTCTCTCTCTCCTAGAATTAACCGAATTTGAGTACTCTCTCTCTCTCCTATATGATTTTCGCCATTCTAGTTCTAATTTGGTTATTAAGCAATAACCGAATAAGAAAAATGATCGGATATTGTTTATTCGATTATTCGGTTATTATACGATTGGGTTAGTTGTTCGGATAACAAAATTACATTAATTTCGGTTTTCGGTTATAACTGAATAGTCTATTCGGTTCGGTTATAATCGAATGCTCAGCCCTAACTGTATTAGTCAATTGACCAACTTACTATGAAGTTTTCATTGTAACCGGATCCCACTTTCTCTTTCAATGTTTTTTATTTAATGACTCTCTAACCTCTTTTAACATAATAGTAGGAGTAACTTGGAAGGAATAATTAATATTGGTATCATAGAAAAGTAAATAGATACTTCAATTAATAAGTTATTTAGGACAATTTAAATTAAAAAAAAAAACTATTAATTGAAGTGTCGAAACCAATTAGAACGTTTAATACAAGACGAGCGACTATTAATTGTTATTATTAATAAATAAAATTTTATTATAACTTAGATAATATAGTTGGAGTTTTTTTCCACATAGATCGTGGTACCTAACTTATAGGAGTATTTGTTACTCTTAATTAAAATACAAATGTAATTATATTTAAGTATAAATAAAATTTTATTATAAGCTTAATATAATAATATCGTGACTTTATAATAGAATCCTAGTTTTGATTGCGGTTGGTTATTTTTCCCAACTACTTTTAACACGTTTAACAATCACGTTTAACACGTTTGGGATCAAGAGTTATAGTAGAAGTGAGTTAGACAAAAAGAAAAGTAATTTGGACAAAAAGAAACGATGTGGCCAAGGCCACTCTTTCGGTCTTTCCCAATCCCAATCTCTTCTTCTTAGGCGGCGTGATCGTGGCCGTACCCCTACCCCTACCCCTACCCCTACTCCTACCCCTACCCCTACCCCTTACCCACTTATTTTATAAGTACTATATATACTATAATATACACACCCTTAGCTAATGAAATTATACAGAAAGAGCGAGAAGCAGAGTTCATTCATGGATAAACAAAAAGGTAGAATCAGTATAGTTATGTTGCCATTTTTAGCCCATGGCCACATTTCCCCATTCTTTGAGCTAGCCAAGCATCTCTCAAAAAGAAATTGTAATATATTCCTCTGCGTTTCACCCCAATCAATCTTAGCTCCATCTGAGCAGAAGTATCGATAAGGATTCCTCTCGCTTCTATAAAACTAGTAGAGCTTCATCTTCCATCTTTCGATCTTCCTCCTCACTACCACACCACAAATGGCCTCCTTCCCATCTCATGATCCCACTCGTAAACGCCTTTGATACGGGCCCCACCTTCTGCGAAATCCTTAAAACCTTAAACCCCGATTTGCTTATTTATGATTTCAATCCTCATGGGCACTGGAGATCGCTTCGTCTCCTGATATTCGCAAGATTTGTTTCATAATTGGTGGGCGACCTCCTCTTCCATGAGCCTACATAGTTTCAAAAACCCGGTGAAAAATACCCATTTCTAGATTTTGATGATAATAATGAATATTACCTGAACCACCTTGATGAGAGCAATATGAAGCTATTAATTGATTTTATGACTTGTTTGAACGATCTTTGCGACATTATTTTGATTAAGAGTTTTAGAGAACTAGAAGGAAATATTTTGATTTTTTTTCCACTTTATCCGATAAAAGCTGTGGTTCTGTTGGTCCACTCGTTCAAGATCTATGGGGTCATAATGAAGATCCAAAAACAGAAAGCGGTTTATAAACCGGCGACAAAAAATTTGAATCTCTGATGGTGTTTGTCTGCTTTGGAAGTGAGTGTTTTCTCTCAATGAGGAATTGGAAGAAGTAGCGATTGGGCTAGAGATTAGCATGGTTAATTTCATATGGGAACGTGAGATTAATTGAAGGAGAGAAAAAAGGGTTTTACCAGAGGGTTTGTTCAAAAGGTAGGAGACAGAGGATTGGTTGTGGAGGGTGGGCTCCTGAGCAAGAATTTTAGGACATTCAAAGCCACCGTGGTGGGTTTGTGAGCCATTGTGGGTGGAGTTCTATTACGGAGTATGAAGTTTGGGGTTCGATAAATGCCATGGCAGCAGCATTTTGATCACCTTTGAATGGGTAGTGGTGGCGGCGGAGGTTGGTGTGGGCATGGAGGTTGTGAGAGATGAAAATGGGAAGTATAAGAGAAGGATTGCAGAGGTAATAAGAAAAGTGGTTGTGGAGAAAAGTGGGGAGGTTATCGGGGAGGAAAGCAAGGGAATTGGTGAGAGAAATGAAAAGAGAGAGAAGCGAGAGATTGATAGGGTAGTGGAGAGCTAGTACAAATTTGTAAGAAGAAGAAAGATGAACAATAGTAGTAGTAATAAACTAATTTTTTTCCCCTTTAAAATCATTTGGAATGCGCTTAGGTCTGGTTTTGAACTCTTTTCTTTGTATGCTATAATTCAAGTGGTTTTTGTACTTACTTTGTGTTGTGAAGAAAACCAAGGAATGGATGATTTTCATTGGTTTGGTATGTATCAGTCCATTCCTAAAAAAAAAAAATTATTTCAAATTATCTGTCGTTTAAGAATAAATTATTTACTTTCTTATATTACTCTTACCTTCTCTTATTGTCACAATAAATTCTCTTTCTTGTATTAATAGTTTTCAACTTCCCATAAAGGGGTAGTGATGATTTTCTTAATCCATGTGCAAAAATTTTAATCGACACTTATTTAGAAATAGAGAGATTAATAAAACTAAATTAAGCTGCTAAAAGCCTATAATGTATTGCCAATTATAGTACTCACTCCGTTGCTAAAAGATTATCGTTTTAGAAGAAAAAAAAATTATTCCAAAATGTTTGTCCTTTACAACTTTTTAGGATAATAAATTATTTACTTTTCTATATTACCCATATCTTCTCTCATTGTCCCAAGAAATTCTATCCAATTTTAATTGTTAGTAAATGGTAATATTAAATGACTTTCTTAATTCATGTGTAAAAATCTTAAACGACAATCTTTTAAGAACAGATGGAATATACAATTGGCACTAATCACGATGGGACCGTCGCAATAATAAGATAAGTAGTGGAGTATTTTATTTTATTTATAGATATTTTACCTTCTAAAAATAATTTGAAAGGTCTTAATTGTAGTTAACGCGCGATATGTAGAGAGTTGAATTAAATTGAAGGAGCTTTTTCTATGCAAACATAAAAATTAGATTCGAGTGTATTTGAATATAAGTGATTAAGAATTGTTATATCATGTATGAGAGATTCCATGTTATCATGGAAATTGGATAACAAGGGTCAATGATATTCTTTTTAATGATATTCTTTTTAGACTAAAAGATAATTTGTACCCCAAATTTTATATTGGTGTTGATTTTTGCACTCTAAACTGAAAAAAATGTCTAAGTACACCCCAAACTTCATTATACGTAACAAAACGCACACTGTGAGACCCCAGATTTTATCAATAAAGATTTAAATTTTGTCGAAATAATTTTTTAATATTATGGTGTGAATTTGAGATAATATTATAGTTGTGGGTAGTATTTATAAATTTTGCAAAGTATGCAAGTGGTCATATTATATTCGATTGGTGGAAATATTAGGTTTAGCGTGGGAATATTCGTAATAACGACTCAATCATTAGTGGACCCCACAAATGTAATTATTATCGGATTGAGAAAGCGACAAAAATATTTTATTGAAATAATTGGCGGAAGTTTTCTGAATTGATCTTGTTGAACTACTCATTAGTAAAAGTACGATGTCGTGTGGTTGCGATAGTAGCCAGTATTGATTATTGACGCTTATGTGAGAAGTCAACCGGTTTGATTCCATTATTGTCGATTAATAATATGAATTATTATAGCGATAATGACGTTTTGTTTTATTAGTATTATTAACGTAATAAAAGCGAAACATCTTTTATATAAAATGAATACTTTATTAAAGTTATTCTATAAATAGAATATATTATATTTTATTATGCATAGTGTTGCAGACAAGTATTTTGCATAGTGTTTTTGCGTAGTGTTGCATAGTGTTTGCGTAGTAAAAATTTTTATATAAATAGAATATATGATATTTTATTTAAAAGATTTTGCTTTAAATATGGATGTCCGATTATTAAAGTAAATCAATCTGGATGAGATTCATAGATTAATTACTATGCATTCTATTTTCCTATAAATAGAAGCTCATTCCTTCATTATTTTTTTCTTAACAATTCACCAAAAACTACAGAGAGAAATTATAGAGAAGATTTATAGAGAAAATCTATAGAGAAAGAAGAAGAAGTATTACGGTACTTCACTACTTTGATATCTAAAGTGTCTTTTACGGTAAGGGATATTATTCTTTTGTATTCAAAAAGAGAACTTACATTATTCCATTTCTTTATTATTCATTGGAATAACTTTTTGTACACGTGGTTTACCCTATACTTGGTGACATTCTTCTATTATTCATTTGGAACATCACATGCATGTGTTTTACAGGAATTGGTTAAAATCTTTATTATTATTCATTGGAATATCACATCGTGTGTGTTTTACACGGACACAGTTCCATTTTTATTATTAAAATCTTTATTATTACGCGGAATATCCTGTTTTGTCTTATCTAATAGGACTGGTTCCATCATTTATTATTTCGCATTTATTATTACTGTTGGAACATCCTGTTGCGGTGAATTTCACCGACTTTGGTTCCGTTATTATTATTCTACGTTGGAATAACTTTGCCTGCGCTGATCTATCGCATACATGGTGATTTCTTTTGTTATTCCATTCTTTATTATACCCGGTTGGTTAAAACTTTGACTTCTATACTCCATGAAATTAGTAGAATATCCTTGATATTTGCGTTCATCCAAAGATATCTTTCATGGAAATATTCTTACGATCATTCTTGAATTTACTCTACAAAACAAAGATCATGTTGACAATTTGGACGTTAATAATTCTTGGATAAATTAATTCTTGAACTTGTTTATTGAATTATTATGTCATTGACATCATCCTCGTGTTATATTATGTTGAAAGTCATCTTTGGCTTACGATGCGTAGATGGACTTAGTATGATTATGATCGAGGATCATTCGGTATAATCATGATTGTTATAAATGATGTGATAAAAGTCCTCGAAGAGCACAGCAAAGCATTGATGAATAGTTTTTGGTATGATTATGACCGAGGATTTATTCGGTATAATTTGACCATTGATGATTTAATGAAAATTTTTGACCGTGAATGCATGGATGATTAGATGTGGTGGAATATTTATTAAAAGTGAGTCTAAATTTATAATGATGATGAAAAATCTTTTAAATCATAAAAGATAGTAGATTTTATTTTCTACTTGACTCTTTTAATGGATTCTTTGGTTCATTTGTAGTTAAACTTGATGTTCATTATATTTTATCGGTTTAACACTTTGTTGTGAAGCTAATGAAAATTTATTACGCATTATCTTAGTCATAATATTTCTTCTTTGGGCTAGTTGAGCTCACCCTTTCTTTCACTTTATTCTTCTTGAAATGAAATGAGATATATATTTGAGAGAGTCGGGGAGCGGAGTAATGGTCCGGAGGATAAGATTAGTAGTCCTCACTATTGTGTTAAATAGTGTGAATAATAAATGTAATGAGGACTCTTGAGTATGGATATTGTCTAAATGACAATATTCCTATTAGAACTCTCGGTTTATGTATTGTCGTATGTTACACGACAGATGTATAATTAAGTTTGTATTTGAATTTATGTACCATGTAAGTGGCGACCCAAGATGGGTGACGTATACTTAATTTTGGGGGAGTCACACACACTTTCTTCACTTAACCGGTCAAAAGTGACCGGCTAAAGCTGTAACACAAGTTTGAGGTGCAAATTGTCTTTTAGTCTTAAAAATTGGCAAAAATAATTAATTTTAAATAAAATAAAATAATTAATTTTAAATAAAATAATTAAAATAATAAAATTAAAATAAATATTTAGAATTAATAATTAATAATTAATCATTAACTTGTAAAATAATTATTTTATTTTTATTTTTAAAATTAATTATTAATCATTTTAGGTTAAAAAAATCATTAACGTGTAAAAAATCATTTTTGCCATAAAAAATTTTTGTTTGTTTTTGTTTTTTAAAACAAAATTTTGTAAAAAACAAAATTTTTAAAAATAGGAATTTTCAAAAACAAAATTTTATAAAAACAATTTTTTTTTTTAAAACAAAATTTTTAAAAAAGCAAATTTTGATGAAATTGTATTCTCGATGAAATTGTTTTCATTGAAAATGACTTGTTTTCCCTTTAAAAATGAGATGAAAAGGATCTATCATCTTTTCTACTTGAATTAATTAATGTTTTTTAGTGTACTTTATCTTCTTCTTTTTTCCCTTCAATATACGTATATATTATAATAAAATAATATTGCTACATTTATAATTTCTTCTGAATAGAAAAAAAAGACCGAAATAGAGAGGAGAGAAATATTATTAAATTTGAGAGCTTAAAGACGTATAAGAGCTATATATGAAAAAATAAGTGAATTAATTGAGTAAAATGAATTAGTTTGCTAAAGATTGAAAAAATAAATAAAGAGAATAAAAAATAAAACTTATTGTTAGAAGATAGAGTTGGATATTCCGTTGACGTAACAATTTTTGAAAAGAAAGGAGTATATTCCCTTTGACAAGAAATGATGTATCGCAATTTTAGGAAAATGATGGATTTTTATTTTATCACATTTTTTTTTATTGAGTTTTTTAGTTTAAAAAAAGAAGAAAAATAGACGAAAAAATTCAAACACTTTTCTTGCCGAAAAAATTTGTTCATTTTTTGGACATATTTGGAAAAACCGAATAACATAAAAAATATATTTTATTATCCTTATACAGTAACAAACAAACAAAATTAATAACAGATTTTTTTTAACTTGTAAAATAGAATTCTGTTTTTGAAAAATTCTGTTTAAAAAAAAAATTGTTTTTAAAAACAAAAACAGAATTTTTTTATGTGGCAAAAATGATTTTTTTACAAGTTAATGATTTTTTTAACATGAATGATTAATAATTAATTTTAAAAATAAAAATAAAATAATTATTTTACAAGTTAATGATTAATTATTAATCATTAATTCCAAATATTTCTTTTAATTTTATTATTTTAATTATTTTATTTAAAATTAATTATTTTATTTTTATTTTTAAAACAAATTATTTTATTTAAAATTAATTAGTTTTGTAAATTTTTAAGACTAAAAGATAATTTGCACCCCAAACTTGTGTTAAACTTTTGGCAGGTCACTTTCAATTAGGTTAAGTGAAGAAAGTGTGCGTTTTGTTACGTATAATGAAGTTTGGGGTGTACTTAGACACCTTTTTCGGTTTGAGGTGTAAAAGTCAACATCGGTGTAAACTTTGGGGTGCAAATTGTCTTTTAGTCTTCTTTTTAATGATGTGAAAATGTCTGGAATTGAACTGGCAATGACAGTTTGCTATACTTTTTGGGTAATATAAAAATTTATTAGACTTTTAACGAATTAGGATCCTATCCATTTCATTTGAAATGGAATCTCTATTTCATAGTACATATTTAAAATTTGTTGGATGTTAACGCCAAATTTTGCTTGACGGTTTGTTGGTGTGAAAATGAATACAGGCTGGTACAAGGTTTAACAATAGAAACTTTAGTATTTAGTGCTCAAAAGAGTATTACCTGTTAATAGAAGTCAAGTCTTGTATTTATAGCTATTCTGGTCACCTTAAAGTCCACTTCCAAATCAGATTAGGACTTCTAAACATGACAATTACCATTGTTTGGAACCAACACAATCTCCGTAAAAAGTGCAAGTTGGATATGATCCAAACATTTACCTTTGGAGTTAATATGTACATATAATTAGGATTGGAATACTTAACCATTTAAACTTTTTATCACTCAAGACTCCATACGAGGAATAACCTACTGTACGGGCCCAAATTCACTGATCCCCTATGAATTGGTCTAGACTCTACTAAAAGACTGGACCCAAGCCCGAACCACATTAAACCGAAGCAGACTCAACCCAGTAAGACTCGGACGTCCAAACCCGAACATCACCAAGCCCCTTACTGGCTTCGACCCATTGAGCTCAATAAACCCTTCTCAACCCAAGCCTTTAGCCCACATAGAGATTGATAAATTACGTCCAAACAATATAAAATGTACAAAGAATAGAAATTCTCTATTTCATTTGAAATAGAGAGAATTCTAGTAGACTTTTATCGGGTTAGATTTCAAGCTCAAGCTCGAGGGAATGACGATTATTCATGTGACTAATGTTATTTTTCAACCAATGGTTCATTAAGTTTTGATTTTGTTCAGGTTCTGCTAGCGGATGATTGTAAGAATATTATTATATTTTTTTTATTTTTGCTGTTTGACCTTCTTTGCATAAAAAAAAAAAGAAAATGAAAAAAGTAAAAATGCACAAGACTTCATTCCTTGTATTACAAAAAATAAAATACAGTTCTCTTTAGTTGTTTGTGGTTGTAATTATTCTTTCTAATAAGAATTTGTATAAATAAAATTCAAAATATCAATAACAATATAATTTTACAACAAGATCTTTTGTTATGTTAAATCCGGTCAAAATATAAATTAGTAATATAGTTTATAAGGAATAATCATAAGATCATCTTATATAATACTTCTTCCGTTCCTTCATATAGGTCGTTTTAGACATGTGCACAAGAATTAAGGAAATGGTTGAAAAACATTAACTATAGTATCAATTATCTATAATAACATTCACCTCACTTATCTCATAAATATGGATCAAAAAATTAGGTGGAGTAATAATGGGTAATTTGGGAAAAATAGTAATTAATTCTCCTAGATAACCACAATCGACAAATAATTAGGAATATAAAAAAAAGTCTAAAATGACCTACATATAGGAATGAATGGAGTATTAATTATTACCATTAATAAATAAAATTTTATTATAGCCTTGATAATATAGTTGGACAATTTTTTTTCTTCCACATATATAGTATTACCGAATTTGAACTTTTACTCTTAATTAAAATAGAAATGTAATTAATTAAGTTTAAGTATAAATAAATTTTTATTATAAGTTAAATAATATAATTTTTGAAAGAAAATATATTCTTATTAAAATTATTTTACTTAATAAATTCAATAATATATTTATAAAAAAAATTAATAAAATGGCGTGACTTTATAATATAAAAGTGGTTAACATGAAGTTTATTTTTGAGTAAATTGGTCAATTAACTAATAAATAACTGACACGTAACGAGACCCTATATGTGTCAATATTATATTATTTAATTGATCAACATACCAAAAAAATAAATTTTATACTAACCGAATGAATCATAGTTTTGATTTTTGAATACAGTGGGTTATTTATTTCAGCCACGCGAAGTTTAAAGGTCAACACACATTTGGGACAACAAGACTTATTTGCCTGTCTTTCCCAATCACGTTTAACACGTGTTGGGATCAAGAGTTATAGGCCGCTCTTTCCCAATCCCAATCCCAATCTCTTCTTCTTGGACGGCGTGACCGCACCGCTACTCCTTGTCCACTTATTTTATTTATATACACACCCTTAGCTATTGAAATTATACAGAGAGGGAGAGAAACAGAGTTCATTCATGGATAACCAAAAAGGTAGAATCAGTATAGCGTTGCTACCATTTTTAGCCCATGGTCACATATCTCCCTTCTTTGAGCTAGCCAAACAACTCGCAAAAAGAAATTGCAATGTTTTCCTCTGTTCTACCCCTATCAATCTTAGCTCCATCAAGGATAAGGATTCCTCTGCTTCTATAAAACTAGTTGAGCTTCATCTTCCATCTTCCCCTGATCTCCCTCCTCACTATCACACAACAAATGGCCTCCCTTCCCATCTCATGCTCCCACTCAGAAACGCCTTTGAAACAGCAGGCCCCACCTTCTCTGAAATCCTTAAAACCTTAAACCCCGATTTGCTTATTTATGATTTCAATCCCTCATGGGCACCGGAGATCGCTTCGTCTCACAATATTCCGGCAGTTTATTTCCTAACCACGGCAGCAGCCAGCTCTTCCATTGGCCTACATGCTTTCAAAAACCCAGGTGAAAAATACCCATTTCCAGATTTTTATGATAACAGTAATATTATCCCTGAACCTCCTTCTGCAGATAACATGAAGCTACTTCATGATTTTATCGCTTGTTTCGAACGATCTTGCGACATTATTTTGATCAAGAGTTTTAGAGAACTAGAAGGGAAATATATTGATTTGCTTTCCACTTTATCTGATAAAACTTTGGTTCCTGTTGGTCCACTCGTTCAAGATCCTATGGGCCATAATGAAGATCCAAAAACAGAGCAGATTATAAACTGGCTTGACAAAAGGGCTGAATCTACAGTGGTGTTTGTCTGCTTTGGAAGTGAGTATTTTCTCTCCAATGAGGAATTGGAAGAAGTAGCAATTGGGCTAGAGATTAGCATGGTTAATTTCATATGGGCTGTGAGATTAATTGAAGGAGAGAAAAAAGGGATTTTACCAGAGGGGTTTGTTCAAAGGGTAGGAGACAGAGGATTGGTTGTGGAGGGGTGGGCTCCACAGGCAAGAATTTTAGGACATTCAAGCACCGGTGGGTTTGTGAGCCATTGTGGGTGGAGTTCTATTGCGGAGAGTATGAAGTTTGGGGTTCCAGTAATTGCCATGGCCAGGCATCTTGATCAGCCTTTGAATGGTAAGCTGGCGGCGGAGGTTGGTGTGGGCATGGAGGTTGTGAGAGATGAGAATGGGAAGTATAAGAGAGAAGGGATTGCAGAGGTAATAAGAAAAGTGGTTGTGGAGAAAAGTGGGGAGGTTATCAGGAGGAAAGCAAGGGAGTTGAGTGAGAAAATGAAAGAGAAAGGAGAGCAAGAGATTGATAGGGCAGTGGAGGAGCTAGTACAAATTTGTAAGAAGAAGAAAGATGAACAATAGTAATAGGACTACTTTTTTTACCTTTAGAATCATTTTGAATGCGCTTAAGGTTGAGTTTTGAACATTTTCTTTGTACTTGGACTTTGTGTCGTGAAGAAAACCAAGGAATGGTTGATTTTCATTGGTTTGGTATGTAACAAAACTACTACAATGTCTTGCCAATTACTCCTATATTGTATGTGAAAGAACAGATCTTTAACCTCTCTGTGCTGAAGTCTGTCTTACAGCTAGCCTAACCGAGGCAAAATTTAACAGATTCAAGATTCCTGATCTGAGAAATTTGGTCAGACATATTCTGCTCATCTCAAGTCAGTCCACGTATGGGAGGAAAGCCTTCTTTCATCTCATTGAATTTCATATCTTGTGTTAACGTCCAAATTTGTCCGCCTATCAAATCACCAATCAAATGAACTTAAATCTGCACAATGAACAATCCTATGTAGATGGTGCTTATAATTGTAAGTCCAGATTTGACTTCTTCAAAAAGAAGAAGCTAATTAAACAAGGGATTTATAAATCAACTGTGACCCTTCCACAACATCAAACTCCTTATTGTCAATCTAACATGCAGCCAAGTGGCGTAGGTCTCCCCGAATCTCTCCGACCCATTAAACCACACTCCACCCTGAAACCATTCCTAGTTATGATTGCAGTTGATTAGTTTTTTCAGTCGGCATGAAGTTTTAACGGAAGTGAAAGTGGTTAGCATAAAGTTTATTTTGGGGTGAGTTAATTAATTGATTAATAGAATATTGACACGCATGTGAGGTTGTATGTGTGTCAGTACTCTATTGGTCAATTGACCAACTTATCAAAAAAATAATTTAATGCTAACTGGATCGAAGTTTAACATATACAAGCTTGGAGCCTGTGCCAGGCACGAGTTATCTTTCTTACCATGGCTCAAATGTTAAAAAACTTACTCACAAGCAAGGGCAGAGCTAGGAATTTTTACCGCCCTGGGCTATCAAGTACCAACCATATACGCAAGAAATTATTCCACCAAAATCGATCATAAATTCAAAATATATATAAAGGTTACCTTGGGCGCTAATTCACAAGTTTTAGCATAACAACCTCTCAGAGGCAAAATTTCAAACACCTTGAAGGCGTACTCTAAAATCCCATATTTCATAAGCATAATAGAGGAGTTTAACCAAAAATTTCATCCTTATTACTCCAATTAGCATATATATAACTTCTCATCACATCAACAAAGTAATTTCAATACGTTATTTATCTCAAATTCACGAATTTAACAAGTATAAACTAGTTGTTGTTGATGCACTTTCTCTTGGTTTAAAGAAAGAAAACAAAGTTTTTTCTCTCTTGCTTTCTTGACTTTCCATTGTGGCTTATAAGATTGCTTAACAGCTGGATTTTTAACAAAAAAATTGGTTCAATTGAAAGATTATATTGAATGATTATAGTGAAAAATAACATACTGAATGCTAATAGTATCATTAGATTTCAAAACTTAGAAAGTTTTTAACTAAGTAAATTAGTCAAAGCATGGCATACAACAAGCATAATATCAAACAATTACTCTTATCTTAGTAATGTGCCACAATTAGCAACAAATGATGCATGAACAAGAAAACATCAAAATTAAACAAGATAAAGGCCAACATATCACTAAAAACTACTCCCTCCAAGATGTCAAAAAAAAACAAAAAAAAACAAAGAACATCACAGTCTTTGAGGATACTAGATTAAATAAACATAACTATATCTTAAGGATAAAGATGAAGACGCAAAAGAAAAAACACTTGGATAAAATCATAAACACTTATTAAAAATTATTGTACACTTGGATAAACAAAAGTAAAAATTATTGTACAAACCTTTAAAGACAGATGAGAAGCCCAAGCAAATTCTTAATACAAGAAAACATGAAAACAATATTGGGTTGAGCTATTGAAGATATATAAGTACTACATATTTTTCAAAAACTCCACCCGGACTAAAGCCCACCCTAGCCTATACATACCTCCGCCCGTGCTCACAAGGCTTTTGTGCACGAAATTTTGGGATCCATTCTTGTCAAAAGACACGAATGTTAAATGTTGAATATAGTAAAAAAAAAAGTTATCTTTCTTTTTTCTATTTTCTTGGCGATTGTAATTCATTTCAATTTAGATTCGTTGTTTTTCACAATTATTTACTAATTTAATGTTCTATTTAATTAATTCAATTGTTAGTTCTTTTTTTTAGATTATTATTATTATTGTTGTTGTTATTTTATATATATTCTATTTAAATTGTGCGAACTTCGACATAAAAAGTTTCTTTATTCTTAGTATAAATATGATATATTAGAATTTTGAGAAAATAATATTGATTTATTAAATTTTATCTAGTTAGATGAATAATTGAATTATATATTGTAAGTTTATTTCGGTGAATTCTAAGATAAATAATTAAATGTAGTGTACATTTACTTTGGCTAGGACTCTAAAATAATTATTTGATTGGTGATTTTTATAAATGATAGTAATTTAATTATATGTCAGGGATTCTAGTTTATTGTCAATCTAAAATAGGTTTTAGTTGATGAAAATATAATACTTTAGGCATTTAGTATTATTCATAGACCAATATAGCTTATATTTCTTTTGGAGTATGTCTAAAGTGAAAAATAATAATTAATTAATGAGAATGTTTTTGGTGAATGATAATGGGTGCGTGAATATATGATTATATTCATTATATTTAAACATGTATTATTATTATTATTATTATTATTATTATTATTATGTAATTTGTATTTAAAAATTATAAATTAATAATCAAATTACCCTTATAAATTAATTTTTATCCTTTTTAACTTGTTATATACTTATATTTATTTGGGATCAACCCTTGGTCCTCTCTTTCCCAATCACATCTTCTTGTCGGTGTGACCGTCACGTGATTATTGAATTTTACCTCTGTTCATTTGCCCAAACAAAAAAAAAACATTGTTAGTTTGATAATAAAATTGATATGAAATAATTTAGTTTTAGTACAAAATAAATATAATAATTATAAATTAAGTATAAAATATTATTAATTATTATTTTTATTATTTTTAAAATTTGAACCAAATTATATTAATTTTAAATTTTAAGAGTTTATAAATTAACTCTAAAAAATTAAAATGTATCTCTTATTTTGAATTGGACAATATAATATTTAGAAATTTATATATTGTAATACTAAACCATCTAGTATAAAATTACTATAAAATTATACTTGCAGTTTGCCATTAATGTTTTTGTCATTTTTTAAAATAAATTAATATTTTTGATATATTTTTATATGAAAATATCACTATAAAATTTTATATAAAAATATTATTTTTTAGTATGAAAACATCAAAAAAAATTAAAATTCAAAAGCCTTTCGCGAAAAGGTGCATGCTTTAACTTTTCAAAATGCGTTGTAACATCAGCAATAAATTTAAAAAATGGGCATCCAATAATACTAATAAAAAAGGATTAAAAAAAGAGGCAAAACTTTGGTACCAAACACGGACGGCACGGCACTCGTTATTTACTTATTTTAGCGTAAGCAAGTTGTCCGTTAGCCAACAGTACACAAGTGACATTTGCATAAAAAATGACGATCATTAAAAATAGAAAATTAATATTTTTATAAGTAAATTTAATAAGTTTTCTTTAGATAAATGGTAAATAGGAATCACATCAAGTGATAGATGATCTTAAATTATCAAATTTACTTGTAAAAATATTAATTTTCTAAAATTATTTTTACAACTTATCTCATGTGTTTGGTTGCCTGAAAAAAGACCAATAACTCTTCGCGGTCATATAAATTGGACAGAATAATTAGACCGAAAAAACAAAAAAAATTTGTTTCAACGAATAAATGGAGTGTATTGTCAGTCTGTCAAATTGTTCGTGAGAATTTTTTTTTTTTTATTTTTTCGATCTAATTATCCTATCACAGAAAGACTCGAAAAAGACAAGAAAGAAAATTGATACTCCCTCGGTTTTCAAAAAGACGACCATAATAATAATAATAAAATTAGGGAATTGTTAAATCTACAATAAAAAATATTATTTCCACAACAAAAATATTGCTATAGATCCTATAGCAACGGTTTTCACCGTCGCTATACATCTACAACGACACTTTTGTTGTGGAAATAACAAAAAATATTGTGAATTTAACAATTCCCTAAAATTATACTCCCTCTATCCCTAAATAACTGACGTTTTGAAGATTTTCACACTTATTAAGAAAGTCATTTATTACTCCAATTTTGTCATTAAGATTGATATGTATTATCACAATTACCCTTGCATTAATTAAGAAAAGATGTTGTAAAACCCCAACTTTTTGAATAAAGATGAATTTTCTATAAATATTATTTTTGAATATTATGGAGTGAAATTGATATAATAGTTGTGGGTAATATTTATAAATTTTGCAAAATCATGCAAGTTGTTATATAATATTCGATTGGTGGGGAATATTCGTTTTAACGAGGGAATATTAGATAATACAAGCACAATCATTGGTGGACCCCATTAATGAAATTATTATCGGATTGAGAAAGCGACAAAAATACTTTTATGAAAATAACGGCGGAAGTTTTACAGATTAAGCTGTTGAAACACCCGGTGTTAAAATGCGATGTCTGGCGTGGTTGCATAGTAGCACACTAGGTATTAATTATTGATCTTAAGTGATAAATCACTTTCGATTTTTGTTGGTATTATTAATGTAATAATCTGAGAAAATCTTTTATATAAAATAAAATACTTTTATAAATAGAATATATTATATATTATTATGCGTAGTGTTGCGTAGTGTTTTGCGTAGTAATTTTTTTTATATAAAATGAATACTTTATAAAGCTATCATTTTTATTAAACAATAATTAGAATATATTATATTTTATTATGCATAGTTTTGCGTAGTAAAATCTTTTATAAAGTTATTTGTTTTATTAGATTATAAATAGAATATATTTTATTTTATCTTGCTTTAAATATGGATATCAGATTAAAGTAAATCAATCTTAACCGTTCAGCTGAGTTAGTTCTTATGCATTCTATTTTTCTATAATAAAGGTTTCATTCATTCATTATTTTCTTACTTAATTAATTATTTGGCTACAAGAGAGAAACTATAGAGAGAAAGAAGAAAGTATTCTGCTACTTCACTACTTATATATCCAAAGACTCTTCTTCTTAAGGTAGGGAATATTATTTGTTGTCTTTCAGAAGGAGTGTAAGACCCCAACTTATTATTAATGAAATTTAATTTTCTCTATTTATTATTTTGAAATAGTAAGGGTTGATTTGATTAATGTGGATAGTTAGGGATAAAATCATAAATATTTCAAAATAAGCAAGTGGTTATAAAATATTCATTATTATTCGGGGAATATTAGTTTGGTGCGTGGAATATTAAATGCTTTGTGAGAATATTAAATTGACCGGTAGCGACCGTGTATGGGCCCCATGTGAGCGATTGGATAAAGAAAGCGACAAATATAAGTTGTTTAAAAATAACAGTACGTAGTTATTCTGCTATTATCTTGTTAAAATACTCCGGTGGTTAAAACAAGTAGCACGCGGTATTGCACCGATTATTGATTCTTACGTGAAGGCACTACTTTCGATAATGGTTACGGTAATTCTTATTCAAATATTTTATTGATTTAATAATTCTTTGCGTTGATATTTTATATTCTTTGTTGTTTGATAATTGTCATTTACGGTATTTTTCATTATCGAAGCAATAATTCATATTATTTGAATAATATTATTAGATAACATTATTGGCGATGTCTAGAAAGTTACATACAGGAGAGGTTTGGTCACCTAATTGCTTGTAGGTAAGGAGAAATTCTTATTGGAAAGCCCCTGCTTTCACAGGAGCGCACTGGTTGTCGATATTGTGATTACATAATATTATTTGTGAACAATTAATTATTGATTCATATGATGAAAAAATATTGATTTTATGTGGATATAGATGGAGAAAATTTTTAATGTGATGATTGTTGAAAATTGAAATTTTATCTTTTTACGATAAAATAATTCATTTAAATATATTATTATAATAATGGTGATATTTTAAAAGCGAATGTGGGATATATGAGTATCTGAGAAGGAAGAGTATTTTTGTTGCAATAAATGTTTAAAACATGTTAAACATGTAAATTGGACCCATTTATTGGTGAAATTTGATTATAACTTTGTAAAATCACCCGTTTGTGGATTTGGTCAATTTTTGTTTGGAATTTGGAAAAACTTTCTTACGCAAAGTTGTAGAGAATTGAATTTCCTATAAAAAGTAGCGAGTTTTGAAATTTTACGACAAAAGGGCTATTTATTATGAATTATTGAAGTTCAAGTCTCAAAATAATTGATTTTTGAAAGTTTAAATTATTTTAAATTAGAAAAACATTTTTCTTACTTTTTCTAGAATGTGGCATGTGCTTATTGAGCTGAAATCAGATTTCAAGAGTGGCGTAGGAATTTTGATATATATAATAATATTAAATTAAATTTTACGCTTTTGGTGTTACAAGCGATTTCTATAAATAGGATCTTTAGGTTAGAATTGAAAATTACACGTAAGCTGAAGTTTTTCTCTCTATATTATCGAAGCGTATTCTTGTGAGTATTTTGAGTATACTTTGAGTATTATTTATACGGTCTTGATTCAAGTCATGCTTTATATCAGGTGTTTTATTAGAAATCTTGTCTTTGTGAGGTAAGGGGATATTTTTTTTCGTAATGATATTATTTTTTCAATATCATTATGTTGAAATATTGATCTGAAGTTTTTAACAAATTTGGAACTTTTGGTGTCGGAGATTCTTATTCACGTTATCTGAGATTTATTCTCGTGATATCTGATCTTATTCACGAAATATCGACCTTTAGTTTCATTGAAAAATAAAAAATTTTCTTTTTGTCCAAAATATCTATTGCGGATACTATCTTTGATTGTATCCATGTTTTGATCATTCTTGAATTTTACACCACTATAATTATTTTTGAGGTATTTTTGGACATGGATAAAACAAATCTGAATCCTTAATCCTTAATCCTTGTCATTTTGTTTCCTTTGGATTCGTTTCTTTAAAAATATTTTTCATCATCCTCGGTCTTAAATGATGATATTATTGAATATCTTTGGCTGTAGTGCAAAGATGAATGATTTCTGAAGAATATCTTTGGCCCGTAGTGCGAAGATGAGCAGTGTTTAGATGAACATGACCAATCGATGAATATCTTTGGGCTGTAGTGCAAAGATGAATATTTGATTCGAGATATATATTGATTAATGTTACGAGGATAAAAGATGAGCGATGAACTTTTAAATTCATACATAGAAGATAGTAGTTTGCATTCTCTACTTAACTCTTCTAATGAATTATTATTTCATTGCGAATATTGATTTAAAATTTGTTGTCTATTGTATTCTATTAGATTTTTCCTGTTGAAGACTAACGATAATTTGTTGTATATTATCTTAGTCATAATATTCTTTCTTGGGCTAGTTGAGCTCACCCTTTTCCTTTTTGTTCCATTTTTTTTCTCGGAGGCGAGAATATAGCGAAAGTGCAGTCGGGGTATGGAATGAAGGTTTAGAGAGAGTTGTTTAGTAGTCCTCACCATTTTTGTAAAATAATGTATCAATAAATGTGATGAGGATTTATTTGAGTATAGATATTATCAGAAGATAATATTTGTATTCAAACTCACGGTTTTCTTGTTGTAATAATAAAGTTGTAGTTGTTTACATGCACTATGTATTGACAACTCGGAATGGGTGATGTATACCTATTTTGGGGGCGTCGCGGGTTGGTATCGAGCTTAGGGATATGATCTCTGGCGGAGATCGGGGAATAGAAACTAGGAGGGAGAGGCAGTAAATCCCTTGTTGAGTGTGTGTCTACTAAGCTTATTTGTTAGTTGAATTAGATATATAGGGATATTATGTGATATATTGATTTCCTTAATTAACCCTTGTTTTATGGACGATATTTGAGAATGTCATTGAGAATATTAATAATGGAAATGAGGCAGTGGAGGCGCTTTGTACTCACCAATGAGGATTGTACCGAGAGATAGCGGTCAAGCGAATAATGATAACCCGGAGGAGAAAAGCAGAACGAACAAAAATGGTAAACCAATGTGAGACCCAGATTTTATCGATAAAGATTTAAATTTTGTTGAAATAATTTTTAATATTATGGTGTGAATTTGAGATAATATTATAGTTGTGGGTAGTATTTATAAATTTTGCAAAGTATGCAGAGTGGTTATATTATATTCGATTGGTTAGGGAATATTCGGTTTAGCGGGGAATATTAAATACAATGGCTCAATCATTGGTGGACCCTAGCGAATTATTGTCGGA
This sequence comes from Panax quinquefolius, assembly GCA_020205615.1. Classification (NCBI taxonomy): domain Eukaryota; kingdom Viridiplantae; phylum Streptophyta; class Magnoliopsida; order Apiales; family Araliaceae; genus Panax; species Panax quinquefolius. The sequence goes on along the minus strand of CM035162.1, from coordinate 11,073,975 downwards.
TTGAAAGCGACAAAAATATTTTATTGAAATAACGGCGGAAGTTTTCTGGTAGTTCTTTGTTGAACTACTCGGTAGTAAAAAAATGCGATGTCGTTATGTGGTTGTTATAGTAGCTGCGGTATTGATTATTGATGCTTATGTGAGAAGTCACTCGGTTTGATTCCATTATTGTCGATTAATAATATGAATTATTATAGCGATAATGGCGTTTTATTTTATTCGTATTATTAGCGTAATAAAAGCGAAACATCTTTATATAAAATAGAATACTTTATTAAAGTTATTACATAAATAGAATATATTATATTTTATTATGCATAGTGTTGCGTAGTGTTTTTGCATAGTGTTTTGCATAGTATTGCATAGTGTTTGCATAGTAAAATGTTTTTATATAAATAGAATATATTATATTTTATTTAAAAGATTTTTCTTTAAATATGGACCGTCAGTTTAAAGTAAATCAATACGGATAGTTCATGGATTAATTCTTATGCATTCCATTTTCCTATAAATAGAAGCTCGTTTCCTTCATTATTTTCTTACGAATTCATTTGAAACTACAGAGAGAGAAATTATAGAGAGAAGCTATAGAGAGAAAATTATAGAAAGAAGAAAAGAGTATACTACTACTTCTACTACTACTTTATATTAGGTTCTTTTACGGTAAAGGGTGTTATTCTTTCTTCTTGAAGAGAACTTACATTATTCCATTCTTTATTATTACATTGGAATAACTTTTGTAAAAGTGGTATACCTACTATACATACTTTTATATCTGTGGCATACCTATACTTGGTGAAATCCTTATGTTATTCCATTGCTTATTATTATGTTGGAATAACTTTGTATCTGTGATTTACCCTATACTTGGTGACATTCTTTATTATTACATTGGAACATCACATGTGTGTGTTTTTTTGGGACTGGTTAAAATTTTATTATTCTGTTGGAACATCACATGCGTGTGTTTTACAGGACTGGTTCCGTCTTTATCATTACATTGGAATATCTATCATGTGTTTTTACAGGATGCAGTTCCATCTTTATTATTACTGTTGGAACATCACATCGGTGTGAATTTCACGACACTGGTTTAAGATTATTATTATTACATTGGAATAACTTTTGTCATCACATAAATCCGCATGCGTGGTGATTTCTTTTGTTATTCCATTCTTTATTATACCCGGTTGGTTAAAACTTTGACTTCTATACTCCATGAAATTAGTAGAATATCCTTGATATTTGCGTTTCATCGATATCTTTTCATGGAAATATTCTTACGATCATTCTTGAATTTTACTCTCTGAAAAGCGATATTATGTTGACAATTTGGGCGTTAATAATTCATGGATTAAATAATTCTTGAACTTGTTTTATTGAATTATTATGTCATTGTCATCATCCTCATATTATATTATGTTATCTTTGGCTTACGTGCATAGATGAACTTAGTATGATTATGACCGAGGATCATTCGGTATAATCATGACTTGATATAAATGATGTGACAAAAAGTCCTCGGTGGCACATGTAATGCGATGATGGATAGTTTTGGTATGATTATGACCGGGGTGATTCGGTATAGTCGTGACCATTGATAATTTGATGAAAATCCTTGGTAGTGATGCGGGGATGATTAGATGTGGTGGTTTATTTATTAAAAGTGAGTCTCGTGATAAAAATTGATGAAAACCTTTTAAAACCTAAAAGATAGTAGACTTTATTCTCTACTTGACTCTTTTAATGGATTGCTTATTCATTATGATTAAGCTGGTTGTCTATCATTGTATTTTATCGGTTTAACTTTTTGTTGAAGGCTAATGATAATTTATTACGCATTATCTTAGTCGTAATATTTCTTCTTGGGCTAGTTGAGCTCACCCTTTCTTTTCTTTGTTCTCTTGAGGAAATGAGAACATAAATTTGGGACGAGTCGGGGAGCGAAGTAATGGTCGAGAGGATAGCATTAGTAGTCCTCACTATTACGTGAAATAGTGTGATAATAGTTGTAATGAGGACTCCTTTTGAGTTTGTATAATATCTAGTAGACAATATTTGTATTCAAACTCACGGTTTATGTCGTATTGTACCACGACAGTTATATTAGTAAGTTGTATTTGAATTTATGTACCATGTAAGTGGCGACCCAAGATGGGTGGCGTATACCTAATTTTAGAGGCGTCGCGGTTCGAGCCATAAGTATCGAGCTTAGGATATGATGACTTCTGTTGATGGCGGACTCTGAGATGTGAGATAGAACTAGGATAAGTTGGTGGAGTCTGAGTTGGATCGAGCTTAGGGATATGATCCTGGCTAGTATGACCTAGAGAGGGGGAATTAGTATTTATTTGGTATTTAATTGGTCGAAAGGAGTATAGGGATAATATGTGATATGTTAATTAACCCTTGTTTTGTGGCGGTGTTTGAGAATGACATCGAAAATCTTTGAGATAAGCAATGAAGCACATGAGAGTGTTGATTGACTCGAAACAAAAGGTAACGACCAACAACACGATAATAATCATCTTTGGTGGCAGCGATTTATCGAACAATGATAACCATCGGGGAAATTATCATGCTAAGAATGGTAACCACTTGATGGTAATCATGGCAAAGATAATAGAAGTGGAAATTGCAAGAAGAAGAGAAGGTCATTTAGCTCGATTTTGTTGTGCACCAAAGTCAAGTCTAATTTGGGACGGTGGCACCAAAGGTGGATATGGACAAAACAAAGTCGTTGGTTTTAGGAAGCATTTTTCATGACTTCTTAAAAAGCGAGTAAATAGCCGACGAAGTTAGCGGGTTAGTTAATTATAAATTCTTGAAGTCTATACCTTATAAGATCTGGGTTCTACCCATTATTTTATCTCTCTTGCTTTGCGTTCAGCGTTTAAATTTGACTCAGGAGAAGTTAGACTTTGACTTATTGGTTGAAACCGTTGGTAGGAGCCTTCGTTACCGCTACTATTTTTAAATCTTGTTTAATTCAAATAAACACTTTCACGTTACTGTCGATCTTATCTCTTTGAAAATACTTGCCTTTGATGTGATTTTAGGAATCGATTGGTTAACTACTCATTATTCTTTTTGTAAGGTTGTTAGCTTTTATATTCCTAACCAACACATTATCTGAATTCAAAGTAACCAAATCCTAAAGTTAATCTTTGTTATATCAAGCCATAAGTAAAAAGCCCCGATCCTTTCGTTGTTGACTTCCTTGTGTGGAATGCAAAAGCCGGACTTTACGTGGCGACATCGTGAATGAAGATGGCAAGTTTATAGGTATCATTGTGAGGTCTTTATCTAGGTTAAGGGATAGAAGTCACAGTTGGTATCAATGTGACGTCTTATCAAGTCTTGGATGAGAGTCACAGATTTTGAATGATATTTCTATTATTAATAAATTTCTGGCGTATTCTTGAAGACTTCTTAGCCTACTTAGGCGTGAAATCGAATTTTGTATTGACCCCGATACAAAACCCATTTCTTAAACCCTCGAATATTTCTTCAACTAAAATGAGCAGGTTTCGTGGTTTATGATGAAAGTCATAATAAAAGCATTGGAATAATGAAAATCATGGGTATTCGTGGTATTAGTAAGTTTTATGATGAGTTATGTTGGTTAGTATGTGAAAACATGAAAGTTTCTTAGAAATCACAAAGAGTTGAAAATCAGATTTTGGTGAAAAGCGTAACATGAAATTCAATTGACCATATCTCCTATTATATTTTGAATTTTTTGAATGTGGTCAAGTCCTAGAGTTAGATCTATGAGTTACCTAACTAATCCAAGTGGAATTACTGGAAAAGGTGTTGTAGATTTTTGTGTGGACTGATTTTAGCAAAGGAGTGCAAAGCTGTAAAACCGAAAAAAAGCTACTGCCATGATTTTAGAGAGGCTGTTTCGGCCACTTAAATTATGAGAAAAATTCTGGCCTTTTGGGACATGAAGGTATATGGTATAAAGTACCTCCTGTCCAAAAATGAGCTCATTCGACTTAAAATGAGCAAGTTATGACTATTTCAATATTTAGGTTTTTAAATGAAAAATGCTATAACGGAGTTCTATAATAACTCAGATGACCATGAAATTTAAACTGGAGGCTCACGTTAACATGTGTAAGGTCCTGCCAAGATTTGGGAATTTTGGAGTTAAACTTGAGGTAGCTAATTTCTTAAGGAATTAATTAGAAATTGATTTTTGAAAAATAGTAAATGAATTTAAAAATTAGAGAAAAATATATTTTCATTATGGGACTATATTATGCTAAATCCCAGAAAAGAAATATTTTTGGGACTGATTTGGTATTTTTTCATGAAAATAGTTTAATTCTGAACATATGAGTTAAATATGTTATGTGAAGTAACAAAAAGTTGAAAATAGGATTTTATGGCTAGAAGAATCTATATAGAGTATATGCATATTTTTTGATGAGGATTTGATAATTGGTGATGATATTTTATGAGTATGGCATTTTGAATGATTAAATGCATTATATGGTAAAAGCGTAAACAATTGAGATAAATTGTTTATAAATTTAAGAAGTGATTAAAATATTGTTATAATATTAATGTTATTAGATTATGAGATTATTAAGTGATTGATAACATGGGGATATTCTTGAATCTGGATAAATTATATTATAAATGTTTAATATTTATCCTTTATCTCATTTGATTGATTCTTTATATCATTATCCTCATTTATTTTATATTATGTTGAAAGTAAATACATGGCTGGTGTAGTGCATAGATGGACTTGGTATGATTATGACTGAGGATTGTTCGGTATAATCATAATGTAGTAATTGAAAACACAATTATCTTTGGTAGTAGTGCATGGATAATTTGTGGTGCGTGATCTTAATGAATACACAATTATCTTTGGTAGTAGTGCATGGATAATTTGTGGTGCGTGATCTTAATGAATACAATTATCTTTGGTAGTAGTGCATGGATAATTTGTGGTCGTGATCTTAATGAATACACAATTATCTTTGGTAGTAGTGCATGGATAATTTGTGGTCGTGATCTTAATGAATACACACGATTATCTTTGGTAGTAGTGCATGGATAATTTGTGGTCGTAATCTTAATGAATACCTGATTATCTTTGGTAGTAGTGCATGGATAATTTGTGGTGCGATGATCTTAATGAATACACGATTATCTTTGGTAGTAGTGCATGGATAATTTGTGGTCGTAATCTTAATGAATACACGATTATCTTTGGTAGTAGTGCATGGATAATTTGTGGTCGTAATGATTAATGAATACACGATTATCTTTGGTAGTAGTGCATGGATAATTAAGTGGTCATTGATCTTAATGAATATCCTTGGCACGTAGTGCGGGGATGATTCGATGATATGGATTAATTATTGGTGAGTCTCGTGATGAAATATTAATTCATGGATGTGGTAAAAGTCGTCTTTGGTAGTAGTGCATTGATAGACTTGGTATGATTATGACCACGGATTATTCGGTATAATCATGGTAGTAATTGAAAACACGAATATCCTTGGCTAGTAGTGCATGGATAATTCATGGTTGTGATCTTATTAATTTGAGTCTCGGTATTATTGGTTTCTGGTTGTATATCTTTGGCTTTTGTAGTGCAAAGATGAATTGTTAATGAATATCTTTGGTAGGATTGCAAAGATGAATTTAATATTTTCAACGATAAAGGTATTGAGGTATCCTCACCTCTTTATCATATGCAGTCGTACCCCTAATTTGAGGCGAAATTCCATAAGGAGGAGATTGTGAGACCCAGATTTTATCGATAAAGATTTAAATTTTGTTGAAATAATTTTTTAATATTATGGTGTGAATTTGAGATAATATTATAGTTGTGGGTAGTATTTATAAATTTTGCAAAGTATCACAGTGGTTATATTATATTCGATTGGTGGGGAATATTCGGTTTAGCGGGGAATATTAAATGCAATGACTCAATCATTGGTGGACCCAGCGAAATTATTGTCGGATTTGAAAGCGACAAAAATATTTTATTGAAATAACGGCGGAAGTTTTCTGAGTGAGTTCTTGTTGAACTACTCGGTAGTAAAAAAATGCGATGTCGTGTGGTTGTATAGTGTAGCACGGTATTGATTATTGATGCTTATGTGAGAAGTCACTCGGTTTGATTCCATTATTGTCGATTAATAATATGAATTATTATAGCGATAATGACGTTTTATTTTATTCGTATTATTAGCGTAATAAAAGCGAAACATCTTTTATATAAAATAGAATACTTTATTAAAGTTATTACATAAATAGAATATATTATATTTTATTATGCATAGTGTTGCATAGTGTTTTGCGTAGTGTTTTGCATAGTATTGCGTATAGTGTTTGCATAGTAAAATTTTTATATAAATAGAATATATTATATTTTATTTAAAAGATTTTCTTTAAATATGGAAAGTCAGATTAAAGTAAATCAATCTGGATAGTTCATGGATTAATTCTTATGCATTCCATTTTCCTATAAATAGAAGCTCATTCCTTCATTATTTTCTTACGAATTCATTGAAACTACAGAGAGAAATTATAGAGAAAAGCTATAGAGAAAATTATAGAAAGAAGAAGAAGAGTATTACGCTACTTACTTTTTGATATTACTTCTATACATATTAGGTTCTTTTTACGGTGAGGGTGTTATTCTTTCTTCTTGAAGAGAACTTACATTATTCCATTCATTATTATTACATTGGAATAACTTTTGTAAAAGTGGCATACCTATACATAACTTTTGTATCTGTGGCGTACCTATACTATACTTGGTGAAATCCTTATGTTATTCCATTGCTTATTATTACATTGGAATAACTTTGTATCTGTGATTTACCCTATACTTGGTGACATTCTTCTATTATTACATTGGAACATCACTTATGTATGTGTTTTACAGGACACTGGTTAAAATTTTATTATACATTGGAACATCACATGCGTGTGTTTTACAGGACTGGTTAAAATCTTTATCATTACATTGGAATATCTATCGTGTGTTTTACAGGATCTGGTTCCATCTTTATTATTACATTTATTATTGGAACATCTGTCGGTGTGAATTTCAAGACTTTGGTTTCGATTATTATTATTACATTGGAATAACTTTTATACATCTCTGCAATCTGCGTGCGTGGTGATTTCTTTTGTTATTCCATTCTTTATTATACCCGGTTGGTTAAAACTTTGACTTTATACTCCATGAAATTAGTAGAATATCCTTGATATTTGCGTTTCATCCGATATCTTTTCATGGAAATATTCTTACGATCATTCTTGAATTTTACTCTCAAAAGCTTATTATGTTGACAATTTGGGCGTTAATAATTCATGGATTAAATAATTCTTGAACTTGTTTTATTGAATTATTATGTCATTGTCATCATCCTCGTGTTATATTATGTTATCTTTGGCTTACGTGCGTAGATGAACTTAGTATGATTATGACCGAGGATCATTCGGTATAATCATGACTTGATATAAATGATGTGACAAAAAGTCCTCGGTGGCACTGTAATGCGGTGATGGATAGTTTTTGGTATGATTATGACCGGGGTGATTTCGGTATAGTCATGACCATTGATAATTTGATGAAAATCCTTGGTAGTAATGCGGGGATGATTAGATGTGGTGGTTTATTTATTAAAAGTGAGTCTCGGTGATAAAATTGATGAAAACCTTTTAAAACCTAAAAGATAGTAGACTTTATTCTCTACTTGACTCTTTTAATGGATTGCTTATTCATTGCTTGATTAAAGCTGGTTGTCTATTGTATTTTATCGGTTTAACAACTTTGTTGAAGGCTAATGATAATTTATTACGCATTATCTTAGTCGTAATATTTCTTCTTGGGCTAGTTGAGCTCACCCTTTCTTTCATCATTCTCTTGAGGAAATGAGAACATATTTGAGACGAGTCGGGGAGCGAAGTAATGGTCGAGAGGATAGCATTAGTAGTCCTCATTTATTACGTGAAATAGTGTGATAATAGTTGTAATGAGGACTCCTTTTGAGTTTGTATAATATCTAGTAGACAATATTTGTATTCAAACTCACGGTTTTTATATAAGTATTACCTACAGTTAGGCATAAGTTATATTAGTAAGTTGTATTTGAATTTATGTACCATGTAAGTGGCGACCAAGATGGGTGGCGTATACCTAATTTTAGGGGCGTCAGGTCAAAGATAATAGAAGTGGAAATTGCAAGAAGAGAAGGTAATTTAGCTCAATTTTGTTGTGCACCAAAGTCAAGTCTAGGCTGGGACGGTGGCACCAAAGGTGGATATGGACAAAACAAAGTCGTTGGTTTTAGGAAGTGCATTTTCACGACTTCTCAAAAAGCGAGTAAACCGAGAGCGAAGTTAGCGCGGGTTAGTTAATTATAAATTGCGAAGTACATACCTTATAAGATCGCAGGTTCTACCCATTATTTTATCTCTCTTGCTTGCGTTCAACGTTTAAATTTGACTCAGGAGAAGTTAGACTTTGACTTATTAGTTGAAACTTCGTTAGTAGGAGCCTTCGTTCTGCATTATTTATAAATTCTTGAAGTTTATACCTTACTTGATCTGGGGTGGTACCCATTCATTTATCTCTCTGCATGTGCTCAGCGTTTAAACTTGACTCAGGAGAAATTAGACTTTGACTATCTGTGGAAACTCAGTTAGGAGAAACTTTCATCACATCCACTTTGTTTATAAATCTTGTTTGATTCAAGTTGGCACCATCACCTTACACATTGACCTTATCTCTTTAAAGATACTTGCTTTTGATGTGATTTTAGGGATTGATTGGTTAACTACTCATCATGCCAAAATTGATTGTTTTCGTAAGGTTGTTAGTGAAAGTATTATGCATACAAGCCAATCATGTATGATGATAAAGCATATCTTCGTGTAATCAATCTTATTTATTTATTAATAAAAGAATTATTTATTAAAGGCATTTATTATCTACATGGTCTTTGTTTTAATAATATGTGATAAACCCGTAGTTTTAAGCAATGCTTTTAGAATCATGATGAGATCATGCTAATGAGATCTAAATTCTTAGATAGCTTAAAACTAAAATGTTCCCAATCGATGGATTACTAAAAAAGGGATTAATGAATCAGGATAGATTGAGTGCGTCGTTGTTTGCTTTCGTTGGATGAGGATGATTGATCTCATGATCATTTGTGTGGAGAGCACTAAAAAGCAAGTATGTAGGTGCTTATTAGAGAATAAGTTCTTTGAGCGTGACTCATTAAAGGAATACCTAATGGAGTTTTACTTTACTGTCGATAGGAATTCTGTAGTGATAGTAATCTGAAATGATCCTTAGACTTGAGATCATTATAGTATCTTATATATAATGAATTACACTTTGACTTATTTCTTAAGACTCTTAGAGAGTATATCAAAGGGTATGCTTGGGTGTAATAAGTTATGTAAGACCCGACTTTTATAAATAAAGATGAATTTTCTATAAATATTATTTTTGAATATTATGGAATAAATTTGATATAATGTTATAGTTGTGGGTAATATTTATAAATTTTGCAAAAGTAAGCAAGTTGTTATAAAATATTCGTTTGGTGGGAATATTCTTTTGTCGGGGAATATTAAATACGACGGCTCAATCATTAGTGGACCCCACAGCGGAAGTATTGTCGTAGTTAGAAAATGACAAAATTATCTTTCTATAAAAATACTTGGCGGAGGTGTTAAGTTAAAAGCTGTTGAACTACCGGTGGTAAAGAAATGCTGATGTCTGGCGTGGTTGCATAGTAGCACACCTTTGTATTGATTATTGATACTTACGTGAGAAGTCACTTAGCTATACTCAATTATTACTACGATAATTGATGCATCATATCTCTTATATTATTGATTGATTATTGTCACGATTATCATCTGTATAATATGTTATATTATTAATTGAGATGACAAGTTATAAATGATTAATAATTGTTGAAAGATTAAATATGTGTTGATTAAAAATAAAATGATTTGTGGTAATATTTATTCAATCCTTGATGTATATAAAAGTACATTATGAGGCGTTTGTGGTAAGTTTGATTATTTTATGGGGGGCGTATATGTCAAATCATCTAAGAGTCCCTTAGTCGAATAGTAATTACCTTTGAATGAATAGTAATTACCTTTGTGAATAGTATTTACCTCCGTCAAATAGTAATTACCTTTGTGAATAGTAATTACCTTTCGTCGATAGTATTTACCTTAAATCAAATAGTAATTACCTTTGTGAATAGTATTTTACCTTCGTTAATAGTATTTACATTCGTCGATAAGTAATTACCTTCGTCGATAGTAGTTTGCCCTTGATATTACCAAGAGTTAAGCGCCTCTTGATTGTTCGAGGTTAATTAACCCTTCATAAATAGTAGTTGTCTCTTGATATTACGAAAGTCGTTTTGACCATTCGTTAAGAAAGCCACCTCGGTTTCAAGAGCCACCCCTCGGTTTTTCTATAAATAGAAAGCTCGGTCCTTCATTATTTCTTACGAATTCACTAAAAAAACTAGAGAGAAACTATAGAGAAAGAAAGAAAAGTATGATATCGCTACTTCACTTTTCAATATTCGAGTTCTTCTAAGGTAGGGAATATTATTTGTTGTACGTAAGTGGGTGTTATTCTTTCTTATTCATGAAGAGAACTTACATTATTCCATTCTTTATTATTACATTGGAATAACTTTTGTAAAAGTGGCATACCTATACATAACTTGTATATACGGCATACCTATACTTGGTGAAATCCTTATGTTATTTCATTCTTATTTATTACATTGGAATAACCTATATATCGTGGTTTACCCTATACTTGGTGACATTCTTCTATTATTACATCTTTATTATTACATTTGGAACATCACATGCGTGTGTGTTTTACAGGACACTGGTTAAAATCTTTATTATACATTGGAACATCACATGCGTGTGTTTTAGGACTGGGTTACATCTTTATCATTTTGTTGGAATATCCTGTCTGTATGTTTTTACAGGATCTGGATCCATCTTTATTATACATTGGAACATCACAGCCGATTGTGAATTTCACGACTTGGTTAGTTATTATTATTGTAAGACCCCAACTTATTATTAATGAAATTTAATTTTCTATTTATTATTTTGAAATAGTAAGGGTTGATTTGATTAATGTGGATAGTTAGGGTAAAATACGTAAATATTTCAAAATAAGCAAGTGGTTATAAAATATTCATTGTTGTGGGGAATATTCATTCGTCGTGGAATATTAAAATCTTTGGGGAATATTAAATGCAATGGCCTTGACCATGTATTGGGCCCCATATCGGAAAGCGATTGGATGAAGAAAGCGAAAATATAAGTTGTTTAAAAATAGCGGTGTAGTTATTACAGATTATCATGTAAATACAACGGCCGGTTTGATCGTCACTAGAAGAAGATGGATATGAGATACCACGACGATTGGCTTTAGTGCGAGTGGGAGATTGAAAGTATTATGCATCTGAACCCGATCATGTATGATGATAAAGCATATCTTGTGTAATCAATCTTATTTATTTATTAATAAAAGAATTATTTATTAAAGGCATTTATTATGGTCTTTGTTTTAATAATATGTGATAAACCCGTAGTTTTAAAATGCTTTTAGAATCATGATGAGATCATGCTAATGAGATCTAAATTCTTAGATAGCTTAAAACTAAAATCTTCCCAATCGATGGATTACTAAAGGGGATTAATGAATGCGGATAGATTGAGTGCGTCGTTGTTTGCTCGTTGGATGAGGATGATTGATCTCATGATCATTTGTGTGGAACACTAAAAGCAAGTATGTAGGTGCTTATTAGAGAATAAGTTCCTTTGAGCGTGACTCATTAAGGAATACCTAATGGAGTTTACTTACTGTCGATAGGAATTCTGTAGTGATAGTAGTACAAATGATCCTTAGACTTGAGATCATCATAGTATCTTATATATAATGAATTACACTTTGACTTATTCTTAAGACTCTTAGAGTATATCAAAGGGTATGCTTGGGTGTAATAAGTTATATATGAAGATAATGAATGATCGATAAAGAATCTACCACTTACAGTAAAAGGAGAAATGTCTATGTGATTCGATAAATGATGACCCGAGGAATCCTTGGCGAGGTGGAATGAAATTAGAAAGTAGTTTCTAATTTGCATTCATTAGGAGTTATGCATTTAGGAATCGAAATACATATAATTAAATAAAATAAGACTTGTGATAATTCCATGTCTTATATTTAATTGGGACATTGTATGGTGGAAGGATTGAATTATGCGGTAACTATTTACTCAAGCGGTTCTTTTATGATTAATGTTGAAATCTATATTATACGAAAAGTCATTGATCATTGGGAGGCTTATCCTATTGTAGAATAAATATTATTTATTTAAATAAATTATTTGTTTAATTTATTTATTTAAATGAGATTAGAATTGTTTTAATTGATTTATTCTATAGGTTTAATATGGAGAACCTAAAAGGGTCACACCATAAAAGGAAGAATAATTATTTAAGAAGTTAATGGCATAATTGTAATAATATGTTAAGTATATTTAATTTAATCTATGGTGATAGAATAAATTAAATAGCTTAATATTATTATTTAATATTTTAGAAATATTAAATATAAATTAATAAGAGAGTCTTATTAATATTATTACAATTATTATTATTTTAATTTCTAAAAGGTTTAGGAATTAATTTAATATAAATACTCTCATTTATTCTAATTGGATTAGGAAGGAAAATTAATTAAAGGAGTTTAATTAATTATCCCTAATAGGATTAGAGCCCGTTTTAATTAAAGAGTTTAATTAAATAAATAATACCTTATTTTAATTAAAATATGGTTACATGATATCTTTATAAGAGAGTCTTATATTAGATATTGAATATCGTAATTCTAGAGTTGGAAAGACGCCTCCTTTTTACATCTGAGATAGGAAAAACTAGGGTTTGAGCGATACCCTTCTTCTTGAAAATTCTTCTTCCTTGGTGGATCCTCTAGAGGCCATACATTTGGGTGGCTTACATTGATCAAATGAAGGAATCTACAGGAGATTGAGGAGATCATGAGAAGTAAGAGGTGAACTTCGTGCTGAGGAAGCTTCGTTTTACTGAGGTATGATTTCACAATTTCTTATTCTTCGTTTAATTAATAATATGCATAAAGGATGATCCGGGTAATTGGTTTGTGAAAAATTTTAAAATCTGATTTTATTTCGCTTCCGCTAATTTTTCAATTTGATTGCTACTTTGATTTTCACAAAAACCCAACAGTGGTATCATGAGCCAAACTTTATGCGAATTATTAATTATTTTGATTCCATATATGTATGGGTATGTATTTTGAATAATTTATTGGGCATAATTTGTTGTATAAAATTATTATTTTATGAAAAAAAAAACGGTACTGTGATTCGCGTGAATATGTTACAGATTCGCTGGCCACCATCTTGATTAACTCGAATCATGGAACATTAGTACTAATACTAATATGTACAGATTTGATACATACGTTTTTTTTTATTGATATCCAAAGGGATAACATGATCTGGAGTACTTTTAGTTATTAATAATATATATACCATGGTGGTCACGTGGAGTTATATTCATAAAAGCTTAAATTGATATGTTAGGCAAATGTGGAGTTATATATAAGATCTGTTTGTTTTTTCATAAATGTGTATACGGAATATATATATATATATATATATATATATATATATATATATATATTATTTTAATAATTTTATAATTAAAATAAAGAATTTATTTTAATCTTGAAATTGGATTTCATGCGACATAAAATTGCCCTTTAAATGATACTCATATATATATGGAATGATTTTTTTATTGATACATATGGTGATATGTATGATAATAAATGGGATTGATTATGGATGATTGACCCGATGTGATTGGATTTATTTTAGTTGGATGTTTGAATGAATGGGTTTTATTAAATGGAATTCTGCGTACCTACCTCGTCTTTTACTAGTTTTCTTCTTGATGTAAATTATATCTCTCTCTATGTACTTCCCTTATTTGCGATCGAGGTTTTATTTAAATTAAATAGTTTATGTATTTGGACTAGTTAGAATTTTTGAAGAAATAGAAGATCAAGGAGCAAGCGAGGGCCTTAAAAGACACATTTATAATGGGCAGGGTTTAAATGTAATAGTTATATTTAAATATTTATTCTTTGCACCCTAGGGTTTGACCTTTTGGTTCACTTGGTGGCTCTAGTGAACAAACTAGAATAAAAGTCCATAATCAATCCGGGTAGAATATAGTATTCTATATGTGCATGCTTTAGTATTATATATATTATATATTATGCAAACATGCTTGGCATGTTTAATAATATAATAGCGTATTTTTATATATATATTTGCATCTTGTATTTAAACAAGATGAGACAAATAATAACAAATCCTCAAAGTTTTTATATATTAAGTCTTAAGCGTTCAAAGATATTTAGAATATCGAATATCGACGCCGCCTTACTAGCATGATAAAATTAATAGAGTATTAAATATTTAATATGAGTTTGTTGTGTGTCACCACATGGCAAGTATTAAGTATTTAAGATGTTAATTATCACATTTGATCTTATAAAAAAAATTGAACAATATTGTTTTGTTGTGTCACCACAAGGGCCATATTTTTCTTTTTGAATATATGGAAGTGCTAGGTTGGACTTAACTTAGATAATTTTGATTAGGATGTGCCACCACTTGATCAAAATAATCTAAGAGGCAAAACATAAGGAGTTACGTGATGATGTAATTGAGGAGTTGTCTACCTATTTATTTATATATAGTTTGTTGTCACCACAAGGCTATATATATTTGAAATGGGATCCTTATTCTCTAGCAAAAATTTAATTAGATTTTTTCTTAGAACTATATAAATGAGGTAATATAGTTTGAAGAAAATAGTGGGAGATACGATATAAAATAAGACCTAATTTATTTTGGTAATTAATTAAATGAATTCTTTAAAATATTGTCTTTTACATGTAGAATTTTGAAAATGTCACATTCACTAATTTCCTTCATTAGCATACTTAATCTTAAGTGGTAGAATTTGAACTACATGATTTGGTTAAGGAATCGAGAATTGTTCTCCTTCTTTGCTGAAAAGATTTCTTATGTCCTAAATTCATTTGATGCACAAAAGTTGCGAGAACTTGATCAAAATAATCTAAGAGCAAATATAATCAAGCAAAACATAAGGAGATTTACATGATGATGGCCTCACGAGGAAGAGATTGGTAATTAATTAAATGAATATTTGCTAAAATATTGTCTTTTTACATGTAGAATTTTGAAAATGTCACATTCACTAATTTCACTGCACACCGCTACTTATTAAGCGATTGCTACTATTAAACGTTGGCACCAAACCTTCTTCAAGATGATGCATCGTGGCTCGATGCATCATGCTTCGCATCCATGATGAATGAGCTTGTCGTCGGCATGAAAACATGGATGCTCCTCTTATCTTCTTGCACCTCGAGAGTTGTATGGTGAGCAAAGTAGAATTTGCTAGATATGAAATATCTAAGGAGCTCTTAGATCTTGGATGAATAGAAGCTGCCTTCTGGTTGAGACTCATGTCCTAAAGATGATCAATCGATTGAGCGTCTTGGGCGACTTGGGTTAAATCATGGATGGGGAGTTGAGTCGAGATTTAGTCTTGCGATCACTCCCGGACACCTTCTCACAATTTGTTGTGAATTTTCACATGAATAAGTTGGATGTCGACTTGCACGAATTACTTAACATGTTGAAAGCTAACTTTGAAGGTCACTTCCCATCAAGAAGAACCATATCTTCTTGGTGGATGATTCTTCAAGAAAGGAAGAGGCCCAGGTATCTTACGAAAAGAAGAAATCAATAAGGCTAAGGGAAAGGCGAAAGTGAAGGATCAAAAGAAACCTAATCCAGCTAGCAAAGAATTTACTTCCATTCTGATAAGTAAGATCATTGGAAAAAGGCTGCAAGGATTATCTCATGAGAAAAAGCGAAGAAGCTTGGAAGCTTGAATCCTAATCGAGGTTTGTTTATGATTGAAATTAATTTTACGAAAGTCGATCTTCTACTTGGGTATTGGATCTTTGGATGTGGTTCTCACATATGTACTAATATCACGGGATTGGTCGAGAAGTAGAAAGGCGAGCAAGGATGAGGTTAGATCTACGAGTGGGAAATGGAGCAAAGGTTCTTTGCATTAATTTGTAGGGACTTATTGTTTTAGCTTTGCTACAGGCGAGTTCATTAAATAATTGTTATTTTGTTCCAAATATCATTAGAAACATTATTTCTATCTACGTATTGGATATGGATGGTTTTAATATTATAATAAAGAACAACGGTTGTTCTATTTATAATGATAATATTTTATATGGTGTTGGTAATTTGCGAAATGGACTTTATATACTTGACTTGCATGAAAATATATTTCAAATTGAACAAACTAAGAAAAGGAAAAGAGATGATGTTAATTATACCTTCATATAGTACTTTGTAGACTCGGTCGTATTAATGAAACAAGATTATCCAAGTTACGTAAAGATGGGCTCTAGAGCTATCGATTATGAATCATATCGACTTTGTGAATCTTGTCTCATGGGTAAAATGACTAAATCTCCTTTTAGTGGAAAAGGAGAAAAGATTCTGAGTTGTTAGCGTTGGTACATACTGGATGTATGTGGACTATGACAATGACCTTACGAGGAGGTATTCTTATTTTATTACATTCAGCGACCACTCAAGATTTGGATATGTGTATTTAATGAAATACAAATGAATCATTTGAAAAGTTCAAAGAGTTGAAGTGAAGTTGAGAAGCAAAGCTGGTAAGAGTATTAAGATTCTTGATCGATCGAGGAAAAGAATACTTAAGTGGTGAGTTTCTCAATTGTCTCAAAGAAAATGGTATAATCTCTGATGGACTCCACGAGGGGACGCCACGGATGAATGGTGTATACGAAAGGAGAAATCGAACATTGTTGGACATGGTTCGATCTATGATGAAGAGCTTCTGAGCCTTCGGTTTCATTCATACGGGGATATGCCTAGAATGAATTGCATATCTACTTAACAAGGTACCTACAAAATCCGTCCCCAAGACCCCATATGAGTTATGGACGGGGAGAAACCAAATCTTAAGCATATTAAGACTTGGGGTTGTCCGACTTATGTCGAAAAAGTTTGAAAGCGATAAAGCTGCGAGACTAGATCGACAAATGTAGATTTGTGAGATATCCTAAAGAAACATCGGGTATTATTTCTATCATCAGTGATCAAAAGGTGTTTGTTGCGAAGCAAACTTTGCCTTCTTTGAAAAGGAGTTTATCCTTGAAGGGGTCGGTGGGAGTAAGATATATCTTGAAGAGGTTCGAGAACCACAAAATACTGAGATCAAAGTGAGGTACCTAACCAAGTAGAGATTCATACATACCACACCTATTAAGTAAATACGGAAGAGTACCAAAGATACAGAAGCGGTATGGACTTGTCATAGAAGATGACATGATGAAGTGCATCATAGATGATGATGATCCATTGAATTCTGAGCAGGCTATGAGTAGTAAAGACTCGGAGAAGTGGCAAGAAGCCATGAAATCGAAATGGACTCTATGTATGAGAACCAAGTATGGACTTTGGTCTCACCACACGAAGGCATTAAGCCTATTGGGTGTAAATGGGTCTTTAAAAGAAAATTGGGCGAGGCGGCAAGGTAGAGACCTATAAAGGCTGTTGGTTGCAAAAGGTTTCAAACAAAGACAAGGAGTTGACTATGATGAAACCTTCTCACGATAGCAATGCTCGAAGTCCATTCGGATTTTGCTTGCGATTGCGACTTACCGTGACTGAAAAACGGTAGATGGGCGTGAAAGCGGCCTTCCTCGATGGGAAACTTGAGGAGGATGTGTATATGACACAACCGGAGGATTTGTTTCAAAGGTTGGAACAAATCAAGTTTATAACTTCTGACGATCCATTTATGGATTAAAAGCGAAGCTTCTACCGTGGGTGGAACATCCGTTTTGATGAGACAATCAAAGAGTTTGATTTTATCAAAATGAGGATGAACCATGTGTGTCAAGAAGGTTAGTGGGAATATTTGTTTCATTCCTTGTATTATATGTTGATGATATATTCTTGATGGGAATGATATTCTATCTGCAATCAATTAAAATCGGTTATCTAAACACTTCTCCATGAAGGACTTGGGAGAAGCATCCTATATTTTGGGGATAAAGATCAATAGAGATAGATCTAATAGGATGCTTGGCTTGTCCCAAAGGCGATACATTGACTTGATGCTAAAAGGTTTAGCATGGAAGATTCAAAGAGGACTCATCTTAGATGAGCCGTGGAATACATCTCTCAAGAAAGCAAGCCCCAAAGACACGAGGAGAGAAATCGTATGAGTAAGATTCCTTATTCTTGACAATAGGATCTATCGTATGCGGTATGATATGTCTTAAACGAGATGTCGCTCATGCATTTAGTGTAATAAGCGAGATATCGATCGAATCCGGAGAAGAACACTAGAAAGCGGTGAAAAATATCTAAAGTACTTAAGAAGAACTAAGGATGTATTTCTTGTCTACGGTGGAGTGCGAATTAAAACTAGAGGGCTTCTGAGACTCGAGTTTTCAAAGCAGACCAAGATGACGATAAATACGTTTGGTGTATGTGTTTTACTTAAGCGGTGGTACGATGAGTTGGAAGAGTTCAAGCGACAAGCGATTCTTGATTCGGTGTGAGCGCAGATACATAGGCTGCAAGTGAAGCCGCAAAGGAAAGGCATTTGGATGAAGAAGTTCATTCTAGAACTTGGTGTGGTTTCTAGCATTAAAGGACCGGTGCCTTTATTACGTGACAACCTTTGGAGTACATTGCGCAAGCTAAGGAACCCGGTCTCGTGAAATCGAACCACGTGTTCTTGGCGATTTCATTTGATCGGAGAGATCATTGAAGAGAGCGTCACCACAGGTGTGTGGACTCTCGAGACAATATTGCGAGATCCATTTACTAAAGCGTTAACCTGATAGCGGTTTGATGCGTCACTTTAGAAGATGGGTATGAGATACCACGACGATTGGCTTTAGTGCTGAAGTGGGAGATTGAAAGTATTATGCATCTGAAGCCGATCATGTATGATGATAAAGCATATCTTGTGTAATCAATCTTATTTATTTATTAATAAAAGAATTATTTATTAAAGGCATTTATTATCTACATGGTGTTTGTTTTAATAATATGTGATAAACCCGTAGTTTTTAAGCGATGCTTTTAGAATCATGATGAGATCATGCTAATGAGATCTAAATTCTTAGATAGCTTAAAACTAAAATCTTCCCAATCGATGGATTACTAAAAAAGGGATTAATGAATGGGATAGATTGATACGTCGTTGTTTTTGCTCATTGGATGAGGATGATTGATCTCATGATCATTTGTGTGGAACCTTTAAAAGCAAGTATGTAGGTGCTTATTAGAGAATAAGTTCTTTGAGCGTGACTCATTAAGGAATACCTAATGGAGTTTTACTTACTTGTCGATAGGAATTCTGTAGTGATAGTAGTACAAATGATCCTTAGACTTGAGATCATCATAGTATCTTATATATAATGAATTACACTTTGACTTATTCTTTAAGACTCTTAGAGTATATCAAAGGGTATGCTTGGGTGTAATAAGTTATATATGAAGATAATGAATGATCGATAAAGAATCTACCACTTCTAGTAAAAGGAGAAATGTCTATGTGATTCGATAAATGATGACCGAGGAATCCTTGGCGAGGTGGAATGAAATTAGAAAGTAGTTTCTAATTTGCATTCATTAGGAGTTAATGCATTTAGGAATCGAAATACATATAATTAAATAAAATAAGACTTGTGGTAATTCCGTATGTCTTATATTTAATTGGGACATTGTATGGTGGAAGGATTGAATTATCTGTAACTATTTACTCAACGGTTCTTTTATGATTAATGTTGAAATCTATATTATCGAAAAGTCATTGATCATTAGGGAAGGCTTATCCCTATTGTAGAATAAATATTATTTATTTAAATAAATTATTTGTTTAATTTATTTATTTAAATGAGATTAGAATTGTTTTAATTGATTTATTCACAATAGGTTTAATATGGAGAGAACCTAAAGGGTCACACCATAAAAGGAAGAATAATTATTTAAGAAGTTAATGGCATAATTGTAATAATATGTTAAGTATATTTAATTTAATCTATGGTGATAGAATAAATTAAATAGCTTAATATTTATTATTTAATATTTTAGAAATATTAAATATAAATTAATAAGAGGAGTCTTATTAATATTATTACAATTATTATTATTTTAATTTCTAAAAGGTTTAGGAATTAATTTAATATAAGTACTCTCATTTATTCTAATTGGATTAGGAAGGAAAATTAATTAAAGGAGTTTAATTAATTATCCCTAATAGGATTAGGAGAACCGTTTAATTAAAAGTTTAATTAAATAAATAATACCTTATTTTAATTAAAATATGGTTACGTGATATATCTTTATAAGAGAGTCTTATATTAGATATTGAATATATGTAATTCCTAGAGTTGAAGAAATGCGCCTCCTTTTCTATCTGAGATAGGAAAAACTAGGGTTTGAGCAATACCCTTCTTCTTGAAAATTCTTCTTCCTTGGTGGATCACCTCTAGAGGCCATACATTTGGGTGGCTTACATTGATCAAAGGAAGGAATCTGCAGGAGATTGAGGAGATCATGGAGAAGTAGGAGGTGAACTTCGTGCACTGAGGAAGCTCGTTTCTACTGAGGTATGATTTCACAATTTCTTATTCTTCGTTTAATTAATAATATGCATACTAAAGGATGATCAGGGTAATTGGTTTGTGAAAATTTTAAAATCGATTTTATTTCGCCCGCTAATTTTTAATTTGATTACTACTTTGATTTTCACAAAAACCCAATGATTAGTTTTCATATTCTAACCAACTTTGTTATGCAATTCAAACAACTAAACCATTAAAATAAATCAACTTTGTTATATCTAATCATAAAGCTATTCATTTATTGAAAAGCGGATGTCAAGCTTTTCTTGCCCATGTTATGGATTTGAATAAAGACACGTCAAATTTGAATAATATTCTGTTGTTATTGACTTTCTGACGTATTTCTGAAGAACTTCCGGTCTCACCCAGGCGTGAAGTTGAATTCTTTATTGATCTTGAAGGTGGTACAAAGCCCATTTCTAAAACCCATATCGAATGGCTCTATTGAACTTGAGGAGTTAAAGGTCCAACTACGAGGAATTGTTGGACATCGGTTTCATTCGTCTAGTACATCTCCTTGGGGTGCTCTGTTTTATTAAGTAAAGAAGAAAGGCGGGAGTATGCGACTTTATATTGACTATCGGGAATTGAACCATGTCACCATCAAGAATATGTATCCTCTACCTCGTGTTGATGACTTGTTTGACTACCGATTCTGAGGGCACAATTCTTTTCAAAAAATCGATCTTCGATTCGGATATCATTAGCTAAAGATTAGAGGCGAGGATATTCAAAGATTGCCTTGAGAACTTGGTATGGGCATTATGAATTCTTAGTCAGTATCTTTTGGACTAACTAATGCTCCTACTTGACTTTCATGGATATGATGAGCAGAGTATTCAAGGAATATTTGGATCGGATTTGTTGTTGTCTTTATTGATGACATCCTCATATATATTCAAAAGTCGGGAAGATCATGAGCACCATTTTAAGCCCTGGTACTCAAAGGCTTTGTGAAAACAAACTATATGCCAAATTGAAGAAATGCGAGTTACGGATTGAGGAAGTAGCATTTTTCTTGGGCACGTCAGTGTCAAAACATGGAGTATCAAGTGGACCGGTGAAGATTGAAGCAATCAAAGTTGGGAACAGCGGAAGTCGGTGGTAGGAAATCACGTAACTTTACAGGTCATTGGTTATTATCGGAGATTCGTGGAAGGGTTTTCTCGAATCGCTACTCCATGCTCGCCTAACTTCGGAAGGATACAAAATTCGTTTGGAGTGAAGAATGCGAGAAGAGTTTCCAAGAGCTTAGAGGAGACTTATTTGGACTGTTACAACAATACCATCTGGTTCGGATGGATTTGTTATCTACAATGATGCTTGGTGCAAAGGTTAGGATGTGTTCTTATGCAGCGTGGGAAAGTCATAGCCTATGCCTCGCGACAACTTAAAAAGTATGAGAGGAATTATCCTACTCATGATCTAGAGTTAGCGTGATGAGTTTTCATATTAAAGATATGGAGCACTTATCTATATGGGGAGAAAGTGGAGATATATTAGGACCATAAAAGCCTTAAATATTTCTTCACTCAAAAGAACTCAACATGCGCAATGACGCGTTGGCTCGAAATTTATTGAAAGACTACGACCACACTATTGATACCATCACAGTAAAAGCGAGCGTGATGGTGGCGCATTGAGTAGAGAAGATCATATCTTGCGGAATGAGTCTTGTTGATGTCGAGTATATCGCGTAGAGCCAACTTTAATAGAAAAGTTAAGGTTGCTTTCAAGCCAGCAGGCACCGGTGATGTGTATGAAGAAGAAATCTGAAGAAGGAGCTATTAGGAAGCAAGAATTGATGAAGAAGGAATACTTGAGTCCACTCTAGACTTTGTGTCCCTAACGACTACGATGTGAAGTACAAGATTATGATGGAGGCACAATACACCATTTGCAATCCATCTGGAAGTACCAAAATGTATCGTGATCTTGACATACATTTTGGTGGAACAATATGAAGAGAGAGATTGCAAAGTTTATCTCGATGTGTTTAACTTGTCGGCGTGTAAAAGCAAGAGCATCTAGTACCTAAAGGTCCGTTGCAACCACTTGAGATTACGAAATGGAAGTGGGAACACATTACCATGGATTTCGTTACGGGTCTTCCTACGGTTTCTCGAGGCATCAATGCTATTTGGGTTATTGTTGATAGATTAACCAAATCGCTCATTTCTTTGCTTGAAATCTGGAGACTTATTCCTTGAACGTCTTGCTAGTATATGACGTGAATGAGATTGTGAGGTTGCATGGCATTACTGTATCCATAGTTTCGGATCGTGACCCAAGATTCACTTGATATTTTGGGTTAGCTTGCAAAAAGCTATGAGCACGGTTCTGATTCAGGTTGGCATACCATCCTCAAGCGGACGGACAATCGAAAGGACTATTCAAACTCTTGAAGATTTATTAAGACTGTGTCCAGACTTCAAGGCGGTTGGGATAAGTATTTACCATTGGTGGAATTCTCCTACAACAGCGAGTTATCGAGCAAGTATAGGTGTGGCTCCATTTGAAGCATTATATGGGACGAAAGTGTCGCTCTCGGTTATGTTGGGACGAGGTGGGTGAAGAAACATTGTTGGGACAGAGTTGAGTACGTATGACTACGGAAAAGATCCAAATGATTGACAAGCGTATACAAATGGCACAAGATCGACCGAAAAGAGTTATGCGGATCTTCATCGAAAGGGCGTGGAATTTAGTATAGGGGATCATGTATTGTTGCGAGTGGCTCCATGGAAGGATTTACAAGATTTGGAAAGAGGAAAGCTCGATCCACGATTTATTGGTCCATTTCAAATTCTTTCAGAAAGTAGGAAATGTAGCCTATAGACTCGCGTTACCTCAAAAGTATGTCTCGTGTTGTTATAATGTGTTTCACATATCTCTGTACTTCGTAAATATGTGAAAGACCCGAACCACGTTATAGAGTTAGAAGCAGGACGAGATAGCAGAAGACTTAACGTATGAGGAGGTACTGTCAAGATCTTGGATAGGAAGGAACATGTCCTACTGCGCAAAGGTCATGAAGGTTAAATACCCAAGTTAAAGTTATGTGGAGGAATAAATGCTATAGTGGAAATGACACAGGGATTGGAAAGCGGAAATGAAAGCGAGGTATCCTCACCTTTTGAAAACACAGGTGCGTCGTCGATTTCGAGGCGAAATTTCATAAGGAGGGAGGTTGTAAGACCCCAACTTATTATTAATGAAATTTAATTTTCTCTATTTATTATTTTGAAATAGTAAGGATTGATTTGATTAATATGGATAGTTAGGGGTAAAATACGTAAATATTTCAAAATAAGCAAGTGGTTATAAAATATTCATTATTGACCGGGGAATATTCGTTTTGGTGGTGGAATATTAAATCTTTGTCGGGGAATATTAAATGCTTGCCAAGGTAGCGACCATGTGTGGGCCCCATGTGAGCGATTGGATGAAGAAAACGACAAATATAAGTTGTTTAAAAATACTTGGCGTAGTTATTCACAGTTATTATCTTGTTAAAATACTAAATTGGTTAAAACACGGTAGCACTGCGGTATTGCACCAATTATTGATTCTTACGTGAAAAGACACTACTCGATAATGGTTACGATAATTCTTATTCAAAGTATTTTTGATTTAATAATTGTTGCGTTGATATTTTATATTCTTTGTTGTTTTAATAATTGTCATTACAGTATTTTTTTTTCTAGAAGCAATAATTCATATTATCTGAATAATATTATTAGATAACATTATTGGCAATGTCTAGAAAGTTACATCTAAGGAGAGGTTTGGTCACCTAATTGCTGGCACGAAGTGAGGAGAAATTCTTATTGGAAAGCCCCCTCTTCACAAGGCTATGCGGTTGTCGATATTGTGATTACTGTAATATTATTTGTGAACAATTAATTATTGATTCATATGATGAGAAAAATATTAATTTTATGTGGATATAGATGGAGAAAATTTTTAATGTGACAATTGTTGAAAATTGAAATTTTATCTTTTACGATAAAATAATTCATTTAAATATATTATTATAATAATGGTGATATTTTTACAACGAATGTGGGATATATGAGTATCTGAGGAGGAAGAGTATTTTTGTTGCAATAAATGTTTAAAACATGTTAAACATGTAAATTGGACCCCATTTATTGACTAAAATTTGATTATAGCTTTTGTAAAATCGCCTTGGTTTGTGGATTTGGTCAATTTTTGTTTGGAATTTGGAAAAACTTTCTTACGTAAAGTTGTAGAGAATTGAATTTCCTATAAAAATCATGAGTTTCTAATTTTCGACAAAAGGGCTATTTATTATGAATTATTGAAGTTAGAAGCTCAAAATAATTGATTTTGGAAGTTTAAATTATTTTAAATTAGAAAAACGTTTTTTTCTTACTTTTTCTAGAATGTGGCATGTGCTTATTGAGCTGAAATCAGATTTAAAGAGTGGCGTAGGAATTTTGATATATATAATAATATTAAATTAAATTTTACGCTTTGGTGTTCTAAGCGATTTCTATAAATAGGGTCTTAGGTTAGAATTGAAAATTACACGAAGCTGAAGTTTTCTCTCTATATTATCGGCGTATTCATGTGAGTATTTTGAGTATACTTTGAGTATTGCTTTCTGGTGCAAGTTCAAGTCATAGCTTTATATCGGTGTTTATTTACTAAATCTCTTGTCTCTTTGTGAGGTAAGGGATATTTTTTTTTTCGTAATGATATTTGTTAACGCCAAGATCTTTCTCCACGTCCCAATCACCAAGACGCGCCCAATATCCTGCACATTTCAACAAGTCGACACCAAAAGCTTGACTGCTTTGTAGTCGAGGATAGCTCGGCGTGAGTCGATCTGACAGCGATCACTGAGGTTAACAATGGAGAGAAAATATTATCTAATGCCTAAGATAGAATAATAATAATAATGATGAATGAATGTGTTACTTACCCTCTTATGTGATCTTAGCCCCATGCATACTCCACTCCCGGTTTACCGTGCCACTCATCACTTCCTGACACCTTTTTCCCCACTTAGGTCATTTTCGGTAGAAAGTAAGCATTACTTCCACACTACTTGCCTTTGTTTTCCACCGCCGGTCATCTGAGTCCCGTCCTCATTAATGTCATGCAGAAAGGTGGCCGACACAATAGTCAACTGTCACTTGGTATAATGATTACTGGTCAAAGTTGGGTTAAGTGACAATTTGTATAATGGGCCAATTCAATGACTAAGCCCAAATAATGGAAATGACCCAAGTGGTAGAATCAACCAAAAGAACCCGATGAAATGATCAAATGGCAGGCCCGAACCATTCGGACCAACCAGGACTTAGCATAACATGATCCAAGGGAGGAGCCCATTAAGTTTGGCCCAATAAGGAAAAGGATTATGGCCCAACAATATTATTTCTTCAATATCATTATGTTGAAATATTGATCTGAAGTTTTTTAACAAATTTGGAACTTTTGGTGTCGGAGTTACTATTCACGTATACGGCACTTTATTCACGATCTGCATTATTATTATTCACGAATACGGCACTATTCATCGAAAAATGAAAATTTTTCTTTTTGTCCAAAATATATATTCTGGATACTAGCTTTGATTGTATCCATGTTTTGATCATTCTTGAATTTTACACCACTATAATTATTTTTGAGGTATTTTTGGACATGGATAAAACAAAATACGAATCCTTAATCCTTAATCCTTGTCATTTTGTTTCACTGGATTCGTTTCTTTAAAAATATTTTTCATCATCCTCAGTCTTAAATGATGATATTATTGAATATCTTTGGCCTATAGTGCAAAGATGAATGATTTCTGAAGAATATCTTTGGCCGTAGTGCAAAGATGAACAGGTATTTAGATGAACATGACCAACTGATGAATATCTTTGGCCTGTAGTGCAAAGATGAATATTTGATTCCAGATATATATTGATTGATGTTACAGGGATAAAAGATAGACGATGAACTTTTAAATTCATACATAGAAGATAGTAGTTTCATTCTCTACTTAACTCTTCTAATGAATTATTATTTCATTGCGAATATTGATTTAAAATTTGTTGTCTATTGTATTCTATTAGATTTTTCCCTGTTGAAGACTAACGGTAATTTGTTGTATATTATCTTAGTCATAATATTCTTTACTGGGTTAATTGAGCTCACCCTTTTCCTTTTTATTCCATTTTTTCTCGGGAGGCGAGAATATAGCGAGAAATGCGAGTGGGTATGGAATGAAGGTTCTAGAGAGAGTTGTTTAGTAGTCCTCACCATTTTGTAAAATAATGTATCAATAAATGTGATGGGGATTTATTTGAGTATAGATATTGTCTTGAAGATAATATTTGTATTCAAACTCACAGTTTACTATTGTAATAATAAAGTTGTAGTTGTTTACGTACCATGTATTGACAACTTTCAGAATGGGTGATGTATACTATTTTTTGGGGCGTCACGAGGAGTGTTATTCTTTCTTATTGATGAAGAGAACGGTTGTTATTCCAATTCTTATTATTACATTGGAATAACTTTTGTATCTGTGATCTACCCTATACTTGGTGACATTATTCTATTATTACATTTGGAACATCATATACATGTGTTTTACAGGACTGGTTAAAATCTTTGTTATTATTCCTTTGGAACATCACATCGTGTGTTTTTACAGGACTGATTAAAATCTTATTATTATTACATTGGAACATCACATGCATGTGTTTTACGGGACTGGTTAAAATCTTTATTATTACTGTTGGAACATCCTGTCGGATTGCAAATTTTTTCGACACAGTTTGATTATTATTATTCTGTTAGAATTAAATAATGGAAATGACCCAGTGACGAGATCAACCGAAAGAACCCAATGAAATGATCAAGTAACTGGGCCCAAACCATTCGGACCAACCGAGGACTTAGCATAACATGATCGAGGAGGAGCCCATTAAGTTTGGCCCAATAAGGAAAAGGATTATGGCCCAACATTACCCCCTAGTCTTATATTAAGCAGGTGTTTAATGAAAGACTATAAGCGATATAGGCCACAGGACATAACAAACTATGATAAGTCATAAGAGATCCGAAGTGAAACTCACCAAAGCCCATCAAAATCGATCAAATTGATATCGGGAATAGAAGTGGGAAGCCCGATAGACGCTTGAAGCCCACACGGTGAAGATATTTAGATCTAAAAGCAGACGAAACCTCTTCCCTTCATCATCATTGCGTTGAATTAAATGTGCCGCCCTCAATTATCGTGTAACTGTCAGTATAAAAGGTAAACTTTACCAATTCTGACGGTTTTACTTGCTAATTTGAAATTTGAACCTTTGAGCTTTCTTCTTCTCTGCAAACTTCTTTCTCTGCTTTACGAAATATTAACAATGGTGACCGTAACCTCTGGCCAAAACTCTCCCATTCGTGCGACTCCTGTCAGTATCGTTTCTCCCAACCTAAAACCTAACCAAAAGGGTTCGAGTTCCAACCCCCAATCAACAACCATGGGGGGAAATCCTTCTCTGATCCCTACGCCTCGAGACTTCTTCAAGGGCGAGGAGCAGTTCCCCATACCAACATCCGATTCCTCGATCCACGGAATCGAGATATGAATGCTCGAGGACTCGTTATCGATTCTTGACATATACGCCCATTAGGGCCCCTGCACCAAGCGTATGTATGTACAAATGACCGGACGGTTGGGTCGCCACGCACCATCACTTTCACGGAAAAGGGGTTGCTTACCTCTCCATGTTTTTATTATTACCCTCCTAGGGTTCATAGGATTGGGCTTCGCCCGATTAGTGCCCAACTCCTACATCCACATCCCGGCATTTATTGCCTTACGCCGTGAACTAGGATTGCTCCCTCTGTTGACATCTTCTTCACCCTCTTCTCTGAGTAGGTCAGAGAGCGAGGCTTCAAAATCTTGAGCAAACAATCTCCCAGGCCAACACAGATTCGAGGAGAGGCCCACGATGGATACCCCTTCCGGTGAATGAGGGTTGTACGAAAAGTGGTTTTTATCACGGGACGAGATCTCTTCTCTTCCAGTTGGACTACTTACGATCGGGTCTCTGCGACTTTGGAG
This sequence comes from Panax quinquefolius, assembly GCA_020205615.1. Classification (NCBI taxonomy): domain Eukaryota; kingdom Viridiplantae; phylum Streptophyta; class Magnoliopsida; order Apiales; family Araliaceae; genus Panax; species Panax quinquefolius. The sequence goes on along the minus strand of CM035162.1, from coordinate 11,044,972 downwards.
ACATCTCAGAAAGGCGTTTAAGGGAGATGGCGGACTTTTTGAAGAAGATTCTCTCAAAGAATGGAGTTTCACACTTGACCAAACAAGCCTGGCTATATGACCACAAATGTAAGTTTTAAATAACTTTGTAACATAATTTACGAGATATATAAGTGATCTGAGGTTACATACATGGTTTTTGCGGTGTCTCACGATCAAAGCGAAGCTCCACAGGAGGTGAGAGACACGGAAGATTTTTAGCGAGGATGAATGCGAGATGCAAGTGAAAGAGCATCCGTAGAAGAATCTTCCCGAGTTAATCCCCTACCACCAATCCACTAACTTCTTCCCTTGGTGATGAACCTCAAACCGAGCGAACCCAACATACAGAAGAAAACCTCGGACCTCGTAGAAAAAAAAGATCCGCCAAACGATCCAAATCCACCCAACCGAAACAAACCACGAAAGTGACCACTGAAACACTTTCAAAGCAACCCCCAAACAACCTTCTCAACCGAACCCCGATCCTCCGACTTACGAACCTACCCGGTGAGGAGGAGCCTACTTGATATTCCTTTGCACGATCGGGTTAAGGTCCTTCGTGTAAAGAAAATAAGAACCAAGATAACCCCCGATTGGCGAGAAGAGCTCAAGAGTTCCCACCTCTTCTATCGTCACTCCTCCGACTTCGTCCACGAAATTCAGTGCGATGATGAAGCGAGCGGTCATTGTCCCACCATCCCGAAAAAAAAACATCCATCGATGACCACCCCGGTTCATCTTACGCACCTTCGCCAACCCTTGAACGCACTCCTGCCCGATCCTCCTCTCCCGAAACCATACACGTGGACTCCTCACCAGTTCGCGATGAACCTCCGCCTTCTCCTCCAAGACAAACAAATCCGATTCCAAAGGAGGGGCCATGGCCTCCCCAACAATGTGGCCCCAGACTTCAATGCCCATTTTCCTTCCAACTATTCAATACCTTTGTTCGTGAAACCAAGCGATCATCGGTTGAGAAGCAGATTCGAATGAGGGATCTACTTCGTGAAGGCATGAGCTACTTGGCGAAAATAAACGACTCTCTTCTTTATTTCCGTATTTATCTTTATACTTATATATCGAAAACCGATCAAATAATATTGGAACACATAAGCCAATCTTTGTGTTAAGGCGTCTTCGTCCGAGGTCCCTCGGCCGAATCGAGGAAGAGGCCACGAGGAAGGAGAATGCCCGCCGAAGTCTGCGCCTTGGCTAAAGAGAAGACTCAGCGTGAATGCCTTCTTCATACAAATGAAGGTCTTCAAAAAGAGTTAGCCCAAGCGAGGGAGATGTGAAGGCCTCGATGAAGAACTAAAGTCAACCAAAGCACAACACGAGGAGATCGTCAAAATGAATGTTGACTTGGTTCGGAGGAGGCGAGATAAGGATGGAGAAGATCGAGGAATTAAAGGCGATGCTAAGATCGACCAAGACCATCCATTTGGAGGCGGCGAGAGACTCGTCATCATGAATAAGCGGCTCAAACTCGAAGAAGAAAAATCGAGAACTCAAGGCTCTTGGGACCTTGGGCCTCCTTTAACCGACGACCTTTGCGAAACAAATATGTGAAAAGTATCGGAACTCGGGACGAAATCAACGGGAAATAATGAAGATATATTCCGAGGAGATTCTGAGCTCTGAGAAGTCGTGGCAAGGAGAAAGGCGTGTGCGCCCAACTGGATCCATCCTTACTCGATTCTTCAGACGACGAAGATGGTGCATGAGGCTGATGTTCTTGTTTTTGTTTTTTCTTTCTTTAATTTATAAGATTTGTAAAAATTATCTAATATTGTAATTAGATTAAATATTAATGAAAAATAGCTTCATTCCTTGTGACTTCGGTATATTTATTTTTTGCCAATACTCCAATATTTATTTGAGTGAGAAGATGCATAAACTCCTTCATGGGCTGAACCCGAACTGTTAAATAACAACTAAACATGTCATATAACAGATAAGATGAAGTTAAAGAATGAGGCTTCCCGAACTCAATACTTAGAAAAAATTTAGGTAATTAAGTAAAGGGATACTTATTAGTTACCGAAGTGTGAGAGAGGTCTGCTTCATTAGGAATTTGTTTACCCCGAAAGGCCTAACAAAACCAAAAGATGACATTTGCCTACCACGAAGGGCCTGACAAGGTCTGAAAGATGACACTTGCCTACCCTGAAGGGCCTGACAAGGTCTGAAAGATGACACTTGCCTACCCCGAAGGGCCTGACAAGGTCTAAGTGTCGACAATTGCCTACCACGCGAGGGGCACGACAACGTCTTAAAGATGACACTTGCCTACCACGAAGGGCCGACAAGGTCTAAAGGACCACTTCTTTGAAAAGGCTACCATCGAATGGTCGCAAGTCCACGAACCTCCTAACACCAATGGCGTTTACCTACCACGAAGGGCACGACAAACTCATGGGACCACTGCAAGAAAAGGCTACCATCGAATGGTCGGTGAGTCCACCCGAACCTCCTAACTCCGTTGAAGCCGTCAATGAATGAAGACAAGATTTGTTCGAGAAAAAAGGGAACTTTTATTCATGATGACATAAATATTTACAGACTTCCAATGTACTGACATCATTTTTACTGAAAGTACTTCCTAAGCCTTCCAGCGTGCCAAGTATTCATAATTGCTGACCCATCTAATGCTTTCAATCGATAAGTTCCCGGCTTCGGCACTTCAGTGATTTCATACGGTCCTTCCGGTTTGGCATCGGCTTTCCCAGATTCGAGGTGTAGATGCTTGGCTTCTCTCGAGGACAAAATCTCTACTTGAACCTTGAAACTTTACCCCCTTGTTATAATGCTTGGCCACTCTTTCTTTGATAGGTCGCCTTGATCGATTAAAAGCTTTCTCTTACTTCCTCAAGCAAATCAAGATTGGCCTTAAGCCCTTCCTCATTGTAGATCTCTACGAATTGGTGACTCGAAGACTTGGAGATCCAATTTCAAGCTGGGACTAAGGCATCGATTACCATAGGCGATCTAAAAGGTGAATCCCTGTTGTAGTCCTCGGAGTAGTTCGATTAGCCCATAACACGCTAAGTAGCTCCTCGGCCATCGACCCTTTGGCCGCCCGTCAATCTGGCTTGATCCCATTCAGTGATTACATTAGTCACTTCAACTTGTCCATTTAAGCGTGGATGAGCCCTTTGAAGTCTTTTCATCTTTGAATCCCGATTCTTTCAAAAATGCTTCAAATTTTGATCCCACAACCGCGTCCATTTATGCGATATTACCACCTTAGGAATCCGAAGCGAAATACTCTCGATTCTTTAAAAATTTCAAGCATTCTGTTCGTTATTAACCTAAGTGGTTTTGCTTCTACCCACTTGGTCATATAATCGATGGTAACTATAACAAAAGCCCGACTTGACCTTTTGCTTTTGGTAGTGGACCCGATTATATCAACCCCAGGACAACGAAGGGTATAGGAGATAAGATCGAGTATAGCTCTTACGGTGGGTGATAATGGATAATTTGTTGAGTTGACACTTCTCGCACTTCTTGGCGTATTCGATCGCTTCTTTGAAGATGGTAGGCGATAGTACCCTTGTCGAAGTACTTTATAAGCTAATGATTTAGCCGCCATATGGTCGCCACATATACCTTCATGTACTTCCCGAAGAGCATATTCAGCTTCAGATGGAGTCAGGCATTTCAGTAGTGGAGATGAGAAAGCCCTTGAACGGATCCCCATCAATCGAACAAAATTAGCACTCTTATACTTGATTTTTTTGGCGAGCATCCGATCCAGAAGGTAAGGCGCCATCGCCGGATCGCTTATATATGGAGTCAACCGGCGGTTGGTTCGGTCGATGCACATCACCGATTCATAATGGATACTTAGGATGTTGCAAAATTTCTAAGTAAACCCGATCCATCAAAGCGTTAACATCCGTAGTGGCTAATTTGGAGAAGTGCATCACAATTGAATTGTTATTACGCTCGACCCTTGAAACTCATAGGATTGGAAATCTTTGAAGTTGTTCCTTGATTACATTAGATATTTGATCATTTTGGGCCTCGAGCTTCGTATTCCCGAGAAAGTTGCTTAACGACTAAGCGAGAATCATCGAAGATGATTATTCTTTGCACTTCAAGACTCTTTCGTCGTCGTAACCGTAACCTGCAAGTACCGCCTCATACTCAGCTTCGTTGTTTGTCGCTTTGAACTAAAATCTGATGGCCGGTTGTACTTTGAATCCCTCCGGACTCGTCAGAATAATCCCTGCTCCACTGATGTCCGTGATGGAAACCCATACGCATCTGGCGTCCATGAACTCTCGCCTCTTTGAAGAAGGCTGCAAGCGCTTCTGTCAGATCCTTGACACACATCACAACTTCATCGACTTGAGAAAGCGAGCATTCAACAACAAAATCAGCCAATGCTTGTCCTTTGATGGCGGTTCGGGGATGATATTCAATGAAAAATTGGGACAACTCCATCGTCCATGCAACTAATCTCCCCGATACCTCAGGTTTGCCCATAATCTTCTTCAAAGGCTGATCTGTATATATTATTACCAATCTACCACGGAAGTATTGCCTAAGCTTTAGACTAGCGAGTTATTAAAGCAAAAGCAAACTTTTCAATGTTCGGTACCTTGTTTGACATCCGAAGGACATGGCTTACATAATAAACAAGGGTCTTTGCTACCCCAACTTCACGCACCAAAAGCGCTCCCATCGCCAACGAACTAGGCGCTAAGTACAAATATAGGGGTTAAATGGAGGCGGGCTTCACCAACAAAGGCGTAGAAGATAAGTAGGACTTGATGCTCTGAAAGGCGTCCTCACACTCTCGAAGTCCATCAAAAGCGTCTTTGCATTCTTTACCCTTTCAATGTATCAAAGAGCGGTAGACATCTCTTTCGCCGACTTGGACATGAACCTCCTTAAAAGTCGCAATCCTTCCAATCAGACGTTGAACATCTTTAAATGACCGAGAGTCTTCATGTTCGAGGATCGCTTGAATCTTTTTCTCGGATTGGCTTGATTCCTCTCGGTGACAAGATAACCAGAAATTTGCCACCCCTAGGCCAGAAGGTGCACTTAGTGGGGTTCAATCTCAAATTGTGTTAACGAATTGTCTGAAAGCATTCTTCTAAATCATCCAGATGTTTATGCACCAACATGCTTTTGATAATCATGTCGTCTACGTACACCTCCACATTCCTGCCCTTGGTGATATCGAAGACATGGTTCATCATCCTACGATATGTGGCTCTCGGCATTGATGAGGTAGAAAGTCATTTTCTTTTAGGCATATACCAAGCGATGCGTAATGAGCGCCGTCTTGGTATATCCTCCTTGCACATGGAAATTTGATGATATCCGGAGAATCGTCCATGAAACTTAACAAAGCATACCGAAGTGGCGTCGATGAGTTGGTCGATGTGGGGTAGAGGGTAGAAATCCTTGGACAAGCCTTATTTAGGTCGATTGTAGTCAATGCATACTCGCCCTTTACCATTTTGCTTCTGTACCAGCACCACATTCGCCATCCATTGTGGGTAGTCAATCTCGAAGATGAAGTCAGCTGCCAACAGTTTTACAATCTCTTCATCAATTATTCACGGCGTTGGTGCGAAAATCCTCCTCTTACGTCGGATGGCTTCTTTTGCGGGTACACCTCGATCGATGCTCGGCGATATCCCTGCTTACTCCCGGCATATCCTGAGGCTCCCATGCGAAAATATCAACATAGCATTGTAGGAGCTCCATGAGGTTCGTTCGGAGAGGTTCCGCGAGACGAACCTATTTTCACCGTCTTGTTCTCCGCTTTGGGATGAGCTCTATCTCTCCGTTTCTTAATTTGGCATGACCAGCGGTTTCGAACTACTCTACGTGAAGGGTTCGATCTCTATCGCCGTGGTCCGCTTTACAGCGATACTCCAGCTCCGAAGTGATCTGGCGTTCTATAACACCTTACGGCGAGATCAAGTCCCTTTCACCTCATGAGCCCATGAGTAGTAGGAAATTTGATTTTGAAATGAGGAATAGAGGTTACGACTTGCAAAGCAATTAAAGAGCCTCCTCAAAATAGCATTATAAGCGAGAATCTACATACGACAACATAAAATTTACAAATAATTTCTACTGTTGAAGTAGTTACGAAGATATTTGGCGGTTTAATGGTTCCGACCACCTTGACCGGGTCATTACTAAAACCATATAAAGGAGCCTCTGTCCTATCTCCATCTTTCGCCCATCTAGGTGCATCCTTTGATAAGCGTGGGCATCTGAATATCTCTGAAGACCCATTATCTACCATCATCCGCCCGTATCCATAGAAACACACATGCGATCGGCCAATGATCCTCGTGCGGTTCGATGACTTAGAAGGTAATCTTCATCGATAAAGGAGATTATCAGTACTCGAATAAGGTCTGTCGGTCTTGGGAGGTACCCGCGCTAACGACATAGCCGAATCAAGTAACCGGCGCTTCTTTCCAGCGAGTTTGCGGAAGTACCCCGGTGATGACATCTATCACATGCCTTGCGAGAAACATTAAAATTTGCAAAGCTTCTTTGCTGGCTGGTTGAAATTTCTTTGGAGCAGGCCCTCTGTCTGCTTTGTTGATTAGTTCTGGCGACCACATCTTGAATCAAAGCCCCGCCTTGTACCTTTTTTTCAATAAAGTCCTTCAAACTAGCACAGTTGTTTGTATCATGACCCGAAGCTTGATGGTAGTCACAATACTTACAAGAATTCCCTTTCCCGGGCTTAATGTTATCTCGAGGTGGCTCGAAGATAGGTTGATTCTTAATTTGATCCAAGATAACAACATTACATGCGTGTTGAGTCTTTGTGTACGTCCCTATTCACTCTCGAAATTTTGGAAGCGGACGAACGTCCTCCACTCATCTCCAGCTGTTATACTTCTTGACCCGCCCCGTGGCGGTCTTTATTCCCTTCCATTCATTTTTTTACGGTCTCTATCGGTTACATCCGTCTGTCTCCTTAAGCCGGTCAAAGTAGGGACGTTTGAGGCTGTCCATGGCTTCCTCTCCCACGATATAACCTTCAGCTATGTCGAAGGCTTCAGCGAGACTCTTCGGGTGATGAAACTTTAACTTCTTCACTAACTTCTCCGATTTGACCAGATCTAACCCATTCTGAAACAGTCCAACGGCTTGTAGATCGTTCAGGTCTGTCACTTGGCCGACTGCTTCACGGAACCTCTTCACATATTGGCCTAAAGACTCATTCGAAAACTGTCGAACCTGAGCCAACGAACTAGTTGGTTTTCCCCTTCTTTTGTTGCTCCCAAGTGAGCATGAAATTTCTTGCATGTGCATCCAAGATGAAATTGAATCTGAGGGCAAAGTCCCCATCCTTTGTCGGGCATCCTTTACGAGTGTTGTGACAAAAGTATGACACTTAGCGGCATCGCTAAAGTCATAATAATCCATCGATCGATTCGAGCGCTTTGGGGTCAAGGATCCCCGATCCATCATAACTCTCGATATGGGGCAACTTCTTGGTGGGGTTGACTTTTCTTTAAGAATCTCTACGAAAAAAGGGGATGCCTTCTTTCCGAAGTATCGCCGTTTTTTGTACTTTATTCGCTTAGAAGTTCTTTTAACTCTTTGACGGATACTCTACACCTTCGGTTGAGATGATGCTTCTTTTTTTGGTGACTCCTTCCTCCTCCGAGTAAGCGGTTTCTTACAATAAAGCCTTGATTCTAGAAGGGCTTCTTCGATGTGAGTGTCCACAGTGGTGTACCCTCGATGAGACTCTCGGGAGTACGATCTCTAGATATGCTTCGTCTTTGAGCTCGGGCACTAAGGCGAGAATGAGCAAACAACAAGGGCTTTCTTTGTGGTTTTAGGAATATGATCTCTGGATCGACCTCTTCGTTCTCTCCGATCCTGCTCCTTAGAATCGACAGGGTGATGTACCCTCCTCGATCTTTGAGGAGTAGGGCTTCGGGATCTTCTTCTTTTTCGAGTTCGGCCCCGAGATTCTTGTCCTGAATGAACAGGTTCTTTCCCACTTGGCGTCGCTTCTTCTTGATTTGATCATAAGCGAGCTCTTCGTTTCTCAACTCGCCATCAAGAGCCATACGCTCAACTATATCCTGTCGTTGCTTCACGAAAGTGCTTCCATAGCTCTATCCGCCTCATACGCCATCTTAGCCAGTCGTGAAGCTTTTTCATCCTGGTCCTCTCGGTATCGAGTTCTAGGCGAAGTGCCTTCTACTCATTTCAAAATAGTGGCGGACGCTTTATCCGTCGGGAAGACTAGCCTACGTTTAGCCTTGCCCACAGCCTTAGACCGAAAATCTTCAGGTGATCGTTTGGATGTTGTGCTAGCATGAACACTTATTGCCGGTCCCAAACGATCCTTGACAGACACTCGTGGTGTCGATTCCTTCAGCGACCCTCGGTACGCCGCTTTGGAAATGTAGGTGTTCTACTCTTCACCATGAATACTGACGTAGAACAAACATAGTGTGACGACCCCAAAATAGGTCCATTCCATCCAACCCATTCTGAGTCGCCAAATACATGGTACAGAAACAACTACAACTTTATTATCACAACAATAAAACTGTGAGTTTAAATACAAATATTATCTTCTAGACAATATTTATACTCAAATAAATCCTCATCACATTTATTGATACATTATTTTACAATAATGGTGAGGACTACTAAACAACTCTCTCTAGAACCTTCATTCCATACCCAGAGCTAGTACTCATTATATTATTCGCCTCACGAGAAGAAAATGGAACAACAAGAAAAGGGTGAGCTCAACTAGCCCGATAAAGAATACTATGACTAAGATAATATACAACAAATTATCGTTAGTCTCCAATGAGGAAAAATCGATAGAATACAATGAACAACAAGTTTCGGATCAATATTCGCGGTGAAATAATAATTCATAGAAGAGTTACGTAGAGAATGAAATCTACTATAATCTATGAATTTAACGATCCATCATCAATATTTTATCCACGTAACATCAATCAATATTCATCTCAAATCAAATATTCATCTTTGCACTCTGAGCCAAAAATATTCATCAATCGGTCGTATTCATCTCAACACTGTTCATCTTTGCACTAAAGGCCAAAGATATTCATCGATCGGTCGTGTTCATTTAAACACACGCTCATCTTTGCACTTCTGAGGCCAAAGATATTCATCGATCGGTCGTGTTCATTTAAACACTGCTCATCTTTGCACTCTGGGCCAAAGATATTTTTGAGAAATCATTCATCTTTGCACTACTGGGCCAAAGATATTCATCGATCGGTCATGTTCATTTAAACACCGCTCATCTTTGCACTACGGGCCAAAGATATTCTTGAAATCATTCATCTTTGCACTACTGGCCAAAGATATTCAATAATATCATCATTTAAGGCGAGGATGATGAAAATATTTTTAAAGAAGCGAATCAATTGAAACAAAATGACAAGGATTAAGGATTAAGGATTCTTACTTTGTTTTATCCATGTCCAACAATACCTCAAAAATAATCATAGTGGTGTAAAATTCAAGAATGATCAAAACATGGATACAATCAAAGCTAGTATCCGAATAGATATTTTTACTTAAAAGAAAAATTTTCATTTTTGATTGAATAGTCTTGAAATATTCGTGAATAGAATAGTCAGAGTATCGTGAATAAGTAACTCACACCCAAAGATAGAAATTCCAAAAAAAACATCTTCACGCTTCATGAATAGTACTCGTGAATAGTAACTCGTGAATAGTAACTCATGAATAGTAACTCGTGAATAAGTAACCCCGACATGAAAAAGTTCCAAATTTGATAAAAACTTGGATCAACATTTCAAAGATAATGATATTGAAGAAATAATATCATTACGAAAAAAATAATATCCCTTACCTCAAAGAATCGAGACTTGGAAGGAAAGGTCGGAAGTGATCTTTGAATGAAAATTATCTTGAATAAAGAACTCTCAAAGTATCTAAATACTCACAAAATACGCTCAATAATATAGAGAGAGAAAGAGAAAACTTTGTTTACGGTGTGATTTTCAATTCTAACAGCCCTCTATTTATAGGAAAATGTTAGCCGTAGCAAAGGCAGACTTGACTGCTACACCGATGGCTTTTACTCGCTACTATTGCCACCCACCACATTTGAAATAAAATTCAGCACATTTCTTCACCAACCATAAGTGGGGCCCACTCAATTCTAGAATTTTCCACCAAAATCAATTATAAACCTAATTTCCGAATCCGACACCTCTTAAAATTCACAACAAATCATTCAGTGCATTTTTAACGGTTCAAAATTTGTGGACATATACTCAACTTATATATGTATAACATATCCAAAAAATTACAACGATCCAACAGTCGGATTAAATATTATAACTCACACAATAAAGCTATAATAATAACAGATTTGATCTTTTAATACCTCCAATCAAACAAAATACAAATAAAACATCTCGGCATTAATTCCTTAATAACCACATAAATAAATCCATCATTTATATTCATATAAAATAAATATTTCCTTATCATATGAATCAATAATTAATTATTCACAAATAATATTACGAGAATCACAATTATGACAACCAGTAGTTTCGGAAAGGGGCTTTCAATAAGGATCTCTCCTTCTTGGCGGCATGATTAGGTGACCAAACCTCTCCTTGAAAGCGAACTTTCTAGACATTGCCAATAATGTTATCTAATAATATTATTCAAATAATATGAATTATTGATCCGATAATGGGAAATATCGTGCATTGACAATTATTGAACAACAATAATATAAAATATCAACGCAGCAATTATTGAATCAATAAAATAAAATATTGAGCGATAAATTCTTTGTGAAAATTATTGAGTAGTGCCATCTTACGTGCGAATCAATAATTCAACAATCTTTATGTAATATCTGGTGTCTACTGCAAGTGCAACCACGCGCGTATTGTATTTTAACCACCGGGTATTCCAACAGTCTTAACGGTAACAACTACGCCGTTATTTATAACCACCCAAACTTTGTCGTTTTCCTCATCCAATCGCTTTCCGTTATGGGGCCCACACATGGGCTGCTTGCCAGTAAATACGAATATTCCCCGCGATCACGAATATTCTACGACCAAACGAATATTCCCCGACAGTACGAATATTTTATAACCACTTGCTTATTTTGAAATATTTACGTATTTAACCCTTAACTATCCACATTAATCAAATCAACCCTTACTATTTCAAAATAATAAATAAAGGAAATTCCTTTTTATTTAAAAAATTTGAGGTCTTACAACCTCCCCTCCTTATGAAATTTCGTCCTCGAAATTGGACGTCACGTACTCAGTGTTTTGAAAAGGTGAGGATACCTCGCTTTCATTTTCATTTCCAACTCCCGTGTCGTTTCCTCTATAGCATGATTCCTCCACAAAACTTTAACTTGTGGTATAACCTTTTCTTGGCGTGGGACATACTCCTTCCTATCCAAGATCTTTGACAGTACCTCCTCATCATCGTTAAGTCTTCATTATCTAAATGGGTTCTAACTCAATAACGTGGTTCGGTCTCTTTCATATTTTCTGAAATACGGATATGTGAAACACATTATGAACACGAGACATACTTGGAGGTAATGTAAGTCTATAAGGCTACATTTCCTACTCGGTCAACAATTTGAAATGGACCAATAAATCGTGGATTGAGCTTTCCTCTCTTCCTAAATCTTGTAACTCCCTTCCATGGAGCAACTCGCATGACAATACATGATCCCTACATTAAATTCCACATCCTTTCGATGAAGATCCGCATAACTCTTTTTGTCGATCTTGTCTTGCTTTTATATCGTTGTCGAATCATTAGTCATACGCACTAACTTCGGGTCCCAACAATGTTGCTTCACCCACCTCATCCCAACATATTGGAGAAGCGACATTTTGTCCATATAATACTTGAATGGAACCATGCCTATATTTGTTTAATAACTATTGTTGTATGAGAATTCCACCGATGGCAAGTACTTCCCAACTTCATTTCAAAATCTAGGACCACGAGTTTTAATATATCTTCAAGAGTTTGAGTAGTCCTTTTCGATTGCCCATCCGTTTGAGGATGGTATGCAAACTAAATCGCAAATCCGTGCCCATAGCTTTCAACCCAAAAATCATGAAGTGAATCTTGGGTCACTATCCAAAACTATGGATCTGAGGCATGCCATGCAACCTCACAATCTCATTCACGTACATACTAGCAAAGGCGTTCGAGGAATAAGTCTCCGTGTCGCAAGAACCGAAAGCAGATTTGGTTAATCTATCAACAATAACCAAAATAGCATTGATGCCTTGAGAAGCCGTAGGAAGACCCGTAACGAAATCTATGGTAATGTGTTCCCACTTCCATTAGGAATCTCAAGTGGTTGCAGCGGACCCTTAGGTACTAGATGCTCCGCCTTTACACGTTGGCAAGTTAAACACATCGAGATAAACTTTGCAATCTCTCTCTTCATATTATTCCACCAAAATGTATGTCGAAGATCACGATACATTTTAGTACTTCGAGGATGGATTGCAAATGGTGTATTGTGTGCCTCCATCATAATCTTGTACCTCAAATCGTCGAGTCGTTAGGAACATAAAGTCTAGAGTGGACTCAAGTATTCCTTCTTCATCAATTCTCGCTTAGGAATAGCTCCTTCTTGTACTTTCCTCTTCATACGCATCACTCAAGATTCGGTGGCTTGAAAGCAGCGACTTTAACTAAAAGTCGATTATACTCATATATCATCCGTGGGTACCTAGAGTTTTCATCTCCATCTCTATTATTTGTAAATTATACGAAATTAGTCTTTGACAATATCGTTTTCGATTACTTATATCACGATCTTCTACTCACACATCGTCCTACCACGTTCGCTTTTCGAGGATGGCATGGTGAACATGTCTTTGAAATGAGTCTCCTCTTGAGTTCTTGAAGCTCTTCCCACATTCCTTGCTCCATTCGAATTTTGTATCTCTACGAGTTAAATTTGCGATAATGGAATAGCAATTCGAGAATATCCTTCAACGAATCTCAGATAATAACCTTGCTTAAGCCTGAAAGCTACGTATTTCGATTCTCGACTTAGGTTGCTCTCAATCGTGACTCATATCCCAATCTTGGATAAGACGTCACAATGACACCTATCGGTTCTTACTATCGCATGCGAATATGGCGTCCCTACGGAGAGTGCGGCGGTGAATTCCACAAAGGAAGTCACAAAATAAAGGCTCAGTACCAAATTCTATAGTTGAATTTTTAACTCACGAAGTTCAATAGGAGCCATTCGATATGAGATTTTAGAAATGAGTTTTATCTTAGGGTTCAAAGTCGATACAAAATTTAATATCGCTTTGGGAGTAAGCCAAGAAATTCTTTGAAATACGTCGGGAAAAATCAATAACAACGGGAATATTATTCAAATCGGCGTGTCTTTATTCAAATCCATAACATGGACTAAGAAAACTTGACATCCGTAATAAGCGAATGACTTCATGGCTTGATATGAAAATGTTTGATTACAATGGTTTGATTGCTTGAATTGAATAACGAAGTTGCTTAGGAATATGAAAACTAATGACCTTACAAAAGCAATCAATTTGGCATGATGAGTAGTTAACCTTAAAATCACATCAAAAGCAAATATCTCTATAGAAATAAGGTTAATGAGGTAATGTGATAGTGCCAACTGAATCAAACAAGATTTCTAAACAACGAGATGTAATGAAAGTTTCTCCCTAACGGAGTTTCCACAAATAGGTCAAAGTCTAATTTCTCCGTAGTCAAGTTCAAACGTTGGTAAGCAGAGAGATAAAAGAATGGGTAGAACCGGTATCTAGTAAGGTATAATCTTCCCAAGAATTTATAATTAACTAACCGCGTTAACCGTTCGGATTCCTCGTATTTTGACTGGTCACGACAAACGCTCTTCCGTGAATCGTTGTCTTTGACTTTTACGGGACATCCTTTTGAGTTACCATTCATTGGATCGAGTTTCGATATCATAATGATCTCGGCGATATGTCCTTCTTTTCCACAATTATAACATACCTTAAACTGTTGTGGGCGGTTTGGGTGATATATCCCTCTTTCGCATTTGTAACATACGATGGGTGGTCTTTCTCCTCCCTTAGAACTAGTTTCTTTCTTCGGTGCCGGCGTCTTCACATGGTCGTTATTGAATCTCCTCTTTTAAAATCTCCTCCCAACTCGCTTCTTCTATTTTCATGGCCACGATTACCACCACGGAGTGGGTTACCGCCTTTGTCCGTATTCTTCTTTCTCCACTTTGGTTATCGTTATTCGATGACTCGCTATCTTTGGTATGATCTCGTTATGGTCCCTCGGTTGAACGCATACTCGTTATCTCGCTTCTAACAATTGAGCCCATTTACAACATCTCGAATAGAGAAAATTTATGAGAAATGAGATATTGACGTATCTGGGTTTCAAACCTCTCGAAACATCCGCGTCATAATGCGTTCCTCATTCTCCACCAAATGAGGTGCAAACTGGATAACTCCATGAACTTCGCTTTCATCTTTGGGACACCGTCATGTTATTCGCTCCAATCTAATAAACTCCACTTCCTTCGTATACGACGAATACTTTCGAGGAAGTACTTCATTATTGAGCATTCAAACGCGTCTCCCATGACATCTTTGAGTGCGGTTTGAATGGGGTACGCCCATAGATTCCCACCGATGTCGCCTTCGCCACGGAACATAAAAGTAGCGAATGGAACTTTCTGTTCTTCGCATCCCAAGACATCGAATATCTTGATAATTTGCTTGACCCATGTTTCCGCCATGATCGGATCGGCTTTCCCTGCACTCGGTGGTCCCAACTCTTTGAACGTCTTTTGTGACCACCCGTGAATTGCTATCATCTCCTCCTCGTATTTTGAACACGAGTCTCCTCGTCGATTTTGCATGAAGCTGCAAAAACTTCTAAACATCCCCTCGTTCATCATCTCGCTCGGTTGGTGTTATTCACGGGAGGTACATTGCCACTGCTGTTGCGTT
The DNA here is from genome assembly GCA_020205615.1 of Panax quinquefolius. Classification (NCBI taxonomy): domain Eukaryota; kingdom Viridiplantae; phylum Streptophyta; class Magnoliopsida; order Apiales; family Araliaceae; genus Panax; species Panax quinquefolius. The sequence goes on along the minus strand of CM035162.1, from coordinate 11,029,910 downwards.
CTCCTCGTTGTTAAGTACAGGCATCTCCACGGTCTCATTTACACCACTATTAATATTCTCATCGACATTCTCATTCCATCATCATAAAACAAGGGTTAATTAAGGAAATCAATCACATAATATCCCTATATCTTGACGACAACTAACAAATAAGCTTAGGTAGGACACACTAGCGAAGGATTTACTCGTCTCTCCCTCCTAGTTCTATTCCCGATCTCCGCCAGAGATCATATCCCTAAGCTCGATACCAGTATGGCGACCCCAAAATAGGTCCATTCCATCCAACCCATTCTCGAGTCGCCAAATACATGGTGCGAAACAACTACAACTTTATTATCACAACAATAAAGCTGTGAGTTCAAATACAAATATTATCTTCTAGACAATATTTATACTCAAATAAATCCTCATCACATTTATTGATACATTATTTTACAATAATGGTGAGGACTACTAAACAACTCTCTCTAGAACCTTCATTCCATACCCCACTAAGTACTCGCATTATATTCTCGCCTCCCGAGAAGAAAATGGAACAACAAGGAAAAGGGTGAGCTCAACTAGCCCGATAAAGAATACTATGACTAAGATAATATACAACAAATTATCGTTTAGTCCAACGAGAGGAAAAATCGATAGAATACAATAGACAACAAGTTTGGATCAATATTCGCAATGGAAATAATAATTCATAGAAGAGTTACGTAGAGAATGAAATCTACTATAATCTATGAATTTAACGATCCATCATCAATATTTTATCCTCGTAACATCAATCAATATTCATCTCAAATCAAATATTCATCTTTGCACTACAGCCAAAGATATTCATCAATCGGTCGTGTTCATCTCAACACTGTTCATCTTTGCACTAAAGGCCAAAGATATTCATCGATCGGTCGTATGTTCATTTAAAACACTTTCATCTTTGCACTACTGTGCCAAAGATATTCATTTTCAGAATCATGTTCATTTAAACACTTTCATCTTTGCACTACAGGCAAAAGATATTTTCGAAATCATTCATCTGCATCATGCCAAAGATATTTAATCGGTCATGTTCATTTTAACTTTCGCTCATCTTTGCACTACTGGGCCAAAGATATTCTTCGAGAAATCATTCATCTTTGCACTCTGGGCCAAAGATATTCAATAATATCATCATTTAAGACCTGAGGATGATGAAAATATTTTTAAAGAACGAATCCGGTGAAACAAAATGACAAGGATTAAGGATTAAGGATTAAGTACTTTGTTTTATCCATGTCCAACAATACCTCAAAAATAATCATAGTGGTGTAAAATTCAAGAATGATCAAAACATGGATACAATCAAAGCTAGTATCCGAATAGATATTTTAGAGGCGAAAGAAAAATTTTCATTTTTAAATTGAATAGTCTTGCCAGATTCGTGAATAGTCCGAGTATCGTGAATAAGTAACTCAGACACCCAAAGATAGAAATTCCATGAAAAAAAAACATCTTCACGCTTCATGAATAGTACTCGTGAATAGTAACTCGTGAATAGTAACTCATGAATAAGTAATCGTGAATAGTAACCCCGACATGAAAAAGTTCCAAATTTGATAAAACTTCAGATCAACATTTCAAAGATAATGATATTGAAGAAATAATATCATTACTGAAAAAAATAATATCCCTTACCTCAAAGAATCGAAGACTTGGAAGGAAAGGCTCGGAAGTGATCTTTGAATGAAAATTGTCTTGAGCAAAGAACTCTCAAAGTATCTAAATACTCACAAAATACGCTCAATAATATAGAGAGAAAGAGAGAAAACTTTGTTTCTGGTGTGATTTTCAATTCTAACTTAGCCCTCTATTTATAGGAAAATGTTAGCCTACAAAGCGGACTTGACTGCTTTACGATGGCTTTACCTGCTACTATTGCCACCCACCACATTTGAAATAAAATTCAGCACATTTCTTCACCAACCATAAGTGGGGCCCACTCAATTCTAGAATTTTCCACCAAAATCAATTATAAACCTAATTTCCGAATCCGACACCTCTTAAAATTCACAACAAATCATTCGTGCATTTTTAACGGTTCAAAATTTGTGGACATATACTCAACTTATATATGTATAACATATCCAAAAATTACAACGATCCAACGGTCGGATTAAATATTATAACTCACACAATAAAGCTATAATAACACCGATTTGATCTTTTAATACCTCCAATCCGAACAAAATACAAATAAAACATCTCAAAGACATTAATTCCTTAATAACCACATAAATAAATCCATCATTTATATTCATATAAAATAAATATTTCCTTATTATATGAATCAATAATTAATTATTCACAAATAATATTACGTAATCACAATTATGACAACCACGGTAGTTCCTCAGAAAGAGGGGGCTTTCAATAAGGATCTCTCTCTTCTTGGCGTATGATAAGGTGACCAAACCTCTCTTGAAGATGAACTTTCTAGACATTGCCAATAATGTTATCTAATAATATTATTCAAATAATATGAATTATTGATCCGATAATGGGAAATATCGTGCGATGACAATTATTGAACAACAATAATATATAAAATATCAACGACAATTATTGAATCAATAAAATAAAATATTGAGCGAAAGAACTCATCGTGAAAATTATTGAAAGTAGTGCCATCTTACGTGCGAATCAATAATTCAACAATCTTGTCTTAATACTGGTGTCTACCGCAGATGCAACCACGCCAGACATCAGTATTTTAACCATAAGGGTATTCCACGATCTTAACTGCAGTAATAACTACGCCGTTATTTATAACCACCCAAACTTTGTCGTTTTCCTCATCCAATCGCTTTTCGTTATGGGGCCCACACATTTCTTGCGCCGTAAATGCGAATATTCCCGACGAGATTTAATATTCCACGACCAAACGAATATTCCCCGACAAGATTTAATATTTTATAACCACTTGCTTATTTTGAAATATTTACGTATTTAACCCTTAACTATCCACATTAATCAAATCAACCCTTACTTATTTCAAAATAATAAATAAAGGAAATTCCTTTTTATTTAAAAAATTCGGGGTCTTACACACGATGCGTGATTGAAAAATACTCGGGACACTAGAACTCAGCCCTCCTTCTAGCGCCAATGATATTAGCAAGATCTTTCTCCACGTCCCAATCACCAAGAGATGCGCCTAATATCCCCGTGATTCAACAAGTCATCACTAAAAGCTTCGCGGCACCGACCAGCCGAGGATAACTTTCGGCGTGAGTCAATCTGAGCGATCACAAGGTTAACAATGGAGAAAATATTATCTAATGCCCGAGATAGAATAATAATAATAATGAATGAATGTCTACTTACCTCTTATGTGATCTTAGCCCCACGATACTCCCTCTCTGGCCATCGTGCCACTCATCACTTCTCGACACCTTTTTCCCCACTTGGGTCATTTTTTCAAAGAAAGTAAGCATTACTTCACACACCTTTGCCATTTGTTTTCCACCATGGGTCATCCGAGTCCCATCCTCATTAATGTCGTATAGAAAGGTGGTAAAACACAATAGTCAATTGTCACTTGGTATAATGATTACTGGTCAAAGTTGGGTTAAGTGACAATTTGTATAATGGGCCAATTCAATGACTAAGCCCAAATAATATAAATGACCCAAGTGACCGGATCCAACCAAAAGAACCCAATGAAATTATCAAGTAACTGGGCCCAAACCATTCAGACCAACCAGGACTTAGCATAACATGATCCAAGGGAGGAGCCCATTAAGTTTGGCCCAATAAGGAAAAGGATTATTGCCCAACAATATTATTTCTTCAATATCATTATGTTAAAATATTGATCTGAAGTTTTTTAACAAATTTGGAACTTTTGGTGTTGTAGAGTTCTTATTCACGATATCGACCTTTATTCACGATATACTATCTTATTCACGAATACTAAGACTATTCATCGAAAAATGAAAATTTTTCTTTTTGTCCAAAATATCTATTACGGATACTAGCTTTGATTGTATCCATGTTTTGATCATTCTTGAAATTTTACACCACTATAATTATTTTTGAGGTATTTTTGGACATGGATAAAACAAAGTACGAATCCTTAATCCTTAATCCTTGTCATTTTGTTTCTTTGGATTCGTTTCTTAAAAATATTTTCATCATCCTCGATCTTAAATGATGATATTATTGAATATCTTTGGCCTGTCATCGCAAAGATGAATGATTTACGAAGAATATCTTTGGCCCGTAGTGCAAAGATGAACAGGTGTTTAGATGAACATGACCAACTGATGAATATCTTTGGCCTGTAGTGCAAAGATGAATATTTGATTCCAGATATATATTGATTGATGTTATAGGGATAAAAGATAGATGATGAACTTTTAAATTCATACATAGAAGATAGTAGTTTGCATTCTCTACTTAACTCTTCTAATGAATTATTATTTTCGCTGTGAATATTGATTTAAAATTTGTTGTCTATTGTATTCTATTAGATTTTTCCCCGTTGAAGACTAACGGTAATTTGTTGTATATTATCTTAGTCATAATATTCTTTACTGGGCTAGTTGAGCTCACCCTTTTCCTTTTTGTTCCATTTTTCTCGTGGAGGCGAGAATATAGCGAGTATTTAGCCTGGGTATGGAATGAAGGTTCTAGAGAGAGTTGTTTAGTAGTCCTCACCATTTTTGTAAAATAATGTATCAATAAATATGATGGGGATTTATTTGAGTATAGATATTGTCTAGAAGATAATATTTGTATTCAAACTCACAGTTTTACTATTGTAATAATAAAGTTGTAGTTGTTTCTGTACCATGTATTGACAACTCAGAATGGGTGATGTATACCTATTTTGGGGGCGTCACAAGGAGTGTTATTCTTTCTTATTGATGAAGAGAACTGTTGTTATTCCAATTCTTATTATTCTGTTGGAATAAACTGTATACGCGGTCTACCCTATACTTGGTGACATTATTCTATTATTACATTTGGAACATCACGTATACTGTGTGTTTTACCAGGACTCGGGTTAAAATCTTTATTATTATTCCGTTGGAACATCCCACATGCGTGTGTTTTACACCGGACCGGTTAAAATCTTTATTATTATTCCTTTGGAACATCCTGCTCGTGTGTTTTACAGGACTGGTTAAAATCTTATTATTATTTCTGTTGGAACATCCATGTCTCAGGTGTTTTACACCGGACCGGTTTCGTCTTTATTATTCTGTTGGAACATCCCGTCGGTGCAAATTTTGCTTGACCTGGTTCCGTTATTATTATTCTGTTGGAATAACTTTGTCATATGCAAAGCACCGCATGCATGGTGATTTCTTTTGTTATTCCATTCTTTATTATACTCGGTTGGTTAAAGTTTCGACTTCTATATTCCATGAAATTAGTAGAATATCCTTGATATTTCAAGGCTTCATCCGAAGATCTTTTCATGGAAATATTCTTTACGATCATTCTTGAATTTTACTCTACAAAAACAAAGATCATGTTGACAATTTGGACGTTAATAATTCCCCGGATAAAATAATTCTTGAACTTGTTTTATTGAATTCTTATATCATTGTCATCATCCTCATGTTTATATTTTGTTGAAAGTCATACGTGGCCTATAAAGTGCATAGATGGACTTGGTATGATTATGACTGAGGATTATTGATTGTAATCATGATCGTAATGTTACAAATGATGTGGTAAAAGTTTTCATTGGCCGTAGTGCATTGATGGACGAGTTGTTGGCATGATCATGACCATTAATGAATACACAAATATTCTTGGCCCGTAGTGCATGGATAATTGTGGTCGTGATACTAAAGAATATCCTTGGCAGTAGTGCGGGGTGATTCGATAATGTGGAATATTTATTAAATTTGAGTCTCAAATGATAATGATGATGAAAACCTTTTAAATCATAAAAGATAGTAGATTTTATTTTCTACTTGACTCTTTTAATGGATTGCTTGTTCATTGCAGATTATACTTGATGTCTATTATATTTTATCGGTTTAACATTGTTGGAGACTAATGATAATTTATTCGCATTATCTTAGTCATAATATTTCTTACTGAAGCTAGTTGAGCTCACCCTTTCTTTCTTTCACCGTTCTCTTCGTGAAATGAGAATATAGGCTGGGACGAGTCGGGAAGCGGAGTGATGGTCCAGAGGATAGCATTAGTAGTCCTCACTATTCTGTGAAAAAGTGTGATAATAATTGTAATGAGGACTCCTTTTGAGTTTGTATAATCTTTAGTAGATGATATTTGTATTCAAACTCACAGTTTATGTTTGTCGTATTGTACACGACAGTTGTATTAGTAAGTTGTATTTGAATTTTGTACCATGTATCTGACAACCTAAGATGGGTAATGTATTCCTAATTTTGGGGGCGTCACAGTTGGTATCAAAGCTTAGGGATATGATCCCTTGTTAAGATGTGAGACTAGAACTAGGAGGGGAGAGACGGGGAATTCCTTCGCTAGTATGACCTACTTAAATTTATTTTGTATTTAAATTGGTTGGTCAGAGTTTAGAGATATTATGTTACATGTCAATTAACCTTTGTTTTGTGGCAGTATCTAAAAATGACATCCGAAAATGTTGAGAATAGCAATGGAGCACAAGAGACCGTTGAGTCTCCACATATCAATAATCAGGAGAATGTGCATCATGAAGGAGACAATCCTCATGCAAACAACAACACTGACCAAATGCTGAATGATGGATTGTTCAGAGGCTTTATGCAATTCATGCAACAGCAGGCAAGAGCGGCTCCTGTCCAACATGTAGGTGGAAACACTGAAAACTCTCGGGCGGTCACCGCTAAATAGTTCAAGGAGCTGGGACCACCGGAGTTTAAGGGAGATCCAAAACCACTTATGGCGGAAGCATGGATAAAGCAGATCACCAAGATATTTGATGTCTTGGGATGCTCCGAGGAGCAAAAAGTTCCCTTTGCCGCCTTTATGTTGCGCGAAGAGGTAGATTACTGGTGGGAATCGGTAAAACGTACTCAACCTATCGTGCTAAAGATGTCTTGGATGGAAGCACCAAGACAAATTCAGCTAGGATGGAGGCACCAAAGGCTGTTCCAGAAAAGTCAAAGCCAGTAGTGCAAGGAAGAGCGTTTGTTGTGACCTCCCAGAGAGCAAGGAACCCGAATGAGGTCATCACGGGTAAGCTTATCATAAACTCTAGCGAAGTCTACACTTTATTTGATACCGGTTCTACCCATTCTTTTATTTCTCCTACTTGCGCTCAACGATTAAATTTAACTCTGGAGAAATAAGACTTTGACTTATCTGTGGAAACTCCGTTGGGAGAAACCTTCATTACATCCACGGTTTATAAGTCTTGTTTGGTTCAAGTTGGTACCCACACATTACCTGTCGATCTTATTGCATTAAAAATACTTGCATTTGATGTAATTCTAGGGATTGATTGGTTAACTACTTATCATACAAAAATTGATTTTTTCGTAAGGTTGTTAGCTTTCATATTCCTAATCGACCTATTATGCGAATTCAAGCAACCAAACCATTAAAATCAATCACTGTCATGTCAAGCCATAAAGCTATTCGTTTATTGAAAAACGGATGTCAAGCTTTCTTAGCTTTCATGTCACGAATCTAAACAAAAATACGTCCGCTTTTGAATAATATTTCTATTGTTAATGAATTTCATGACGTATTCTCAAGAACTTCGGCCTACCCCAGGCGTGAAATTGAATTTTGTATCGGGCTTGAACCCGGTACAAAACCCATTTTCAAAGCCCCATATCTAATGGCTCCTATTGAACTTTAGGAGTTAAAGACTCAACTGCAGGAATTGTTAAACATTGGCTTTATTCGTCCTAGTACTTCTCCTTGGGGTGCTCCTGTTCTATTCGTGAAGAAGAAAGATGGGAGTATGCGACTTTATATTGATTATCGGGAGTTGAATCATGTCACCATCAAAAATAGGTACCCATTGCCACGTATTGATGACCTATTTGACCAGTTGTAATGAGCCAAATTCTTTTCAAAGATTGATCTTCGTTAGGATATCACCAATTGAAGATTAGAACAGATGATATTCCAAAGACGGCTTTGAGAACTCCGATGCGGGCATTATGAATTCTAGTCATGTCCTTTGGATTGACTAATGCTCCTGCTGCCTTCATGGATATGATGAACCGAGTATTCAAGGAATATTTGGATCATTTTGTGGTCGTCTTTATTGATGACATCCTCATATATTCCAAAAGCCGTGAAGATCATGAGGAACACTTGAGGTCGATACTCAAAAGCTTCGTGAATACAAGCTTTATGCCAAGTTGAAGAAATATGAGTTACGGCGAGGAAGTAGCATTCCTTGGGCACGTGGTATCAAGTCATGGAATATCTGTTGACCCAAAGAAAGATTGAAGCTATTCAAAGTGGGAGCAACCTAAATCGATGATCGAAATCACGTAGCTTTCTCGCTTAAGTGGTTATTATCGAGATTCGTAGAAGGGTTTTCTCGAATCGCTACTCCACTAACTCGGTGACTCGTAAAGATACAAAGGTCGGTTGGAGCGAGGAATGTGAGAAGAGTTTTCAAGAACTCAAGAGGAGACTCATTTCAAAGATCTGTTACGACAATACCATCCGGTTCGGAGGATTTGTCATCTACGGTGATGATGCTTGGGCAAAGGTTAGGATGTGTTCTCATGCAACATGGGAAAGTCATAGCTTTATGCCTCACGACAACTCAAAGAATATGAGAGGAATTATCCTACTCATGACCTAGAGTTAGCATCTGTTGTCTTCGCACTTAAAATTTGGAGGCATTACTTGTATGGGGAGAAAGTGGAGATCTTTACGGATCTTAAAAGCCTCAAATATTTCTTCACTCAAAAGGAACTCAACATGCGACAACGACGTTGGCTTGAAGCTGTTGAAAGATTATGATCATAAGATCAATACCATCCCGGAGAAGTTTAACGTGGTAGGCGGCGCATTGAGTAGTAAGATCATATGCGAATGCGAAGCAGTAATATTGTCAACGCAAAGGCCCATTTTGTATGACTTGCAAAGGATGGAGATAGAGATAAAGACTCCAGGGACCCACGTGATGATGGAAAATATACAAGTAGAACCGACTTTAATTAATAAAATTAAAGCTGCTCAAATTACGATCCCGGATCCGGGTGATGCGTATGAGGAAGAAAGTGCAAGAAGGTGCGATGCCAGAAGCAAGAATCGATGAAGAAGGAATACTTCGAGTCAACTCCAGACTTTGTGTTCCTAATGACCTTGATTTAAAGTATAAAATCATGATGGAGGCGCACAACACACCGTTTGTAATCCATCCTGGGAGTACCAAAATGTATCATGATCTTCGACATACATTTTGGTGGGGCAATATGAAGAGAGAGATAACGTTGTTTATCTCAAGGTGTCTAACGTGTCAACGAGTTAAGGCGGAGCATCAAGTACCAAAAGGTCCATTGCAACCACTTGAAATTCCAGAATGGAAGTGGGAGCACATTACCATGGATTTCGAGCATTGGTCTTCCCAAGGTTTCTCAAGGCATAGATGCGATTTGGGTCATTGTTGATAGATTGATTAAATCGCGCTCATTTCACCGATACGAGAGACTTATACACTTGAACGTCTTGCTTCGTATGTACATAAATGAGATTGTAAGACTGCATGGTATGCCAGTATCCATAGTTTCTGATCGAGACCCAAGATTCACTTCACGATTTTGGGTTAGTTTGCAGAAAGCTATGGGCACAGATTTACGATTTAGCTCAGAATATCATCCTCAGACGGACGGACAGTCGGAGAGGACTATTCAAACTCCATTCACTTTGTGCTTAGTACTCTACAGATTTACGATTTAGCTCGGCATATCCATGAAGGCAGCAGGAACATTAGTCAATCCAAAGGACATGACTAGGAATTCATAATGCCCGTACCGAGTTCTGAAAGCCGTCTTTGGAATATCATCGGTTCTAATCATCAATTGATGATATCCGGAACGAAGATCAATCTTTAAAAAGAATTTGGCTCCTTGCAACTATTCAAACAGGTCATCAATACGTGACAATGGGTAACTATTTTTTATGGTGACATGATTCAACTCCCGATAATCAATACAAAGTCGCATACTCCCATCTTCTTCTTCACGAATAGAACAGGAGCACCCCAAGGAGAAGTACTAGGACGAATAAAGCCAATGTCTAATAATTTTTGCAGTTGAGTCTTTAACTCTTGAAGTTCAATAGGAGCCATTCGATATGGGGCTTTGGAAATAGGTTTTGTACCGGGTTCAAGATCGATACAAAATTTAATTTCACGTTCTGGGGGTAGGCCAAAAAATTCTTCAGAAAATACGTCAGAAAATAGTCCCTCTGGTGAGTACTAAGCTTCTTAAACCTTTGTTTTTGCCTCCATTTCTGCCATTTCTTGCTGAAAACTGAAACTGCAGCCTTAAAACTACAGCCAATATCCTTTAAATCTCTCTCTTTGTGCTTAGTACTCTGCCATTCAAGATCTATGTTGTAATACCCCGAATAGTCAATTAATCTATTAATTGTTATTATTAATAAATAAAATTTTATTATAACTTAGATAATATAGTTGGAGTTTTTTTCCACATAGATCGTGGTACCTAACTTATAGGAGTATTTGTTACTCTTAATTAAAATACAAATGTAATTATATTTAAGTATAAATAAAATTTTATTATAAGCTTAATATAATAATATCGTGACTTTATAATAGAATCCTAGTTTTGATTGCGGTTGGTTATTTTTCCCAACTACGTTTAACAATCACGTTTAACACGTTTGGGATCAAGAGTTATAGTAGAAGTGAGTTAGACAAAAAGAAAAGTAATTTGGACAAAAAGAAACGATGTGGCGAGGCCCTCTTTTTGGTCTTTCCCAATCCCAATCTCTTCTTCTTGGTATGCGTGATCGTGTAGTACCCCTACCCCTACCCCTACTCCTACCCCTACCCCTACCCCTACCCCTACCCCTTACCCACTTATTTTATAAGTACTATATATACTATAATATACACACCCTTAGCTAATGAAATTATACAGAAAGAGCGAGAAGCAGAGTTCATTCATGGATAAACAAAAAGGTAGAATCAGTAGAGTTATGTTGCCATTTTTAGCCCATGGCCACATTTCCCCATTCTTTGAGCTAGCCAAGCATCTCTCAAAAAGAAATTGTAATATATTCCTCTGTTTCACCCCAATCAATCTTAGCTCCATCAAGAATGCAGTATCCGATAAGGATTCCTCGCTTCTATAAAACTAGTAGAGCTTCATCTTCCATCTTCCCCTGATCTTCCTCCTCACTACCACACCACAAATGGCCTCCCTTCCCATCTCATGATCCCACTCGAAACGCGCTTTGATACAAAGAAGGCCCCACCTTCTCTCGAAATCCTTAAAACCTTAAACCCGATTTGCTTATTTATGATTTCAATCCCTCATGGGCACCGGAGATAACCCGTCTCACAATATTAAATAGTTTGTTTCATAATTGGTGGAGCAGCCTCCTCTTCCATGAGCCTACATAGTTTCAAAAACCCAGGTGAAAAATACCCATTTCTAGATTTTGATGATAACAGTAATATTACCCCTGAACCACCTTCAGCAGATAACATGAAGCTATTAATTGATTTTATGACTTGTTTCGAACGATCTTGCGACATTATTTTGATTAAGAGTTTTAGAGAACTAGAAGGGAAATATTTTGATTTTTTTTCCACTTTATCTGATAAAACTGTGGTTCCTGTTGGTCCACTCGTTCAAGATCCTATGGGTCATAATGAAGATCCAAAACAGCAAGCGGTTTATAAAGCGGCTCGACAAAAAAATTTGAATCTACAAAGTGGTGTTTATTCGCTTTGGAAGTGAGTGTTTTCTCCAATGAGGAATTGGAAGAAGTAGCGATTGGGCTAGAGATTAGCATGGTTAATTTCATATGGGTGTGAGATTAATTCAAGGAGAAAAAGGGGTTTTACGGAGGGGTTTGTTCAAAGGTAGGAGACAGAGGATTGGTTGTGGAGGGTGGGCTCCACAGGCAAGAATTTTAGGACATTCAAGCACACCGGTGGGTTTGTGAGCCATTGTGGGTGGAGTTCTATTACTTGAGAGTATGAAGTTTGGGGTTCCGATAATTGCCATGGCAGGGCATTTTGATCACCTTTGAATGGTAAGTGGCATGAGGTTGGTGTGGGCATGGAGGTTGTGAGAGATGAAAATGGGAAGTATAAGAGAGAAGGGATTGCAGAGGTAATAAGAAAAGTCGTTGTGGAGAAAAGTGGGGAGGTTATCAGGAGGAAAGCAAGGGAATTGAGTGAGAAAATGAAAGAGAGAGGAGAGCAAGAGATTGATAGGGTAGTGGAGGAGCTAGTACAAATTTGTAAGAAGAAGAAAGATGAACAATAGTAGTAGTAATAAACTAATTTTTTTCCCCTTTAAAATCATTTGGAATGCGCTTAGGTCTGGTTTTGAACTCTTTTCTTTGTATACTGATGAATATCTTTGGCCTGTAGTGCAAAGATGAATATTTGATTCCAGATGTATATTGATTGATGTTACAGGGATAAAATATTGATGATGGACTGTTAAATTCATAGATTATAGTAGATTTCATTCTCTACGTAACTCTTTCTATGAATTATTATTTCCACTGCAAATATTGATTTAAAATTTGTTGTCTATTGTATTCTATCGATTTTTCCTCGTTGAAGACTAACGATAATTTGTTGTATATTATCTTAGTCATAATATTCTTTCTTGGGCTAGTTGAGCTCACCCTTTTCCTTGTTGTTCCATTTTTTCTTCTCGGGAGGCGAGAATGTAGCGAAAGTATCTTAGTGGGGTATGGAATGAAGGTTCTAGAGAGAGTTGTTTAGTAGTCCTCTCACCATTTTGTAAAATAATGAATCAATAATTATGATGGGGATTTATTTGCGTGTGGATATTGTCAGAAGACAATATTATATTTAAACTCATTAAGTATATATTGTCGTATTTCACACACGACATTTGTATTATTGAAGTTGTAGTTTGCTTCTTGTACCATGTATTTGGCGCACTCAGAATGGGTGTTGTGTATACCTATTTTGGGGGCGCCACAGTTGGTATCGAGCTTAGGGATATGATCTCTGGCGGAGATCGGGGAATAGAACTAGGAGGAGAGACGAGTAAATCCTTCATTTAGTGTGTCCTACCTAAGCTTATTTGTTAGTTGGTTAGTATATAGGGATATTATGTGATATATTGATTTCCTTAATTAACCCTTATTTTATGGCGATGATTTGAGAATGTCGTGAGAATATTAACAAATGGAGCAAATGAGGCCAGTGGAGATGCCTCTGACTCACCAACGAGGAGAACGCGTAACAGAGTGGTAATGTTCCTCCGTGTGAACAACACCGAAAGCGAGATGATGAGCGAGGGATGTTTAGAAGCTTTTTGCGATTCATGCAAAAATCGGCGAGGAGACTCGTGTTAAAAATACAGGAGGAAATGATAGCAATTCACGGGTGGTCATGACCAAGCGATTCAAAGAGTTGGGACCACCGACTGGGAAAGCCGGATCCGATTAAAGCGGAGGCGTGGGTCAAACAAATTACCAAGATATTCGATGTCTTGGGATGCACGGAGAACGAAAGTTCCATTCGCCGCCTTTATGTTCCGTGGCGAAGGCAGACATCGGTGGGAATCGTGAAGCGCACTCCATCCTTTCACTGACTCAAAGACGTGTATGGAGACGTTTAGAAGCAGTTCAATGACAAGTACTTCCACGAAAAGTATTCGCTATATGAAGGAAGTGGAGTTTATTAGACTAGAAGCGAGAATAACATGGCGGTGTCCCAAAGATCGAGGCGAAGTTCGGCGGAGTTATCCGAGTTTACACCTCATTTGGTGGAGAATGAGGAACGATGACGCGGATGTTTCGAGAGGTTTGAAACCCGAGCATACGTCGATATCTCATTTCTCATAAATTTTCTCTCTATTCGGATGTTGTCACATGGGGCTCGGTTGTTAGAAGCGAGATAACGAGAAACGTTCAACCGAGGGACCATAACGAGGATCATATAGAAGATAGCGATCATCGTAATAACGATAACCGGCGGAGAAAGAAGAATCTGATTAAAGGCGGTAACCACTCTGGTGGTAATCGTGGCCATGAAAATAGAAGAAGCGAGTCGGGAGGAGATTTTAAAAGAGGAGATTCAACAACGACCATGTGAAGACGTCGGCGCCAAGAGATGAACTAGTTTTAAGGGAGGAGAAGCGACCACCCCGGTCGTATGTTACAAATCTTGGGAAAGAGGGACATATCACCCAAAGCGCCCACAACAGTTTAAGGTATGCTATAATTGTGGAAAAGAAGGACATATCGCCGAGATTAGACGATATCGAAACCAGATCCAATGAGGAATGGTGACTCAAAAGGATGTCCCGGAAAAGTCAAAGTCAACGGTTCTTGGAAGAAGCGTTTGTCGTGACCATTCAAAATGCGAGGAACCCGAACGAAGTTAGACAGGTTAGTTAATTATAAATTCTTGAAGTATATACCTTACTAGATATCGGTTCTACCCATTCTTTTATCTCTCTTACTTGCGCTTCAACGTTTAAACTTGACTCGGAGAAATTAGACTTTGACCTATCTGTGGAAACTCCGTTAGGAGAAACTTTCATTACATCCGTTGTTTAAAAATCTTGCTTGATTCAAGTTGGCACTATCACATTACCGTTAACCTTATTCAAAAGAGAGATATTTGCTTTTGATGTGATTTTAAGGTTAACTACTCATCATGCCAAATTGATTGCTTTTGTAAGGTTGTTAGTTTTCATATTCCTAAGCAACTCGTTGTTATTCAATTCAAGCAATCAAACCATTGTAGTCAAACATTTTCATATCAAGCCATGAAGTCATTCGTTTATTACGGATGTCAAATTTTCTTAGTCCATGTTATGGATTTGAATAAAGACACGTCGATTAGAATAATATTCCTGTTGTTATTGATTTTTCGGACGTATTTCTGAAGAATTTCTTGGCTTACTCCCAAAGCTCGATATTAAATTTTGTATCGACTTTGAACCCCAGACAAAACTCATTTCTAAAATCTCATATCGAATGGCTCTATTGAACTTCAGGAGTTAAAATTCAACTATAGAATTTGGTACTGAGCCTTTATCTTGTGACTTCCTTTGTGGAATTCAAAGCCGAACTCTGTAGGGGACGTCATATTCGATGCGATAGTAAATCGATAGGTGTCATTGTGACGTCTTTATCCAAGATTGGGATATGAGTCACAGTTGAGAGCAACCTAAGTCGATGAATCAAATCGTAGCTTTTAGGCTTAGTTGGTTATTATCGGAGATTCGTGGAAGGATTTTCTTGAATCGCTACTCGATTAACTTAACTGACTCGAAAAGATACAAAATTCGTATGGAGCGAGGAATGCGAGAAGATTTTCCAAGAGCTCAAGAGGCGACTCATTCAAGCGCATATATCTAACCATACCATCTTGGAAAAGCGAACGTGGTGGTATGACGCGTTGAGTAGAAGATCATATGCTTGGAACGAGTACGATGATGTCAAGTATACGATAGAGCCAACTTTAATAGAAAAAGTTAAGGTTGCTCAAGCCACCGAACCCGGGATCGGCGCGTATGAAGAAGAAAGTCTGAAGAAGGAGCAATTCGGGAGGCGAGAATTGATGAAGAAGGAATACTTGAGTCCACTCTAGACTTTGTGTTCTAACGACTACGATTTGAAGTACAAGATTATGATGGAGGCACACAATACGCCATTTGCAATCCATCCTGGAAGTACTAAAATGTATCGTGATCTTCGACATACATTTTGGTGGAACAATATAAGAGAGAGATTGCAAAGTTTATCTCGATGTGTTTAACTTGTCAACGTGTAAAGGCGGACATCTAGTACCTAAGGGTCCGCTTAAACCACTTGAGATTCGAAATGGAAGTGGAACATATTACCATGGATTTCAATTCACGGGTCTTCCCGCGGTTTCTCAAGGCATCAATGCTATTTGGGTTATTGTTGATAGATTAACCAAGTCCGCTCATTTCTTGCCGATCGAGAGACTTATTCCTTGAACGCTTTTTTCTCGTATATACGTAAATGAGATTGTGAGATTGCATGGCATGCCAAGTATCCATAGTTTTAGATCGTGACCCAAGATTCACTTCATGATTTTGGGTTAGTTTGTAGAAAGCTATGGGCACTAATTTACGATTGGCTTTGGCATACCATCCCCAAACGGACGGACAATCGAAAGGACTACTCAAACTCTTGAAGATATATTAAAACTCGTGTCCTAGATTTCAAAGGAAGTTGGGATAAGTACTTGCCATTGGTGGAATTCTCATACAACAATAGTTATTAAACAAATATAGGCATGGTTCCATTCAAGCATTATATGGACAAAAATGTCGTTCTCCAATATGTTGGGATGAGGTGGGTGAAGCAACATTGTTGGGACCCGAAAGTTAGTACATATGACTAATGATTCGACAACGATACTAAAGCAAGACAAGATCGACAAAAGAGTTATGCGGATCTTCATTGAAAGGACGTGGAATTTAATGTAGGGGATCATGTATTGTTGCGAGTTTCTCCATGGAAGGGAGTTACAAGATTTGGGAAGAGAGGAAAGCTCAATCCACGATTTATCGGTCCATTTCAAATTCTTGACCGAGTAGGAAATGTAGCCTATAGACTTGCGAGTATATCTCGTGTTCATAATGTGTTTCACATATTTGTACCAGTAAATATGTGAAAGACCCGAACCACGTTATAGAAGTTAGAACCAGGACGAGATAATAGAAGACTTAACGTATTAAGAGGTACTGTCAAGATTTTGGATAGGAAGGAGCATGTCCTACGTCTGAAGGTCATACCACAAGTTAAAGTTTTGTGGAGAAACCATGCTATTGAGGAAATGACACGGGAGTTGGAAACGGAAATGAAAGCGAGGTATTCTCATCTTTTCAAACACCAGAATGCGTGACGTCAATTTCGAGGACGAAATTTCATAAGGAGGGAGGTTGTAAGACCCGAAATTTTTAAATAAAAAGGAATTTCCTTTATTTATTATTTTGAAATAGTAAGGGTTGATTTGATTAATGTGGATAGTTAAGGGTTAAATATGCAAATATTTCAAAATAAGCAAGTGGTTATAAAATATTCATTGTTGTTGGGAATATTCGTTTGGTCGTGGAATATTTATGTATTGATCGGGAATATTAAATGCGACGACGGTAGCGACCATGTGTGGGCCCCATAACTGAAAGCGATTGGATGAAGAAAGCGACAAATATAAGTTGTTTTAAATAACTACAGTAGTTATTTACAATTAATCATTGTTAAAATACCCGGTGGTTAAAACACACTAATCTGGCGTTGTTGAGCAAGAAGACACCAGTATTGCACCAATTATTGATTCTTACGTAAGAAGACTTTACTCAATAATGGTTACTGAATTATTCTTATTCGATATTTTATTGAGTTAATAATTGTTGCGTTGATATTTTATATTCTTTGTTGTTTCAATAATTGTCATTACATTATCTTTCATCATCGAAGCAATAATTCATATTATCCCGAATAATATTATTAGATAACATTATTGACAATGTCTAGAAAGTTCATCTAAGAAGAGGTTTGGTCACCAAATTGCTTGCCGCCAAGAAGAAGAAATTCTTATTGGAAAGCCCCTCTTCCCAGAACCGCCTGGTTGTCAATATTGTGATTACGTAATATTATTTGTGAATAATTAATTATTGATTTATATGATGAGAAAAATATTGATTTTATGTGGATATAGATGGAGAAAATTTTTAAATGACAATTGTTGAAAATTAATATTTTATCTTTTTCTGATAAAATAATTCATTTAAATATATTATTTTAATAATATATTAACGGTGATATTTTTACAACGAATGTGGGATATATGAGTATACGAGGAGGAAGAGTATTTTTGTTGCAATAAATGTTTAAAACATGTTAAACATGTCGATTGGACCCCATTTATTGGTGAAATTTGATTATAGCTTTGTAAAATCGACCGTTTATGGATTTTTGGTCAATTTCTATTTGGAATTTGGAAAAACTTTCTTCTGCAAAGTTGTAGAGAATTGAATTTCCTATAAAACTCATGAGATTCGAATTTTCTGATGAAAGGGCTATTTATTATGAATTATTGAAGTTCTGAAGTTCAAATAATTGATTTTTGGAAGTTTAAAATATTTTTAATTACAAAAACGTTTTTTTCATTTTTGAAACTCATTTAACATGTGGTTAGGAGGCTGAATTCAGATTGTTAGTGTGCGTATGAAGTTGTGGAAAAATTATAATATAATTTATTAAATTTTCGCTTTGGTGTTCTAGCAATTTCTATAAATAGGTGCTTAGGTTAGAATTGAAAATCACACCGTAGCTCAAGTTTTCTCTCTTTATATTATCGAAGCGTATTCTTGTGAGTATTTTGAGTATACTTTGAGTATTGCTATACGGTGCAAGTCCAAGTCATAGCCTATATCCAGGTGTTTCAATTGTAAGAAATCTTGATCTTTTCGAGGTAAGGGATATTATTTTCTTCTCAAATGATATTATTTCTTCAATATCATTATATTTGAAATGTTGATCTCAAGTTTTATCAAATTTGGAACTTTTTCATGT
Source organism: Panax quinquefolius (assembly GCA_020205615.1). Lineage (NCBI taxonomy): Eukaryota > Viridiplantae > Streptophyta > Magnoliopsida > Apiales > Araliaceae > Panax > Panax quinquefolius. Next base: position 11,011,175 of record CM035162.1, on the reverse strand, counting down.
CGGGGGGTTACTATTCATGAGTTACTTATTCACGAAAGTTACTATTCACGAGTACTATTCATGAAGCGTGAAGATATTTTTTGTAAAATTTTTATCTTTTGGTGTCTCTGAGAGTTCTTATTCACGATACTGGCACTATTCAATAGAAAAATAAAATTTCTTCTTTTGTCCAAAATATCTATTCGGATACTAGCTTTGATTGTATCCATGTTTTGATCATTCTTGAATTTTACACCACTATGATTATTTTTGAGGTATTTTTGGACGTGGATAAAACAAAGTACGAATCCTTAATCCTTAATCCTTGTCATTTTGTTTCAACCGGATTCGTTTTTTAAAATATTTTTCATCATCTTGATCTTAAATGATGATATTATGGAATATCTTTGGCCCGTAGTGCAAAGATGAATGATTTGAAGAATATCTTTGGCCCAGAGTGCAAAGATGAGCAGTGTTTAAATGAACATGACTAAGTGATGAATATCTTTGGCACTGTAGTGTAAAAAAGATGAATATTTGATTCGGATGTATATTGATTGATGTTACAGGGATAAAATATTGATGATGGACTGTTAAATTCATAGATTATAGTAGATTTCATTCTCTACGTAACTCTTCTATGAATTATTATTTCCGCTGCAAATATTGATTTAAAATTTGTTGTCTATTGTATTCTATCAAATTTTTCCCTGTTGAAGACTAACGATAATTTGTTGTATATTATCTTAGTCATAATATTCTTTACTGGGCTAGTTGAGCTCACCCTTTTCCTTGTTGTTCCATTTTTTTCTTCTCGGGAGGCGAGAATGTAATGAAGTCTTAGTGGGGTATGGAATGAAGGTTCTAGAGAGAGTTGTTTAGTAGTCCTCACCATTTTTGTAAAATAATGAATCAATAATTATGATGGGGATTTATTTGCGTGTGGATATTGTCTAGAAGACAATATTATATTTAAACTCATTAAGATATATTGTCGTATTTCACACGACATTTGTATTATTGAAGTTGTAGTTTGCTTCTTGTACCATGTATTTGGCGACTCAGAATGGGTGTTGTGTATACCTATTTTGGGGGCGTCATAATATTCTTTTTAGACTAAAAGATAATTTGTACCCCAAATTTTATATTGGTGTTAATTTTTGCACTCCAAACTGAAAAAAGTGTCTAAGTACACCCCAAACTTCATTATACGTAACAAAACGCACACTGTGAGACCCCAGATTTTATCAATAAAGATTTAAATTTTGTCGAAATAATTTTTTAATATTATGGTGTGAATTTGAGATAATATTATAGTTGTGGGTAGTATTTATAAATTTTGCAAAAGTATGCAAGTGGTTATATTATATTCGATTGGCCTGGGGAATATTCGGTTTAGCGAGGAATATTCAGACAACAACAACTCAATCATTGGTGGACCCCATTAATGTAATTATTATCGGATTGAGAAAACGACAAAAATATTTTTATTGAAATAACGGCGGAAGTTTTACCGTTGACATCTTGTTGAACTACTCGGTAGTAAAAAGTACAAGAATACGTGTGGTTGCATAAGTAGACTTGCGGTATTGATTATCGATGCTTATGTGAGAAGTCACTCGGTTTGATTCCATTATTGTCGATTAATAATATGAATTATTTATAGCGATAATGACGCGTTTTGTTTTATTCGTATTATTAACGTAATAAAATGAAACATCTTTTATATAAAATGTAATACTTTATTAAAGTTATTCTATAAATAGAATATATTATATTTTATTACGCATAGTATTTTGCGTAGTGTTTTGCATAGTGTTGCATAGTGTTTTGCATAGTAAAATGTTTTTATATAAATAGAATATATGATATTTTATTTAAAAGATTTTGCTTTTAAATATGGACCACGATTAAAGTAAATCAAACTGGACCGTTCATAGATTAATTACTATGCATTCTATTTTCCTATAAATAAGCTCATTCCTTCATTATTTTCTTACTTAATTCCTTTGAAACTCTAGAGAGAAATTATAGAGAGAAGCTATAGAGAGAAAATCTATAGAGAGAAAGAAGAAGAGTATTCGGTACTTCACTACTTTGATATCCAAAGTGTCTTTTACGGTAAGGATATTATTCTTTTGTATTCAAAAGAGAACTTACATTATTCCATTTCTTTATTATTATATTGGAATAACTCAGTATACGTGGTTTACCCTATACTTGGTGACATTCTTCTATTATTCATTGGAACATCACATCGTGTGTGTTTACAGGACTGGTTAAAATCTTTATTATTATTCTGTTGGAATATCACATGCGTGTGTTTTACACGGACACTGGTTCCATTTTTATTATTCCTTCTTTTATATTCTCGCGGAATATCCGCTCATGCATCTTTATATGGGGACACGGTTCCATCATTTATTATTCCGCATTTATTATTTCTGTTGGAACATCCCGCTTGTGTGAATTTCAACGACTCGGTTCCGTTATTATTATTCTGTTGGAATAACTCGCTTGTGCGGCCTATCGCATGCATGGTGATTTCTTTTGTTATTCCATTCTTTATTATACCCATTGGTTAAAACTTTGAATTTCTATACTCCATGAAATTAGTAGAATATCCTCGATATTTGCGTTTCATCCAAAGATCTTTTCATGGAAATATTCTTCCCGATCATTCTTGAATTTTACTCTACAAAACAAGATCATGTTGACAATTTGGACGTTAATAATTCTTGGATAAATTAATTCTTGAACTTGTTTATTGAATTATTATGTCATTGACATCATCCTCATGTTATATTATGTTGAAAGTCATCTTCGCTTACTACGTGCGTAGATGGACTTAGTATGATTATGACCGAGGATCATCTCGGTATAATCATGACTGTTATAAATGATGTGATAAAAGTCCTCGATGCTTTGTAAAGCATTGATGAATAGTTTTTGGTATGATTATGACCGTGGTTTATTAAGTATAGTCATGACCTATTGATGATTTAATGAAAATTCTTGACCGTAGTACGTGGATGATTAGATGTGGTGGAATATTTATTAAAGTTTGAGTCTCAAATTTATAATGATGATGAAAACCTTTTAAATCATAAAAGATAGTAGATTTTATTTTCTACTTGACTCTTTTAATGGATTCATTGGTTCATTGTAGTTAAACTTGATGTTCATTATATTTTATCGGTTTAACATTGTTGAGGCTAATGAAAATTTATTCTCGCATTATCTTAGTCATAATATTTCTTACTAGGCTAGTTGAGCTCACCCTTTCTTTCACTTTGTTTTCTTCGTGAAATGAGAATATAATTTGAGACAAGTCGGGAAGCGGAGTAATGGTCCGAGAGGATAGCATTAGTAGTCCTCACTATTGTGTTAAATAGTGTGACAATAAATGTAATGAGGACTCTTGAGTATGGATATTGTCTAAATGACAATATTCCTATTAGAACTCTCGGTTTATGTATTGTCGTATGTTACACGACTGGATGTATAATTAAGTTTGTATTTGAATTTATGTATCATGTAAGTGGCGACCCAAGATGGGTGACGATACCTAATTTTGGAGGCCACACACACTTTCTTTCTTTAACCTTAACCTAAAAGTAAAAGTATGCCTAAAAGTCGTATGTAACACAAGTTTGAGGTGCAAATTGTCTTTTAGTCTTAAAATTGGCAAAAATAATTAATTTTAAATAAAATAAAATAATTAATTTTAAATAAAATAATTAAAATAATAAAATTAAAATAAATATTTAGAATTAATGATTAATAATTAATCATTAACTTGTAAAATAATTATTTTATTTTTATTTTAAAATTAATTATTAATCATTAGGTTAAAAAAAATCATTAACGTGTAAAAATCATTTTTGCCACAAAAAAATTTTGTTTGTTTTTGTTTTAAAAACAAAATTTTGTAAAACAAAATTTTTAAAAATAGAATTTTCAAAACAAAATTTTATAAAAACAATATTTTTTTTTAAAACAAAATTTTTTAAAAACAGAATTTTTATGAAATTGTATTCTGATGAAATTGTTTTCATTGAAAATGACTTGTTTTCCCTTTAAAAATGAGATGAAAATGATCTATCATCTTTTCTACTTGAATTAATTAATGTTTTTTAGTGTACTTTATCTTCTTCTTTTTTCCCTTCAATATACGCCATATTATAATAAAATAATATTGCTACATTTATAATTTCTTCTGAATAGAAAAAAAATAGACGAAATAGGAGAAGGAGAGAAATATTATTAAATTTGAGAGCTTAAAGACGTATAAGAGCTATATGTGAAAAAAATAAGTGAATTAATTGAGTAAAAATGAATTAGTTTGCTAAAGACTGAAAAAATAAATAAAGAGAATAAAAAATAAAACTTATTGTTAGAAGATAGAGTTGGATATTCCGTTGACGTAACAATTTTTGAAAAGAAAGGAGTATATTCCCTTTGACAAGAAATGATGTATCGCAATTTTAGGAAAATGATGGATTTTTATTTTATCACATTTTTTTTTATTGAGTTTTTTAGTTTAAAAAAAGAAGAAAAATAGACGAAAAAATTCAAACACTTTTCTTGCCGAAAAAATTTGTTCATTTTTTGGACATATTTGGAAAAACTGAATAACATAAAAAATATATTTTATTATCCTTATACAGTAACAAACAAACAAAATTAATAATGATTTTTTTAACTTGTAAAATAGAATTGCATTTTTGAAAAATTTCATTTAAAAAAAAATGTTTTTAAAAACAAAAATGAATTTTTTTATGTGGCAAAAATGATTTTTTACAAGTTAATGATTTTTTTAACATGAATGATTAATAATTAATTTTAAAATAAAATAAAATAATTATTTTACAAGTTAATGATTAATTATTAATCATTAATTCCAAATATTTCTTTTAATTTTATTATTTTAATTATTTTATTTAAAATTAATTATTTTATTTTTATTTTTAAAACAAATTATTTTATTTAAAATTAATTAGTTTTGTAAATTTTTAAGACTAAAAGATAATTTGCACCCCAAACTTGTATTCTGAATTTCTTTAAATTTCACTTTTTGATTTGTTAAGTTAAGTGAAGAAAGTGTGCGTTTTATTTACGTATAATGAAGTTTGGGGTGTACTTAGACACCTTTTTCGGTTTGAGGTGTAAAAGTCAACATCGGTGTAAACTTTGGGGTGCAAATTGTCTTTTAGTCTTCTTTTTAATGATGTGAAAATGTCTGGAATTGAACTGGCAATGACAGTTTGCTATACTTTTTGGGTAATATAAAAATTTATTAGACTTTTAACGAATTAGGATCCTATCCATTTCATTTGAAATGGAATCTCTATTTCATAGTACATATTTAAAATTTGTTGGATGTTAACGCTAAATTTTGCTTCGACGGTTTGTTGGTGTGAAAATGAATGAAATTTGATGTGAGGTTTAACAATAGAAACTTTAGTATTTAGTGCTCAAAAGAGTATTACCTGTTAATAGAAGTCAAGTCTTGTATTTATAGCTATTCTGGTCACCTTAAAGTCCACTTCCAAATCAGATTAGGACTTCTAAACATGACAATTACCATTGTTTGGAACCAACACAATCTCCGTAAAAAGTGCAAGTTGGATATGATCCAAACATTTACCTTTGGAGTTAATATGTACATATAATTAGGATTGGAATACTTAACCATTTAAACTTTTTATCACTCAAGACTCCATACGAGGAATAACCTACTGTACGGGCCCAAATCCACTGATCCCCTATGAATTGGTCTAGACTCCGGCCTAAAAGACTCGGACGCCCGACCCCGAACCACACCAAACCGAACAGGACTCCGACCCAGAAGACTCGGACGTCCAAACCCGAACATCACCAAGCCCCTTACTGGCTTCGACCCATTGAGCTCAATAAACCCTTCTCAACCCAAGCCTTTAGCCCACATAGAAGGTTGATAAATTACGTCCAAACAATATAAAATGTACAAAGAATAGAAATTCTCTATTTCATTTGAAATAGAGAGAATTCTAGTAGACTTTTATCGGGTTAGATTTCAAGCTCAAGCTCGAGGGAATGACGATTATTCATGTGACTAATGTTATTTTTCAACCAATGGTTCATTAAGTTTTGATTTTGTTCAGGTTCTGCTAGCGGATGATTGTAAGAATATTATTATATTTTTTTTATTTTTGCTGTTTGACCTTCTTTGCATAAAAAAAAAAGAAAATGAAAAAAGTAAAAATGCACAAGACTTCATTCCTTGTATTACAAAAAATAAAATACAGTTCTCTTTAGTTGTTTGTGGTTGTAATTATTCTTTCTAATAAGAATTTGTATAAATAAAATTCAAAATATCAATAACAATATAATTTTACAACAAGATCTTTTGTTATGTTAAATCCGGTCAAAATATAAATTAGTAATATAGTTTATAAGGAATAATCATAAGATCATCTTATATAATACTCATTTCGTTCCTTAATATAGGTCGTTTTAGACATGTGCACAAGAATTAAGAAAATGGTTGAAAAACATTAACTATAGTATCAATTGTCTATAATAACATTCACCTCACTTATCTCATAAATATGGATCAAAATATTAGATGGAATAATAAGGGGTAATTTGAGAAAAATAGTAATTAATAGTACTTTTTTTTACTCCCTTTAGAGTCATTTTGAATGAGCTTAGGTTGAGTTTTGAACTCTTTCTTTGTATGCTAGTTGTATGCTAGTCCTTCCATTCCATAATAATCGACTCCTTAGAAGAAAAAATTTGTTCAAATTTATTTGTCATTTACAATTTTTTAGAAAAATAAATTATTTACTTTCTTATATCACCTCTAACTTCTTTCATTGTTCCAAAAAAAATTATCCTTTGTTTTAATATTTTTCTACTTCCTGTAAAGAGGTAGTGATGAAATTTCATATAAATTTTAATTATTAAATGATATTAATATTCTTAATTAATATGCATGAAGCTAAAACCAATATTATTATGGAATTGAGTTGGTATAATTCAAGTGGTTTTTTTAGTTGGACTTTGTGTTGTGAGGAAAACCAAGGAATGGTTGATTTTCATTGGTTTGGTAGGGAAGAAGATAGAGTGGCAGTAAAAGAAATATAGGGATTTGGTCAAGTTAATTGTTACACCACATACTACTATAATGTTTGATAATTTTTTTACTACTTTCTTATAACAAATGTTACATTTCAACTCTAACCCACTGCTTGTAAGCCATCACAAATGCAATATTTGTTATACAAAACCTGATCAAATCATAGGAGTTTAAGATAGTACTAACCAAGAGCATCATCATAGCCTAACAAAGTACCTAGCAGTCGCATATTTAGAGTTATACTCCACAAGGTAAGGTTATCATCCCTATGCCTTTTTAGAGAACCATCAGAACAAGTGACCTCTTCAGCTTCATCATCCGTGTCAATTATGGTACAACCAGACTTGCTTTTCCTGCTCATTCGTCTAGAACATAAACAAAGTTTGACTAGACTCGAACCATTTGCAAGCAATTGTGCTTTGTTCTACTTCTTAACATATTTTAACTTTAAAACTGGACCGGACTGGACTGTCAATATGAGAAGGGACTATTAAAAAATGGCAAAAAAACACTTTTTGGTAATCGCTGTGTTATAAATGATTTAACGAAATAATCATCAAGGCTTTTAAAATATATTAAATTAATTGTGTCTTTTTAAAAATGTTCAATCAAAGTCATTCCATCCATTTTTCAGAATCGCTGTTAACAGATTAGCAAGAGTTTCTTACGTGTCTTTTTTGAAAAAAAAAATAAAATACATGGCATAAGCTTAATTACATAGTATATCCTTATGTGGGAACAAAAAAAAAATTTAATGAATTTTTTTATTTTTTTTCTTCACAAACAAAAAAATAAAATCATTATGTAGTAAAAATAATAATTAAAATAATAATAAAATTAAAATAAATATTTTAATTCATTTTTTTATAATTTTTTCTTTTCCTTTTATTTATTTCTTTCTTTTAATAATTATTTTTATTTTAAAAATTAATTCCAAATAATATATCAAAATTTTGTATACTGTTCATCTTCTCCTGTAAACCACCGGCAATGACCACCGGACAAATCTACTGTAAACCACCGGCCAAATCCCAACAAATATGCAGGAAACACATAATATCTAGATCGAAAAGTTGTGAGACCACCGGACAAAATCCAAACCAGAGCCACCGCCCAATTCAACCTCACCACCGCCGCCGTAGCCTCCATTTTCATTCCCAAAAATCACCAAGAAACTAAGAAACTCAGCAACTGAGCCTCCTAAAAACGGAGTACGGTGCCACCAAAAACCTAGATCTAGGTCTGAAGTCAAAATCTAATTACAATATGGGGACTGGTTGGAGAATTCGATTGTAGTTGATGTCCGAGGCATTGAGCTCGAGGCGGCCATGGTGAGTGAAGTCGAATTTGTCGAAGGGGATGATAGGGCAATCGTTTGATCGGATCTCAGAGAATCGGATCTTCGCAAAGGTTAGAGAGAGATATGAGAAGAAGTCGGAGGAGAGAGGAGGTGGGCATGATGTCGGATCTAAACCTACTCTGTTTTGCAATCTTCGTCTTCTGATTCTCTTTGGCTTATCTTTTTTTATTTTTTTTGTTTTTTGTTTTTTGTTTTTTATTTTTTGTTTTTATGTTTAGTTATTAAAAAGTTTTAATATTATTTGTATTATTTAGAATTAATTTTAAAAATAAAATTAATTATTAAAAGAAAGGAAAAGATAAAAGAAAAAAAAATTATATAGAAAATGAATTAAAATATTTATTTTAATTTTATTATTTTAATTATTTTTGTCACGTAATTAATGATTTTTTATTTTATTTTTTGTTGAAATTAATGTAATGTTGTAATAGATCTCATTGATACAAAAAAATTGATATATTATTTGTATTATTTGGAATTAATTTTTAAAATAAAAATAATTATTAAAAGAAAGAAAAGATAAAATGAAAAGAAAAATTATAAAGAAAATGAATTAAAATATTTATTTTAATTTTATTATTATTTTACCACAATGATTATTTTATTTTATTTTTTTGGTTGAAAAGAAAAAATTATAAAGAAAATCCATTAAAAAATAAAAGAAAGGAGCTAATATGTATCTATTGTCACGTAATTACCATGTCATTTTTTATTTTATTTTTTAAAAGCCACGTAAGCAATCCTTGCTGATTTGTTAACGACAGTTATAAAAATGAACGGAATTACCGATTTAACATTTTAAAAAGACAGATTGAAATTTAATTGAACATTTTAAAAGCACAGTGACTATTTCGTTAAATCACTATAACCATAGTTGCCAAAACGTGCTTTTTGCCATTAAAAAATCAAAACTATTTAACCTAGACATAGGTACAAGATAAAAGTACAAAATAGCACCACTTTGTAGTTTCAGTTTGTAACCATCATTCTTACATTCATGTGTCTAGCAATAAAACATACGACACTCTGATTTGTGAAACCACATGTTTGATAAGAACTGAACATCTATAATTGAAACCCCAAAAACATGCCACCAACATTCATAAAACTTTCTGCTTATGCTAATAGTTTACAACAACAATCACTCAACATCATACCCTTTCTCCTGAAGCTCTGAAACAACTTCATTTCTCATCCTCGCCCATAGCTTAAGAGCTTCTTGTTCAAGCTTCTTCTCTTGCAACTGCTTCTGGTAATTATACGAATCTTTATCTGTTTCAATAACCCCTTTCGGCCCTATGGTCGTACCAATCATCCCACCCTTTGCAACAAACTCCTCCATTGCCTCCGCGTCACCGGGATAGGGAAACTTGCGGCGCTCGTAAAGATGGGCCAATTCCTTCTCTTCCTTGGGTCTTGGCTTAAGTGTCCACCAACCAAGAGGCGAGGTTTCGTTGTATAACCATGCAGCGCCAAACAGCCCGTATGTGCACAGTAATCCCTTGCCTACTTGCTTCCAGAAGTGGTGATCCTCCTTGCCTAGACCTATCTTCTTCAGGTATTTCTCGGTATTGAACGATTTAGCCAATAGTAGCCCTAGAAGACACTTGCAATATTACATGTTTGTGCGTGGTTCAGGCATTTCGTCGAGCAGTTCGCAGGCATAAAATTTATGAAACAAAATACTAACAACCACTAGTTCAACAATTATACTCAAAATCTTTCAACCACACAATTATGAGAAATAAGGTGATGAAATCAAGGTTATTATATGTTTCAAATTGTATGTAATGGATCTGATTATGAGATTTCTCATTACATTTACAACCATAAATGGAATAGGGGTTCCGGAATTCAAATCTTTAAACGAGTTGTAAGTTAGGCAAACACCGAATCAAACACCATAAATCCTAAATTAATCTGGGTCCGACTCTCAAAGTTTGGTATGTACCTGTTTTGGCATCTCGAAGACTTTTGCGAACCATTGAGGAGCTTCGCTCAGGGAACTGCACAGAAGAAAACGGATGTATGACAATGGAAAAGTAAATGCGTCTTCTACTTCACAAAATGAGTCTGATTTTCATTTTTTGAATGTTTATTCATAGAAAAATCTTAAATTCAAAAATATAAATATGTATTTGAGTTATGTAAAAGGTGTTAATTATAAAATTCGTTGTTTTCAAAATTTATAGTAATTGAATTTAAATAGTTTAAAAAATAAAAATTCTTTTTGTGAAATAGTCAAATTAAAATGACAAATTGTTATTTTCACAAAGAAATTATTTTTCGTCAAGTGTCAACATTTTTTTTTCTTGAACAATCTACACTAATAGGTTTCAATTCAATGGGTCTAGGGAGGAACATGAGTCGGGAGAAAAATTAGAGAGTGTTTGATATGAAATGTATATTAGAGATTATCAACTTAACAAAATTTACATGCTTCATCTAAAGTATTTGGGCTAATTTATGCCGTCTCTCTTAAAAAATTTATAATGTCATATTGGGGAAGAGACTTGACCATGCACACTATGAAAAAGGAATTTAACCAAATAGTAAACCATAAACAGAAAAGATCAATCATTTTGTGTCTTTAACCAAGCTTGTACTTTAATTTAAGCTTATTATTTCTTTAAACTAGTTGAGCATTGCTCACCTCATTATGATCAAGTCCCATACCATAATTTACTTTAGTGTAGTGTGGTTTGCAATGTCTCTTTCCCATGTATGAAAATGTTCTCACAATCGGAACAACATTTAAAGACTGAGATAAAAGTAAATCAGGCAATTCAATACAATCACAAAATTCCAAGAGTTCCTTACATTATAAATGACAAAACATTCAAATTAAACCCAAAAAAGTACATTTTCTTTTAAGTACAGAATGATGAAAATAGTTTTGTATTTACACGTAAATCATATCGAAATTACAAGAAAGTTGAAATGCAGAACAAACTTGCTTAACCCATGCTAGTCCTTAACTCCTTAATACCATTCAACGGAGAGTACCAACCGCCTTTTTGTACGTATACCACCTAGATACCAAGAGGAAAGCAGCTAAATTTAGCACACTCAGCACACTCAAAAGCCAGAAGAAGTAATGGAGATGACCATAGTTCAATTTGTCCGGTATCCATCCGAGCTTTCCATCCCTTTTACTAATTTTCGTGACAATGGTAACTAGCAAAGAGCTCAGATAGCTTCCAAGTGCAACCGTGGTGAGAGAGAGGGCAGAGCACAAGCTTCTCATTGAATCAGGCGCTTGCTCGTAAAAGAACTCCAATTGTCCTATAAATGTGAAAACTTCCGCGCAACCTATGATAAAATACTGAGGAACCTGCCAAAATATTGGCATGGGTATGTTATCGAGCTCGTAGTAATTGTGCCTTCTTACAATTCCAAGCCTAACAACCTCTAAAATCCCTGCAGCTAACATAGCGAAAATTGATATGAAGAGTCCAGTGCCCATTCTTTGCAGTTGAGTTAGGCCATTTTTGTGGCCTGTAAATTTTCTGGCGATTGGAACGATGATTTGATCGTAGACTGGAACCCAGAAAAGGACACTAAGGGTGTCGAAAATGCTGAGTGATGCCGGTGGGATCTTGAAGCTAGAGTTTGCCACGTGAATATCCATGAAGGAGCCTTGCAGCACGAATAAATTACCCATTTGGCCGTAGACAGTACTGAATATGATACCAGTAGCCCATACAGGCAGCAATCTGATGATGGACTTGAGCTCTTCAACTTGAGTAACAGTACAAAGTCTCCATGGATCAGTTGGGCCCTTTATATGATCCGACTGTGTCTCCACAGCTGCCTTGTCAAAGAATCTGAAAAGGGCAAATTTAGTTCCATTTCTCATCAATGACTTGGTACTACATTTCCCCACAAATATGATATTAGTACACTTTCTCTAGAAATTCTATTAGGCTCGGAAGCTTACCGAAAATCTTTAGTATGATCAAGCTTGCGGCTACCTACAATAGCAGACTCTTGATCTGCAGTCTCGTATAAAAGAGACTGGTCATCTGGCACCTGAATGCGATATTTTCTTGTAGAAGCTACCACCACTTGGCAGAGGCGAGTCAGAGGGCTGCCTGCAGGTTTCTGGTTTCGATACAACCGAGTTCCTGAAAAGAAAGAAACTACAGCAATAGCCATGGCCACAGCAGGAATGCCAAAACCCAAACCCCAACCAACATTATCTTGTATATAGACTAGCACGGAAGAAGCAATGAGTGCACCGATATTTATTGAGAAATAGAACCAATTGAAGAAAGAACTCTTGTACTTCTTCTCAACCTCATCGGCATCATCAAACTGATCTGCTCCATAGGATGAGACACAAGGCTTAATCCCTCCGGTTCCCAGCGCAACTAGGTAAAGCGCTGTGAAGCAAACTGCACGTTGAGTATCTGTTGCGTGGCAGTCATTTTTTGAAATACAGGTAGGCTTTAGGCCAGGGATGGTTGCCGATAATGTTAACAGTGTCATCCCCTAAATAAATAAAAGCTTCTCATTATTAAATGTCAAAGCTTCATACATTTACATTCGATGGACTAAAGTAATTTAACTATGACATATAACGTGAGTTTTTATATTTTTAATGTTTGAACAGAAAAGCAAGATAACATTAAAATTCTATGAATTGAACTCACAATAACATAGATGATTGAGAAGATGGCAATAGTCCAATATCTTCCAAGATAGGCATCAGCAGCAAATGCTCCGATCAGAGGTGTGATGTAGCATGTTCCAGACCAATTCGAGAGATTTCTTGAAGCCGTTGTGCTGTGCTGGTTGAGGTGATACTTGAAATATAGCAACAGATTAGAGCCCATCCCATAGTATGCCAATCTCTCACAACATTCATTTCCTGTAAATAGTTATTATAAGAGTCAGTATCTTATACCTTAAACAAATCGCGCTCTCAGTAAGAGTAGCAGCAAAAGTACCAAGGATATAAGGGCAGGCCTTCCAGGTTCCTGTTTTCTTTTTATTTGCAGGATTGTTTTTGTAATCCACAGTCCCATCTTTAGTATAGATATCCTCTTCTGCCATACTTGACAGTTGACAATAAATTGTCTTCTCCTAGGAAATTATTCGATACAAGATCTCAAAAATGTTTAAATACTGCAAGAAAAATACATTCATACGGTAAAATTCACAAACTAATCAAGGAGGAGAAAAATATGCTGATCATATGCTGCATATATATTTGAGTGTACAATTGACTCGTCTATCCTCTATCTTCTGGTAATAAAGACAGAGACGCAGCATGATATTCTACACCCTTAAATGCTGGCTCAAATTCTGGACTGGAATTCAGACCGTATAAAACTGAAGTATGATCTTCTTTTTTATTGTCTCTGGATATTTATTTGAGCAACTATACATATAAGGAAGGAAGATTCAACGAAGAGAGCGAATCTCTGACAAAAAGATAGAACAGAGACAGGTGTTTGTCAAACAAAAGCATGAGATATCTAGCAAGAGAAGGATATATGAATATGACAACCAACTTGTTAAAATGAAAGAGCATGACCATTGTGATAAAAAAAATTCTCAAATCTTTCACCTACTTTTGCTTTTTGATATATCAGAAATCATAGTATTGAATATGAAAAAAGTAGGAAAACAAACTAGTATTCAAGAAATTACTTACAACTTTTTGTGTTTGCGAAAGAAAAAGAAATGAGATATTTTGAGGTGAGTGGCCTGTCATTTCATCCATTTGCAAAGGGCAAGTGTAATTGACTAGCTAGCATTCCTTTGATTAAAGAATTGAAATGATATGATGGTGTTCAAGTAATAAACCATCTCTAGGAATGATAGTAACATCAATTTTGGACTGAAGATGGTAATATGTAAACCAACCTCAATTATGAACAAAGAACAAGTTTTAGTGTTCATATTATAAGTTTCATCATATTTCAAATTTTCCACGTGGGGTGGGGTAGTAGAAATACAAAAGTCATGACCATGAGTGTCAAATGTGAAATTGGGCATTGAATACCAAACTCATCCCTTTTAAATTGGGGGAAAAGATTTTGAGTGAGAAATGGATTAATCTAAGCCATGAAAATCACAAGTATGATTATTATTTTTCCAGTTGCAGAACAAAATCTCAATATTCAAAGCTGTAGAATATGAAATGCAGAAATTATTGCAGTTGCCGCACCAAGAGGCAAAAGGGTATACACAGAAACTAACCTTTTTTCACAAATTTTGCTGTTAAAACTCTTTGAGAACAAAGGTTTTAATGAAGCAACTCCACTCCTGACTCCACTATGGGGGTTTCCCTACAAAAGGTCTTTAGCTGAAGGAGCACAGCACTACACTACACTACACTACACTCCATTATGTAATGATTATATATATATACACAAACACACACACGGGGTTAGATACAGATTGGAGCTCAATGGTAGCTGGTCCCTTGCATTTGTATATGATTACAATAATGAATATTTTATTTAATCCACCACTGGATATTTGAGGGAGAGTCTTTTCAGTCTTATTTTTAATTTTTTAGCGGACATAACAATGACCTCTTTTTTGTCTTCACCATCTCTACGGCATTCATTTTTGAGGTGATAGGAATGGAGTGGCCTTTATTTTGTTGGGAAATGGTCGGTATGAAGTTCATTTTTTGGTAAGTTAATTAATCCATTCGATAAAGTCTTGACACGCATGCTGACGATCTTCTATATGTCCCAATATTCTATTAGTAATCAATTCAACTCTACAAAAAAAATAAACTTCATGCTAACTGGATCCATTTTGTTGACATCCTAGTATTCAAATACAAATATTAATTGCCTCCCATACTTGCAAAGATTCACAAAACTAGCCCATCTTTTTCAAAACTTAGAGCCTCGTATACCTAACTTTGTTTAAATTTATATCTGCACTGCACTCTAGTGTGTTTTTGTAATTTGATTATAATTCTTCTTTTTTTATTATTATAGGGCTTTGTCAAAAAACAATATTACAAGGCAACAAATTTATTTTTTTTAATACGTGCTTCAATCAATGTAATATTATCTTAGAAAAACAACATTATTTCCTTCACTTTCCTATTAAAAAAATTACATTATCACATTTTTTTTAGCTCTAGAGGTTACATACAAAAGTTATGTTTGGATTTACTCTTTACACGAAACAACTAATGTGTTTTATTGTACTTTCGCCTCTCTTATCCATCAGTCATTCATTACATATTAATGTAATAATGACACGCGTATTAAGATACACTTAAAATTATAAATTTAAGATATAAGTTAGAATTTGTGTACATAAAAAACTCATCTATATTATTTATTTTAAAGAAAAACGTTTTTACATTTATAAGATGGGAGGATGGGATGGGATGTTAGAAAGAAAATCCAAAAAATTGGTTATGTATGGTGGAGAAATAAGACCATTGAATGGATTTAGCAGACAAATTTGAATTGCCGTTCACAAACCATGCCAAGCAATTGAAATACTCATCTGATTTGTACATATAATCAAAATATATACTTTGTCAGTTCAGATTCTGCTGTTGTCCCTATCTCTATCTATCTTCTTAATCTTAGCTAGCCAGCCAGCTAGGTCATCAAATCTGTTTACACTTTTCCTTTTTCTATCTATTTTTTTTATGAGCCCAAACGAGCTGCAGCCTGCAGACTGCAGTCCCCCATTAAAAAATTATACCAACTGCTATTATCAAAGTGGTTAGCATGAAGTTTATTTTTGAGTAAGTTAGTCAATTGGCCAATAAACTACTGACACGCAGGTGAGACTTTATGTGTTTCAATATACTATTGATCAATTGACCAACTTACCAAAAAAATAAACTTCATACTAACTGGATCCTACTATTACACATGCATCTATGGAACTCTACACTCCGTTTCTGAGTTTTGGACGAAAAAATAATAATAGGAAATTTAAATTAAAATAGAAAAGAAAAGAATAGAAAATTTAAAGTTATTCTTTTCTTGTGTTTTTGAGTTCCAATGAAATGAAAAGAAAAATATCATTTTTACAAATTTACCCTTCTATTAATTATAACCATTGAACTATGAATAAAAATATACAAGATAAATTTAATCAAAAAAAAAAATCAAATTTTCTATTCTTATCAATAATAATCTTATATTTTGAAACGGATGAAGTATGTCATTAAAATTAACAACACAATTTCACTATCATACCACTAATACTAATTAACTAAACACTCATTATCATGTTAAGATAAAAATATAGATATTACCCTTATCACGGATGGGAAATGATCTTATTCTTCCTTAATTGCGTTCAAAAAGTAAAGATTTAGCCATTGATATGTTAAGAAGGACCTAGTTAGTTTTAAAGCAAGTCAGCCAACAGCTTTTATTAGATGTGATTTGATATGTTAATTTTAAATTTTTTTCAATTTTTTGAAACCAATTGGGGACATGGTTAGTTAGGTTTAGTAGATAAATTGGGAACCTAAATTGTAATTTAAAATTTATTATATTAAATTTTGAGGATAATATGAGAATTATAAAAATATTATTTATTCTAATTTTTTTTAGTCCAAATCAGGTCAATTTTGGATGAAAAACTTTGACAGGAAAAACGATCAAGTTTTTTTATCATTTTCTGTTTATTAAAAAACCCATAAATATAATAATTGAAAAAAAAAACTTACATTTTCCATCCATTTTTTTTTTGTTCATTTTAAAACTCAAAAACAGAGGGTTAATCTTCGTTCTCTCTTTTTTATGTTGTAGAGACTTGTGCCGTATTGCTTGCCAAGTTTTCTATTTTATGATTTATATTATGTGGTTACACAATTATACATTATTATATTTATACGCAAAGCTTTAACCTTTTCTCATCTTTATTTATAATATTAAGGGTCTTGAAATTTATAATATTTAAAATTTTAGATGATTTTATTTTTAAAAAAAATTATTTATCGTTTTATATAATTTAGGAGAATTAACTAAAATCTTTCCAAAATTACTTACAAACGAGATAGAGAGTATGAGATAAGTATTAATCATTTTTTTAATTCTCGTACACAACTATAAAACGTCATATATTATGGGACGGAGAAAGTAATAATTAATGAAATTATAGTCACTTACCTAAGATTTATCTAATGTTATGGTGACACTAACACATCATTTAAGATACGTTTTTAGATAAAAAATTTGAGATTCTTATTATCACTCTTCCCACGTCTTATTTAAATGATAAATTCTAAAATTAATACCCATAACAAAAAATTTGTTAAATGTTGAGGACAAACCATAGAAGCTAACACCCACCCTTGATAGTGTAGCTTTTAATTCTTTCGATATAAGAGATGACGTTCAAATCAATACAAAATGAGTTAATAGAATTCCTTAAAAATGCTTCGAAATGAACATCATTATTTGGACCCACCTGCTTAGTGTGAACTTCTAAGTGTGAACTTTAAGTTATGAACATAAGATGTACCATCAGCCATCTACTCAAAGTTGAATTTTCTCCAAATGAAGAAGATACGTTCTTACGTATACGGGTGATAAAAATGCAGTATGGTACGATCTGAAATTCAAATGGTACATGAAATAGTTTAAGTGTGGTTTAACAAATTTAAATTGTACATGAAATCGTTTGTGATTGATGTGGTGCAGTTTTGAATCGTGTGGTGCGGTTTCGGTTCCAAAACTAATTGAAATAATAAAAGTTTATGCTATTTAAATTAATAATTTAGCATCACACAATATTAAAGTTTTAAAAGAGATCAAAGACATCGGAGTTTTTATTTCTCTTCTACACATCCAAGAAAGAAAAACAAGCAACAAGGAACTACTTCATCTAACACTGAGTTTCAGAAGCACGCTGATAACTCAAGAAGACTGTCTCATGATGTGTCTAGTTTCAATAACTTCAATTCTTTTAATCATAAAAAATGTTGAATCCAAATAATTAAATATATATAAAGCTTATGAAGTATATATACATATATATATGCTCAAGCAGTGTGTTATTCAATAATTTTTTACAATTAAAGAATAATTGTATAAGATTTGTATGGTAATGGTGATCATGTAAATCGATACCATCCAAATTCAAAATTAGTAGCTTAATTTTTATGAGAGGTTCATTACACAAAGCTAAATGAAACATATCTCCCGTAATAGGATTGTATAATTAATTAATTTTCATAGTGCGATTTGGTTTCGATTTTATGTGTGGGATTTTAGTTAGTAATCAAATCCAAATCATAAATTTAAATTTTTAACCCATCTAAAATCGTCACATATGTGCAAAACTGTTGGTAGGATTTTTAATTCGTACGTAACCTTAATGTAAGAAATGAAACATTTATTTATGTATGTGTGTTTATTTTATGTATGTATATGAGGCCTCCCTAATTTATTTTCAGATTTTACTATTTATTTGATTAGCTTATCAATTTAAACATTTATTAATTTTTATCTCTCTCTCTCACATACATACATATAAAGGGATGGGGCCCAGACACCACTCTTTTAAAACTTTATTAGTAAAACATTTTGCATTCTCACTTCCAAAAAATATACAAGTAGTTGGGTTGTAATTGGGTCACATAAAACAGGGGTGGATAGTAGAGCCCTGTTCTCACTGGGCTCGGCTCCAAGCAAGGCCTGAAAAAAGTGTTATTTTTTTCTTAAGTTCAAAAAGAAGAAGAAAAAAAACTTGGTTGAAACTCAAATTTACTAGGAAAATGATATATCTTGCCACGTCAATAACTATAATCGATAATATTTAAACGATGTATTTAATATTATCGTATATATACTAATTATCAAAATTACCGAGAAATGTTACTTACTAATAAAAATATCAGAAAATATAAGCTAACGATTTTTCAATTATATTTGACCTTTATCGTTTAACTACTTGTCGGTTTTGAGTCTTTTTAATATGAAAAATATTCAAATAATTTAGTTACTGGAATGAAACAAAAGAATAAATTATCATATGAAAACATTAGTTCTAATCTTAGTTGTTGATTTCTGTATTGGATATTAATGATAATAAATATTTGTTATGGATAGGGCTGAAAATGAACTTGAGTGGTTTGAAACCCGGTTTGGGATTAACTCGAAAAATTAGAGCAAAACTCGGATTGCGTACTTAAACGAGTCGAATTCGAATTCATTTTGAAATTCAGACACGTATACGAATCGAATATGAGTCACCCAGTGTTCGCTCATTTAGGGTATCAAAATTTTCTTACCTCACTAATAAATATTTGATACAAGTACAATGATCCTTACTCGTATACAATATCGAGTATACTAGATTTATTTAATATATATTATTTAACAATTAAATTGTCCACATATTTTTATAATTGAAAGTAGTTCATTAATTATTTCAAGAGTGATAATATCATCTCATTAATTTTTTTTACAAGGCCATAGATATCTAATTTAAATTGTTCAAATTTTAATTATTTTAACTAGTTGATTGAGTTAATTTTATAAACGTTATCATAATATAAATGATCCAGTTTTAATTCGTGTATGTCTGAAATGCTCACGAGTAGTTAAAATTAAAAATAAGTCGAGTCGAATTCGAGTACAATAAAATGAATCGAAATTGAATCTTAGTAAAAATTGCAAAATTTTATTCGAATACGAGTACATTAAAAAATTTTCGAGTAAAATCTGAGTAAAATACTATTCATTTCGACTAGACTCGTAATCATTTTTACCCCTAACAATGGATCATTTTTATGGAAATATAGAATTAATATTTGCACAAGTAAATTTGATAGTTTTACAAATTCTTCTCTACATGAATAGTAAGTGTGAGTTCACTCTCATGTGAGAGAATATATTGTGAAAATAATATTTTTAGTTGTAAAAATATCAATTCTCTCTCTATATATATATTTAATTATTTTAGAAAAGAGAACAATTATTTTGCTACAACGTTTTTAAGCATCTGCTAATTTTTGGAAAATAAATCTACAACATTTTTTTCTAAAAAAACGTTGTGTATTGTGCTTATTACAACGTTTTAAAAACGTTGTGTAAGGGTGTCAAATAGACAACACCCTTAACCACGACGTTTTTCTGACAGAAACCACAACGTTTTTTTCGCGTTATCTATTTACTATTTTGTAGTAGAAGGCGTCTTTATAGGTAGAGGTGTTCATGGGTAAAAATCGGTCGAATCGAAGGATCGATCATGAAACCGAACCGATACCGTAATCGGAAAAATAATGATACTGGTTGGATGGATAGATATCGAATCCTTGGTCTTAGTTTTGATTATCGGTTTTATCGAAAATTAATATAATTATTATTTTTAGTTTTATTATTGTTATTATTATTTTTATTAATATTATTAATATTTTTTATTATAATCATTATTTTATTATTATTAATTATTTATTAATAAAAAAAATTAGAAAACCGGTATATACCGGTCCGGTTTATACCGATCCATGAAAACTATGTCCCAAAATTGGTATATACCGATTTTCTATACCGGTACCAAACCGGTTTATATTTATACTGAATCGGCCAATTCGGACCGATCCGGTTCGTCCAAAAATTAAAAAAAATCGATTTATTTGAACACCCCTTACTAGGGGTGAGTATGAGTCTTGATTTAGTGCGGTTTGAACTTTTAAACCGCCGCTTAGGTGCGGTTTGAAAAATTCAAAAATCGCATACTAAACCGCTTGTGATTGGTGCGGTACGATTTTAATTGGTGCGGTTTCGGTTCCAAAATCAATTGAAACAACAAAAAAATCTAAGCCTTCAATAAAATTTAACATAAAACTTACATCGAGCAATTAACTTAGTGTGACGCCCCCAAAATTAGGTATACATCACCCATCTTGGTCGCCACTACATGGTATGTAATTTAAATACAACTTATTAACATAAGCGTAGGTATGCAATACGACATAAAATCGTGAGTTTAAATACAAATATCGTCTACTAGATATTATACAAACTCAAACAAAAATTCCTCATTACTGATTATTATCACACTATTTTACGTAATAGTGAGGACTACTAATGCTATCTTCGGGACCATCACTGCTTTTTCCGACTCGTCGTCGGCTATATTCTCATTTCTCAAGAGAACGGTGAAGAAAGAAAGGTGAGCTCAACTAGCCCAAGAAGAAATATTATGACTAAGAGAATGCGAGAATAATTTATCAATAGTCTTCAACAATGTTAAACCGATAAAATACAATAGACAAACCGGTTTAAGCTGCTGCGGTGAATACGCAATCCATTAAAAGAGTCAAGTAGAAAATAAAGTCTACTATCTTTTAGGTTTTAAAAGGTTTTCATCATCATTATAGGTGAGACTCGACTTTAATAAATATTCCACATCATCGAATCACCCTCGCACTACTACCAAAGATATTCTTTTAGTATCACGACCACAATTATTCATGACTACGGCCAAGAATATTTGTGTATTCATTAATGGTCATGATCATGCCAACAATCGTCCTGATATCGACTACGTGTGACGCCCCCAAAATTAGGTATACATCACCCATCTTGGGTCGCCACTTACATGGTATAGAATTTAAATACAACTTATTAACATAAGCGCCGTAGGTATGCAATACGACATAAATCGTGAGTTTAAATACAAATATCGCTCTACTAGATATTATACAAACTCAAAAAAAAAGTCCTCATTACAATTATTATCACACTATTTCACGTAATAGTGAGGACTACTAATGCTATCTTCAGGACCATCACTCGTTTCCACGACTCGTCCCCAACTATATTCTCATTTCTCAAGAGAATAAGTGAAAGAAAGGGTGAGCTCAACTAGCCCAAGAAGAAATATTATGACTAAGATAATGCGAATAAATTATCAATAGTCTTCAACAATGTTAAACCGATAAAATACAATGATAGACAACCGGTTTAAGCTGCGGTGAATAAGCAATCCATTAAAAGAGTCAAGTAGAAAATAAAGTCTACTATCTTTTAGGTTTTAAAAGGTTTTTCATCACTGTTATAGCTGAGACTCAGCTTTAATAAATATTCCACATCATCGAATCACCCCTGCACTACGGCCAAGGATATTCTTTAGTATCACGACCACAATTATTCATGCACTACGGGCCAAGAATATTTGTGTATTCATTAATGGTCATGATCATGCCAACAACTGTCCACCAATGCACTACGGCCACTGAGGATTTTTATCACATCATTTGTAACATTACGATCATGATTACACCGAATAGTCTCTGGTCATAATCATACCAAGTCCATCTATGCACTACAAGTGCCATGATGACTTTCAACATAATATAAACATGAGGATGATGACAATGATATAAGAATTCAATAAAACAAGTTCAAGAATTATTTTATCCAGAATTATTAACGTCCAAATTATCAACATGATCTTTGTTTTGTAGAGTAAAATTCAAGAATGATCGTAAGAATATTTCCATGAAAAGATCTTTGGATGAAACGCAAATATCAAGGATATTCCACTAATTTCATGGAGTGTAGAAGTCAAAGTTTTAACCAACCTGGGTATAATAAAGAATAGAATAACAAAAGAAATCACCATGCATGCGATAGATCGCATGTGCAAAAAGTTATTCCAATGTAATAATAAATAACGGAACCGGTCCGGCGTAAAACGCATGCATGTGATGTTCTAATGAGAAATAATAACAAAGGCGGAACCAGTCCGGTGTAAAACACATGCATGTGATGTTCCAATGTAATAATAATAAAGACTTTTAGTCCAGTCCTGTAGAAACACACATGTGATGTTCCAATGTAATAATAATAAAGAGCGAACCAGTCGGTGTAAAACACATGCGAGGATGTTCCAACATGTAATAATAGAAGAATGTCACCAAGTATAGGTAAACCGCATATACAAAAGTTATTCCAATGTAATAATAAGTAATGGAATAACAACAGTTCTCTTCATGAATAAGAAAGAATAACACCCTTACTTTTGGTAGGAGATTGAATATCTCGCAAGAAGCAGAAGTAACAAAATACTCTTCTTCTTTCTCTCTTATTCTCTATACTTTCTCTCTCTATAGCTTGAATGAATTCATGAAAATAATGAAGCCCTAGGCCTCTATTTATAGAAGATTTCTAGCTTAAAGACCGTGTGTGAAAAGGCAAGTGGCTGACGACTAATGATGTGAAAAGAAAAGTGGTTTGACGCTTTGTAATGTGAAACGACAAGTGGTTCGATGCTCTGTAATGTGAAATGACTAGTGGTTCGACGTCGGTAAAGGTAATTACTATTAACGAAGGTAAATACTATTGACGAAGGTAAATACTATTCACAAGGGTAATTACTATCGACGAAGGTAATTACTATCGACGAAGGTAAATACTATTCACAAGGGTAATTACTATCGACGAAGAGACTCTTAGATGATGACATATGAGCCCCCATAAAATAATCAAACTTACCACAAATCATTTTATTTTTCATCAACACATATTTAATCTTTCAACCATTATTAATCATTTATAACTTGTCGTCTCAATTATTGATTTAATACTATAACATATTATATGTATGATAATCGTGACAATAATTGAATCAATAATATAAGATATATGATGCAAAGAATTATCGAAAGTAATAATCGAGCATAGTGAGTGACTTTTCACGTAAGCATCAATAATCAATACCGTGTGCTACTACGCAACCACGCCAGACATCGCATTTCTTTACCACCGGGTAGTTCAACAGCTTTTAACGGTAACACCTCCGCCGTTATTTTTATAAAATATTTTGTCGTTTTCTCAATCCGACAATAATTACATTAGGGGTCCACCAATGATTGAGTAGTTGTCACGAATATTTCCTAAAAAGAATATTCCCACCAAACTAATATTTTATAACAACTTGCATACTTTGCAAAATTTATAAATATTACCCACAACTATAACATTATATCAAATTTATTCCATAATATTCAAAAATAATATTTATAGAAAAATTCATCTTTATTTATAAAAGTCGGGTCTTACAACCTCCCTTCTTATGAAATTTAGCCCTCGAAATTAGGTACGACTGGTATGTCGAAGAGGTAAGGATACCTTGATTTCATTTTGATTCTAACTCCCAAGTCATTTCCTCAACATCGTGGTTCCTCCACAAAACTTTGACTTGAGTATAACCTTGGAGCGTAGAATATGTTCCTTCTTATCCAAAATTTGAACAGGAACCTCTTCATACGTAAAATCTTCCGCTATTTCGTCTGGTTCTAACTCAATAATATGGTTCGGGTCTTTCACATCCTTTATCGAATTCCACGTCCTTTCGATGAAGATCAGTATAACTCTTTTGTCGATTTTGTGAGGTTTTTATACGTTGTCGGATCGTTTGAATCTTTTCCGTAGTCATACGTACCAACTCCGGTCCCAACAACGTTGCTTCACCCACCTCATCCCAGCATACTGGAGAATGACATTTTCTTCCATACAATGCTTCGAATGGAGCCATGCCAATACTTGCTTGATAACTGTTGTTGTTGTAGGAAAACTCCACCAATGGTAAGAACTTGTCCCAACTCCCTTGAAATCAAGGACACGAGTCTTAATAGATCTTCAAGAGTTTGAATAGTCCTCTCCGATCGTCCATCCGTCTCGAGGATGATATGCGAGCTAAATCGTAAGTCTGTGCCCATAGCTTTTTGCAAACTAACCCAAAATCGTGAAGTGAATCTTGGGTCTCGATCGTAAACTATGGATACCTAAGATACCATGCAGATCTTACAATCTCGTTTATGTACATCTGAGTAAGACGTTCAAGTGTATAAGTTTCTCATATCGGTAAGAAATGAGCGGACTTGGTCAATCTATCAACAATGACCCAAATCGCATCAATGCCTTGAGAAACCTTAGGAAGGCCCAGAACGAAATCCATGGTAATGTGCTCCCACTTCCATTCCGGAATTTCAAGTGGTTGCAATGGACCTTTTGGTACTTGATGTCCGCTTTAACTCGTTGACAAGTTAGACACCTTGAGATAAGCAGCCGCTATCTCTCTCTCTTCATATCGCTCCACCAAAATGTATGGATTTAATATCATGATACATTTTGGTACTCCCAGATGGATTGCAAATGGTGTGTTGTGCGCCTCCATCATGATATTATACTTTAAATCAGGGTCGTTAGGAACACAAAGTCTGGAGTCGACGAAGTATTCCTTCTTCATCGATTCTTGCTTAGATAGCACCTTCTTGCACTTTCTTCCTCATACGCGACGCCTCTGAGTCCGTAGTTGAAGCTTGACTTTTAACTTTATCGATTAAAGTCGGTTCTACTCAGATACCGCTATCATCACATGCTTCCTCGAGTCTTTAACTCTATCTCCATCATTTGCAAGTCACACAAAATGGGCTCATGCGTTGACAATATCGCACTCAGTCTTGCATATGATTTTCTACTCAATCGTCACTACCACGTTCGCTTTTCGGGATGGTATTGGATGGTATGATCATAATCTTTCAGCGATTCAAGCCAACGTCGTTGTCGCACGTTGAGTTCCTTTTGAGTGAAGAAATATTTGAGGCTTTTATGATCCGTAAAGATCTCCACTTTCTCCCATATACAAGTAATGCCTCCAAATTTAAGTGAAATAACAATGTACCGCCAACTCTAGATCATGAGTAGGATAATTCCTCTCATATTCTTTTGAGTTGTCGCGAGGCATAAGCTATAACTTTTCCATGTCGCATAAGAACACATCCCAACCCTTTGCTAGAAGCATCATCAGATGACAAATCCCTCCGAGGCGATGGTATTCGTAACAGTCTTAAATAAGTCTCCTCTTGAGTTCTTGAAAACTCTTCTCACATTCTTCGCTCCAACCGAACTTTGTATCTTTCCAGTCACCGAAGTCAAGGGAGTAGCGATTCGAGAAAATCCTTCCATTTAATCTCCGATAATAACCACCAAAATAGAAAGCTACGTACTTGGGCCATCGATTTAGGTTGTTCCCAACTTGAATAGCTTCAATCTTTGTCAATGATATCATTACGCCCCCAAAATAGGTATACATCACCCATTACGAGTTGTCAATTTATGGTATAGAAACAACTACAAACTTTATTACAACAAGAAAGCGTGAGTTTAAATACAAATATTATCTTCTGACAATATCTATACTCAAATAAATCCTCATCACATTTATCGATACATTATTTTACAAAATGGTGAGGACTACTAAACGACTCTCTCTAGAACCTTCATTCCATACCCGACTGCATTTTCGCTATATTCTCGCCTCCCGAGAAAAATGGAACAAAAAGGAAAAGGGTGAGCTCAACTAGCTCAAGAAAGAATATTACGACTAAGATAATATACAACAAATTATCGTTAGTCTTCAACAGGAAAAATCTAATAGTAATACAATAGACAACAAATTTTAAATCAATATTCGCAATGAAATAATAATTCATTAGAAGAGTTAAGTAGAGAATGCAAACTACTATCTTCTATGTATGAATTTAAAAGTTCATCATCTATCTTTTCCCCAGTAACATCAATCAATATACATCCGAATCAAATATTCATCTTTGCACTATGTGCCAAAGATATTCATCGATTGGTCATGTTCATCTAAACACTGCTCATCTTTGCACTACTACCAAAGATATTCTTCGAAATCATTCATCTTTGCACTATGTGCCAAAGATATTCAATAATATCATCATTTAAGACCGAGGATGATGAAAATATTTTTTAAAGAAACGAATCCAAAGGAAACAAAATGACAAGGATTAAGGATTAAGGATTCAGACTTTGTTTTATCCATGTTCAAAAATACCTCAAAATGATCATAGTGGTGTAAAATTCAAGAATGATCAAAACATGGATACAATCAAAGCTAGTATCCGTAATAGATATTTTGGACAAAAGAAAAAATTTTATTTTTCTATGAATAAGGTCAGATACGTGAATAAAAGTCACAGACACGTGAATAAGAATCTCGACACCAAAAGATAGAAATTCCACAAAAATATCTTCACGCTTCATCGTGAATAAGACTCGTGAATAAGAATCGTGAATAAGAACTCATGAATAAGAACTCGTGAATAAGAACTCATGAATAAGTAACCCTTACATGAAAAAGTTCCAAATTTGATAAAAGTTCCAACCAATATTTCAAAGATAATGATATTGAAGAAATAATATCATTCGAGAAGAAAATAACATCCCTTACCTCAAAAGATTAAGACTTTAAATTTGGAATATACCTGTATAAGGTCTTTGAAGGAACTTGCACCGCCTAACAATACTCAAAGTATACTCAAAATACTCACAAGAATACACTCGATAATATAGAGAGAGAAAACTTCAGATTTCGGTGTGATTTTCAATTCTAACCCAAGACCCTATTTATAGAAAACGCTAACACCAAAGCGTAAAATTTAATAAAATAATAATATTTCTTAAAAATATCCAAGCCCACCTTAGAAATCTGATTTCAGATCATTTATAACACATGTGAGCCACTCAATTACAACAAAAACGTTTTTCTTACAAAAAAATATTTTAAACTCCAAAAATCAATTATTCCTAATTTTAACTTCAATAATTCATAATAAATAGCCCTTTCATCGTAAAAATTCGAATCTCATGAGTTTTTATAGGAAATTCAATTCTCTACAACTTTGCAGAAGAAAGTTTTTCCAAATTCCAAATAGAAATTGACCAAATCCACAAACGGACGATTTTACATGTGCTATAATCAAATTTCACCAATAAATGGGGTCCACCGACATGTTTAATATGTTTTAAACATTTATTGCAAAAAAAATACTCCTCCTCCTCAGATACTCATATATCCCACATTCGTTGTAAAAATATCACCATTATTATATTATTAAAATATAATAATATATTTAAATGAATTATTTTATCAGAAAAAGATAAAATTTCAATTTTCAACAATTGTCACAATAAATTTTTTTCCATCTATATCCACATAAAATCAATATTTTTCTCATCATATGAATCAATAATTAATTATTCACAAATAATATTATGTAATCACAATATCGACAACTGTGCAGGTTCGTGAAAGAGGGGCTTTCCAATAAGAAATTTCTTCATCTGCGCCGCAATTAGGTGACCAAACCTCTCCTAGATGTAACTTTCTAGACATTGCCAATAATGTTATCTAATAATATTATTCAGATAATATGAATTATTGCTTCGATAATAAAAAATATCGTGTAATGACAATTATCAAACAACAAGAATATAAAATATCAACGCAAAGAATTATTAACTCAATAAAATATCGAACAAGAATTATCAGTAACCATTATCGAGTAGTGTCTTCTTCACGTAAGAATCAATAATTGGTGCAATACCGGTATCTTCACCGTGTTTTAACCAACGAGTATTTTAACAAGATAATCAGTAATAACCACGCCGTTATTTTTAAACAACTTATATTTGTCGCTGCTTTCTTCATCCAATCGCTTACATGGGCCCACACATGGTCGCTACCGTCGCATTTAATATTTCTCGACAAGCATTTAATATTCTAATACCAAACTAATATTCCCCGACAACAATGAATATTTTATAACCACTGCTTATTTTGAAATATTTGCGTATTTTACCCCTAACTATCCACATTAATCACATCAACCCTTACTATTTCAAAATAATAAAGAGAAAATTAAATTTCATTAATAATAAGTTGGGGTCTTACAACCTCCCTCCTTATGAAATTAGATCCTCGAAATCGACGACGCACTGTGTGTTTCGAAAAGGTGAGGATACCTCGCTTTCATTTCCGCTTTCCAATTCCTGTGTCATTTCCTCTATAAAGCATGATTCCTCCATAAAACTTTAACTTGTGGTATGACCTTTGCGCGTAGGACATGCTCCTTCCTATCCAAGATCTTCGACAGTACCTCCTCATACGTTAAGTCTTTGGCTATTTCGTCTGGGTTCTAATTCTATAACGTGGTTCGGTCTTTCACATATTTACTTAAGTACGATATGTGAAACACATTATGAACACGTAGACATACTTGAGGTAACGCGAGTCTATAGGCTACATTTCCTATTCTATCAAAATTTGAAATGGACCAATAAATCGTGGATTGAGCTTTTCTCTCTTCCCAAATCTTGTAACTCCCTTCCATGGAGCAACTCGCAATAATACATGATCCCCTACACTAAATTCCACGCCCTTTCGATGAAGATCCGCGATAACTCTTTTGTCGATCTTGTGCCGCTTCAGTATACGTTGTCGAATCATTTGGATCTTTTCGGTGAGTCATACGCATTAACTCGGGTCCCAACAATGTTGTTTCACCCACCTCATCCCAACATATCGGAGAACGACACTTTCGCCCATATAATGCTTCAAATGGAGCCACACCTATACTTGCTCGATAATTGTTGTTGTAGGAGAATTCCACCAATGGTAAATACTTATCCTAACCGCCTTGAAGTCTCAGGACACGAGTCTTAATAAATCTTCAAGAGTTTGAATAGTCCTCTCTCGATTGTCCGTCTGCTTGGGGATGGTATACCGAACTAAATCGCAAACTGCGCTCATAGCTTTTTGCAAGCTAACCCAAAATCTTGAAGTGAATCTTGGGTCACGATCCAAACTATGGATACAGTGCATGCCATGCAACCTCACAATTTCATTCACGCATATACTAGCAAGACGCTCAAGGAATAAGTCTCCGTGACGGCAAGAAATGAGCAGACTTGGTTAATCTATCAACAATAACCCAAATAGCATTGATGCCTTGAGAAACCGTAGGAAGACCCGTAATCTAAATCCATGGTAATGTGTTCCCACTTCCATTTCGAATCTCAAGTGGGTTGCAACGGACCCTTAGGTACTAGATGCTCGCCTTTACACGCTGGGCAAGTTAAACACATCGAGATAAACTTTGCAATCTCTCTCTTCATATTGTTCCACCAAAATGTATGTCAAGATCACGATACATTTTAGTACTTCCGTGATGGATTGCAAATGGCGTATTGTGTGCCTCCATCATAATCTTGTACTTCAAATCGAGTCGTTAGGAACACAAAGTTCAGAGTGGACTCAAGTATTCCTTCTTCATCAATTCTCGCTTCCTAATAGCTCCTTTTGTACTTTTTCTTCTTCATAACGATCATCCGGCAAGATTCGGTGGCTTGAGCAACCTTAACTTTTTCTATTAAAGTGGCTCTACGCAGATACTTGACATCATCGCACTCGCTCCTCAAGATATGATCTTCACTCAACGCGCCACCACCACGCTCGCTTTTACCAGATGGTATCAATAGTGTGGTCGTAGTCTTCAATAGTTCGAGCCAACGTCACGCCGATGTTGAGTTCTTTTTGAGTGAAGAAATATTTAAGGCTTTTATGGTCCGAATATATCTCCACTTTCTCCCCATATAGATAGTTCCTCCATATCTTTAGCGCTGAACGATCGGGCCGCTAACTCTAGATCATGAGTAGGATAATTCCTCTCATACTCTTTTTAAGTTGTCGCGAGGCATAGGCTATGACTTTCCCACGCTGCATGAGAACACATCCTAACCCTTTGCCTCAAGCATCAGAGATAACAAATCCATCCGAACCAGATGGTATTGTTAGAACAAAGCCAAATAAGTCTCCTCTTAAGCTCTCGAAACTTTTCTCGCATTCTTCGCTCCAAACGAATTTTGTATCCTTCCGAAGTTAATTGAGTTAATGGAGTAGCGATTCGAGAAAACCCTTCCACTTAATCTCCGATAATAACCAACTAAGCCCAAAAGCTACGATTTCAACCACCGAATTTGGTTGTTCCCTAACTTTTCAGATTGCTTCAATCTTCACGGATCAACAGATACTCCATGTTTCGACAATTATCGCGTGCCCAAGGAATGCTACTTCCTCGCCGTAACTCGCATTTCTTCAATTTGGCATATAGTTTGTTTTCACGAAGCCTTTGGAGTACCAAACTTCAAATGGTGCTCATGATCTTCACGACTTTTTGAATATATAAGGATGTCATCAATAAAGACAACAACAAACCGATCCAAATATTCCTGAATACTTGGTTCATCATATCCATGAAAGTCGCAGGAGCATTAGTCAATCCGAAAGACATGACTAAGAATTCATAATGCCCGCATCGAAGTTCTAAAGGCGCCTTTGAATATCCTCGCTTTTAATCTTCAAATTGATGATATCCGTAATCTAAGATCGATTTTTGAAAAGAATTGTGCCCTCTTGAATCGGTCAAACAAGTCATCAATACGAGGTAGAGGATACCTATTCTTGATGGTGACATGGTTCAATTCCCGATAGTCAATACAAAGTCGCATACTCCCGCTTCTTCTTCTTTAAAAAAAACAGAGCACCCCAAGGAGATGTACTAGACGAATGAAACCGATGTCCAACAATTTCTCGTAGTTGGACCTTTAACTCCTCAAGTTCAATAGAGCCATTCGATATGGGGTTTTAGAAATGGGCTTTGTACTGTGTTCAAGATCAATAAAGAATTCAACTTCACGCTCGGGGTAGACCGGAAGTTCTTCAGAAATACGCCGAAAGTCAATAACAACAGAATATTATTCAAATTTGACGTGTCTTTATTCAAATCCATAACATGGGCTAAGAAAGCTCGACATCCGCTTTTTCAATAAACTAATAGCTTTTATGATTAGATATGATAGTGATTGATTTTAATGGTTTAGTTGCTTGAATTGCATAACAGTCAAGTTGGTTAGAATATGAAAACTAACAACCTTATTTAAAACAATCAATTTTGGTATGATGAGTAAGTTAACCAATCAATCCCTAAAATCACATCAAAAGCAAGTATCTTTAAAGAGATAAGGTCAATGTGTAAGGTGATGGTGCCAACTTGAATCAAACAAGATTTATAAACAAATGGATGTGATGAAAGTTTCTCCTAACTGAGTTTCCACAGATAAGTCAAAGTCTAATTTCTCCTGAGTCAAGTTTAAACGCTGAGCACATGCAGGAGAGATAAATGAATGGGTAAGACCCAGATCAAGTAAGGTATAAACTTCGCAAGAATTTATAAATAGCTTACCCGTGATCACCTCGCTTGGGTTTCTCGATTTTGACCAACCACAACAAACGCTTCTTCCCTAATCGCTGACTTTGACTTTTTCTCGGGATGTTTTTCGAGTCACCGTCCCCCCATTGAACTAGGTTTCGCCATCTGCATAATCTCGAGCGATATGTCCTTCCTTTCCACAATTATAGCATACCTTGAATCTGTCAGGGCGCTTTGATCGATATGTCCCTCTTTTTCGTGATTTAGTAAGATACGACCGGTGGTCGTTTCTCTCCTTAGAACCGCTTGTCGCCTTAAGACCGCCGCCTTCACACGGTCGTTGTTAAATCTCCTCTTTTAAAATCTCCTCCCGACTCGCTTCTTCTATTTTCATGGCTATGATGATTACCACCAGAGTGGTTACCATTTTGTCCGTCTGTTTTTTCTCCGCCTAGTTATCATTATTTCGCTGATCGCTATCTCGGCACGATCCCGGTTATGGTCCTTGGTTGAATATACTCAAGTTATCTCGCTTCTAACAATCGAGCCCTGTTAACAACATCCGAATAGAGAAAATTTATGAGAAATGAGATATTGTCGACGCCGGTTTCAAACCTCTCGTAAACATCCGCCATATACGCTCCTCATTCTCCACCAAATGAGGTGCAAACCGATAACTCGCAAACTTTGCCTCGCATCGAGACACCGCCATGTTGTTTTGTTCTAATCTGATGAACTCCACTTCCTTCATACGACGAACACTTTCGTGAAAGTATTTGTCATTAAATAGCTTCAAACGTATCCCAAGACATGCCGAAAAAGCGGCTAGATGGGTACGCTTCACGCACTCCCACCAAGAGTCCGCCTCGCCACGGAACATAAAGGTGGCGAATGGAACCTTCGCTCTTCTCCGCATCCCAAGACATCGAATATCTTGTAATTTGTTTGACCCATGTTTCCGCCATGATCGGATCCGCTTTCCTTAAATTTCGTGGTCCCAACTCTTTGAATCGTGGTCGTGACAACCCGTGAATTGCTATCATTTCTCCTATATTTTGAACACGAGTCTCCTCATTCGATTTTGCATGAATCGCAAAAAACTTCTAAACATCCCCTCGCTCATCATCTCGCTTCAATGGTGTTGTTCACATGGAGGAACATTGCCACTGTTGCAGACGCTCTCCTCGCTGGTGAGTACAGCGCTCCACTGGCCTCATTTCCATTGTTAATATTCTCAAACGACATTCTCAAACATCCGCCATATAAAACAAGGGTTAATTAAGGAAATCAATATATCACATAATATCCCTATATATCCATTCAACTAACAAATAAGCTTAGGTAGGACACACTAAATAAGGATTTACTCGCTCTCCCTCCTAGTTCTATTCCCCGATCTCCGCCAGAGATCATATCCCTAAGCTCGATACCAACCGTGACGCCCCAAAATAGGTATACATCACCCATTTCGAAAGTTGTCAATACATGGTATGTAAACAACTACAACTTTATTATTACAACAAGAAACTGCGTGAGTTTAAATACAAATATTATCTTCTAGACAATATCTATACTCAAATAAATCCTCATCACATTTATTGATACATTATTTTACAAAAATGGTGAGGACTACTAAACGACTCTCTCTAGAACCTTCATTCCATACCCCGACTCGCATTTCGCTATATTCTCGCCTCCCGAGAAAAATGGAACAAAAAGGAAAAGGGTGAGCTCAACTAGCTCAAGAAAGAATATTACGACTAAGATAATATACAACAAATTATCGTTAGTCTTCAACAGGAAAAATCTAATAGAATACAATAGACAACAAATTTTAAATCAATATTCGCAATGGAAATAATAATTCATTAGAAGAGTTAAGTAGAGAATGCAAACTACTATCTTCTATGTATGAATTTAAAAGTTCATCATCTATCTTTTATCCTCGTAACATCAATCAATATACATCTCGAAATCAAATATTCATCTTTTGCACTACAAGCCAAAGATATTCATCACTTGGTCATGTTCATCTAAACACTGCTCATCTTTGCACTACTACCAAAGATATTCTTCAGAAATCATTCATCTTTGCACTATGTGCCAAAGATATTCAATAATATCATCATTTAAGACCGAGGATGATGAAAATATTTTTAAAGAAACGAATCCAAAGGAAACAAAATGACAAGGATTAAGGATTAAGGATTCAGACTTTTGTTTTATCCATGTTCAAAAATACCTCAAAAATGATCATAGTGGTGTAAAATTCAAGAATGATCAAAACATGGATACAATCAAAGCTAGTATCCGTAATAGATATTTTGGACAAAAGAAGAAATTTTATTTTTTGGTGAATATACGTGAATAAGGCCAGACACGTGAATAAGAATCTCGACACCAAAAGATAGAAATTTCACAAAAACATCTTCACGCTTTCGCTTAATAAGACTCGTGAATAAGAATCTCGTGAATAAGAACTCATGAATAGTAATCTCGTGAATAAGAACTCATTAATAGTAACTCCCGACATGAAAAAGTTCCAAATTTGATAAAAGTTCCAACCAATATTTCAAAGATAATGATATCAAGAAATAATATCATTCGAGAAGAAAATAACATCCCTTACCTCAAAGATTAAGATTTCAAATTTGGAATACCTGTATAAAGGTCAAGGAACTTGCACCGCCTAACAATACTCAAAGTATACTCAAAATACTCACAAGAATACACTCGATAATATAGAGAGAAAACTTCAGAGTTTCGTGTGATTTTCAATTCTAACCCAAGACCCTATTTATGTGAAATGCTTTAAGAACCAAAGCGTAAAATTTAATAAAATAATAATATTTCTTAAAAATATTCAAGCCCACCTTAGAAATCTGATTTCAGATCATTTATAACACATGTGAGCCACTCAATTACATAAAAAAACGTTTTTCTTACAAAAAATATTTTAAACTCCAAAATCAATTATTCCTAATTTCGTAACTTCAATAATTCATAATAAATAGCCCTTTCATCAGAAAAATTGAATCTCGAGAGTTTTTATAGGAAATTCAATCTCTACAACTTACGTAAGAAAGTTTTTCCAAATTCCAAATAGAAATTGAACCAAATCCACAAACCAGACGATTTTACTGTGCTATAATCAAATTTCAAACCAATAAATGGGGTCCAATTTACATGTTTAACATGTTTTAAACATTTATTGCAACAAAAATACTCCTCCTCCTCAGATACTCATATATCCCACATTCGTTGTAAAAATATCACCATTATTATATTATTAAAATATAATAATATATTTAAATGAATTATTTTATCGTAAAAGATAAAATTTCAATTTTCAACAATTGTCACAATAAAAATTTTCTCCATCTATATCCACATAAAATCAATATTTTTCTCATCATATGAATCAATAATTAATTATTCACAAATAATATTCTGTAATCACAATATCGACAACTGTGCGTAGCCTCGAGTGAAAGAGGGGCTTTCCAATAAGAATTTCTTTCATCGGGCGCAAGCAATTAGGTGACCAAACCTCTCCTTAGATGTAACTTTCTAGACATTGCCAATAATGTTATCTAATAATATTATTCAGATAATATGAATTATTGCTTCGATAATAAAAATACCGCTAGTAATGACAATTATCAAACAACAAAGAATATAAAATATCAACGCAAAGAATTATTAAACTCAATAAAATAATCGAATAAAGAATTATCGTAGAACCATTATCGAAAGTAGTTTTCTTCACGTAAGAATCAATAATTGTGCAATACCGTGCTAGCATCGTGTTTTAACCATTCTAGTATTTTAACAAAGATTAATCAGAATAACTACGCCGTTATTTTTAAACAACTTATATTTGTCGCTTTTTCATCCAATCGCTCAAGTTATGGGGCCCATATACGGTCATACCGTCGCATCTAATAATATTCCCCAATAGCATTTAATATTCCACTTACCAAACGAATATTCCCGACAACAATGAATATTTTATAACCACTGCTTATTTTGAAATATTCATGTATTTTACCCCTAACTAATCCACATTAATCACATCAACCCTTACTATTTCAAAATAATAAATAGAGAAAATTAAATTTCATTAATAATAAGTTGGGGTCTTTTCAATAAACGAATAGCTTTATAGCTTGAGATGAACCGTGATTGATTTTAATGGTTTGGTCGTTTCAATTTGTATAATAGGTTGATTAGGAATATGAAAGCCAACAACCTTACGAAAAACAATCGATTTTTGCATGATAAGTAGTTAACCAATCAATCCCTAGAATCACGCTTAATAAAAATGCAAGTATTTTTAATGAAATAAGATTCGACATGGGCTTTGAAAATGCGTTCAAGCGGATACAAAAATTCAATTTGAACCAAACAGAGACTTATATAGAAATATCGCTCGTGGATGTAATGAAGGTTTTCCCAACGGAGTTTCTTTATACAGATAAGTCAAAGTCTAATTTCTCGATCAGAATATTTAAAGCTAACAACCTTAATTTAATTTCGATGAAGCAATCAATCCCTAGAATACGGAGCAAGTAAATAAAAGAATGGGTAGAATTGAACCAAATCGAATAAAGTATAGACTTCCCATTAGAGTTTATGATAATCTTTTCTCCGAGTGACCTCATTCAAAAGTAGAGAAATAAAAGATTCCTTGCTCAAATAAAGGAGGTCACAACGATAATCTTACCCTCCATTCTTGATTCTCGCTTTGGGAGGTCACAACAACGCTTTGAATTTTGAATTTTCGGGATGGCCTTTGGTGCCTCCATCCTAGCTGAATTTGTCTTGATGAAATGACAAAATCGAGCTAAGTGACCTTCTTCCACAATTATAACACGCTTTGGATGGGCATGACGCAGCTGATCGATGTGTCCCTCTCCTCCGCATTTGAAGCATATGATGGTGGTCTTTCTCCTTCCTTAACAATGGGTCTTTGGTCCGACGCCTTTCCATCATTGTTGAATCTCGTTTCTTGAAATGTCCATTCTTATTGTTTTGGCCTCGATTACCACCGAGAAGTGGTTACCATATCCGCCTGTTGATTCCCTCCACGCTTTGTTGTCACCGCTCGATGACTACTCTCACTGGTATTATAATTTTCTTACCGCTCTCTTTTAGTTCGCTGACTCATTATCGCGTTTCCACTAATCGAGCCCTATTTACAACATCGAATACAAACACAGTTTATGAGAAATAAGATGTTGACGTATCTCGCTTCAAACCTCTTAAAACATTCGGCGCCATTCTCTCTTCATTATCCACCAAGTGGGGGATTTAAACCGTGATAACTCCGCAAATTTTGCCTCGTATCGCGACACCGGCCATATTGTTTTATTCAACTTGATAAACTCCACCTCCTTCATGTGGTAATACTTTCGAGAAAAGTATTTGTCGTTGAAAAGCTCCCCGAACTTCTCCCAAGATATCTTTAAAGATGTTGAGTCGAAAGTACGCTTTTACCGATTCCCACCAAAGATGTCTCCGCTAAAAGAATATAAAGCAAAAGTAGGAAACTTTTGCTCTCTGAGCATCCCAACACATCAAATATCTTGGTAATCTGCTTTATCCATGCTTCCGCCGTAAGTGGTTTTGTCTCTCCTTAAACTCCGGTGGTCCCTCCTTGAATTGTTTAATGGTGACCGCCGAGAGTTTTCCGTGTTTCCACCTACGTTTTGGGCCGTGAGTCGCTCTCGCCATCTTGTTGATAAATGCATAAAGCCTCCGAACATTTGATCATTCATCATTTGGTCGGTGTTGTTGTTTATATGAGGATTGTCGCCTTCCACGATGCACATTATCCACGATTATCGATATGTGGTGAATCAACGATCGCTCATACTCCATTGCTATTCTCAACATTCTCGGATGTCATTTTCAGACATCGCCACAAAACAAAAGGTTAATCGACATGTAACAAATTATCCCTATCTTCCGACCAACCAATAAAATAGAACATAAACTTAGGTAGGTCATACTTAGCGAAGGTGACGGCCCCTAAAATTAGGTATACGCCACCCATCTTGGGTCGCCACTTACATGGTACATAAATTCAAATACAACTTACTAATATAAGCGCTAGGTACAATACGACATAAAGCGTGAGTTTGAATACAAATATTATCTACTAGATATTATACAAACTCAAAAGGAGTCCTCATTACAACTATTATCACACTATTTTCACGTAATTGTGAGGACTACTAATGCTATCCTCGGACCATTACTCCGCTCCTCGACTTCGTTCAAATATGTTCTCATTTCTCAAGAGAACAAAGTGAAAGAAAGTGGTGAGCTCAACTAGCCCAAGAAGAAATATTATGACTAAGATAATGCGTAATAAATTATCATTATTTTCAATGTTGTTAAACCGATAAAATACAATAAACAAAACCGTTTAAGCTGCGTGAAATATACGATCCATTAAAAAATCAAGTAGAGAATAAAGTCTACTATCTTTTAGGTTTTAAAAAGGTTTTCATCAATTTTTTATCGCCGAGACTCGACAATAAATAAACCACCACATCTAATCATCCCCGTATCAATGGCCAAGGATTTTATCAAATTATCAATGGTCCATGACTATACCGAATCACCCCCGGTCATAATCATACCAAAAACTATCCATCATTGCATTGTGCCACCGAGGACTTTAGTCACATCATTTATATCAAGTCATGATTATACCGAATGATCCTCGGTCATAATCATACTAAGTTCATCTATGCACGTAAGCCAAAGATAACATAATATAACATGAGGATGATGACAATGACATAATAATTCAATAAAACAAGTTCAAGAATTATTTAATCCATGAATTATTAACGTCCAAATTGTCAACATGATCATTGCTTCATTAGAGTAAAATTCAAGAATGATCGGAAGAATATTTCCATGAAAGATATTGGATGAAATGCAAATATCAAGGATATTCTACTAATTTCATGGAGTATAAGTCAAAGTTTTAACCAACTGGGTATAATAAAGAATGGAATAACAAAAGAAATCACCACGCATGCAGGTGCTCAGCATAGACAAAGTTATTCCAACATAATAATAATAACGGAACTAGGTCGTGAAATTACACCGGCCAGGATGTTCCAATGTAATAATAAAGATGGAACCGGATCCTGTAAAACACACAGATAGGATATTCCAAGAATGATAAAGAGCGGAACCGGTCCGGTGTAAAACATATGATGTGATGTTCCAACAGAATAATAAAAAGCGGAACCGGTCCAGGTGTAAAACACATGCATGGGATGTTCCAATGAGAATAATGAAGAATGTCACCAAGTATAGGGTAAACCGGCGTATACAAAGTTATTCCAAGAATAATAAAGCAATGGAATAACATAAGGATTTCACCAAGTATAGGGGTACGCCATGATACAAAGTTATGTATAGGGTATGCCACTTTACAAAGTTATTCCAATGTAATAATAGTGAATGGAATAATGTAAGTTCTCTTCAAGAAAAAGAATAACACCCACTGCAGTAAAAAAGAACCTAATATAGAAGTAGTGAAGTAGCGAGAATACTCTTCTTCTTTTCTATAATTTTCTCTCTATACCTTCTCTCTATAATTTCTCTCTGCAGTTTCAATGAATTCGTGAAAGAAAATAATGAAGGAACGAAAGCTTTATTTATAGAAAAATGGAATGCATAAGAACCAATCCATTTAATCTGATCCAGGATTGATTTACTTTAACTGACGGTCATATTTAAAGAAAAATCTTTTAAATAAAATATAATATATTCTATTTATATAAAAACATTTTACTATGCAAACACTATGCAATACTATGCAAAACACTACTGAAAATACTACGCAACACTATGCATAATAAAATATAATATATTCTATTTATAGAATAAACTTTAATAAAGTATTCTATTTTATATAAAAGATGTTTCATTTTATTACGTTAATAATAATGAATAAAACAAAAGCGTCATTATCGCTATAATAATTCATATTATTAATCTAATAATAATGGAATCAAACCGAAGTGACCTCACATAAACATCAATAATCAATCCAGGTAATACTACTTAAACCACGCCAGACATCGCATTTACTTTACTCGAAAGTAGTTCAACGAAGAACTACAGTGAAAACTTCCGCCGTTATTTCAATAAAATATTTTTGTCATTTTCAATCCGACAATAATTTACATTTGTAGGGTCCACCAATGATTGAGTCAGTTATCTGTAATATTCCTGCTAAACCAAGATATTCCCTCACCAATCGAATATAATATAACCACTTGCGTACTTTTGCAAAATTTATAAATACTACCCACATTTATAATATTATCTCAAATTCACACCATAATATTAAAAATTATTTTGACAAAATTTAAATCTTTATTGATAAAATGCGAATTCAATCTCCCCTCGCATGGAATTCTCAGAAATTAGAATACGATACTGATATGATAAAGAGATGAGGATACCTTGGAATACCTTTATCGTTAAAAATATTAAATTCATCTTTATCCGGCCAAAGATATTCATTAACAATTCAATGCTGCACACAGGGAATATATATCTGTGAAACCAATAATCTGAGACTACCCTCACAATCACGAATTATCAGTCGCTACTGACTAAGGATATTGGTATTTGATTTCTGATGCGTGATTATACAAGATAATCCTGATTATAATCATAAGAGATGATAAAGATGATTCATTGAATTAATATTTATCGACTAAGACTAAATATTAATCCATATAATCATCCGCGCTACTGGCAAGGATATTCATCATATCAAGTCCATCAATTATCCATACTACTGACGAAAGATAATCGTTATTTATTAGTATCCATGACCACAAATTATCCGTACACTACGGGCCCAAAGATAATCGTGTATTCATTAGTATCACGACCACAAATTATCCATGTACCTACTGCCGAAGATAATCGTGTATTCATTAGTATCACGACCACAATTATCCATGCTACTACCAAAGATAATTTGTGTATTCATTAAGATCCGACCATAAATTATCCAACTATCAAAGATACGTATTATTGACCGAAGATAATTGGTATGTATTAGCCAAAGATAATCACGACCACAAATTATCCATTGATCTACTACGGCGAGATAATTGTGTATTCATTAGTATTCACGACCACAAATTATCCGTACTACTACGGCAAAAGATAATTGTGTATTCATTAGTATCCGCACCACAAATTATCCATGCACTCACGCCAAAAGATAATTGTGTATTCATTAATATCGCACTAAATTATCCCGCCAAAGATAATTGTGTATTCATTAGTATCACGCGACCACAAATTATCCATGACTACTGCCTACGATAAAGATAATTGTGTATTCAATTCTGGTTATGATTAAGATAAGTAACAATCATTACGGTCATAATCATACCAAGTCCATCTAATCGCCTAGTCCTGAACTACGTGCCATGGATTTACTTTCAACATAATATAAGCATGGGGATAATGATATAAAGAATCAATCAAATGAGATAAAGGATAAATATTAAACCTTTTATAATATAATTTATCGAGATTCAAGAATATCCCCATGTTTTCAATCACTTAATAACTGATAATCTAACATCATTAATATTATAACAATATTTAAATCACTTCTAAATTTATAAACAATTTATACTCAATTGTTTTACGCTTTACCATATAATGCATTTAATCATTCAAAATGCCATACTCATAAGATATCATCACCAATTATCAAATCCTCATCAAAAAATATGCATATACTCTATATAGGATTCTTTAGCCATAAAATCCTTATTTTCAACTTCTTTACATTTCACATAACATATTTAACTCCATATGTTCAGAATCAAACTATTTTCATGAAAAATACCAAATCAGTCCCAAAATATTTCTTTTCTGGGATTTAGCATAATATAATCCCATAATGAAAATATATTTTTCCCGAATTTTAAAATTCATTTACTATTTTCAAAAATCAATTTCCACTTAATTCCTTAAGAAATTAGCTACCTCAAGTTTAACTCCAAAATTCTCAAATCTTGGCAGGACCTTACACATGTTAACGTGAGCTTCTAGTTTAAATTTCATGGTCATCGAGTTATAGAACTCAAGTTTATAGCATTTTAAATCGGAAAACCTAAATATTGAAATAGTCATAACTTGCTCATTTTAAGTCGAATGAGCTCATTTTTGGACAGGAGATACTTTATACCATATAACTTCATGTCCCAAAGGCCAGAATTTTTCTCATAATTTAAGTGGCGAAAACAGCCCCTTAAAGTTTCTAAGCAGTAGCATTTTCAAATTTACAGCTTTGGCCTCCTTTGCTAAAATCAGTCCACACAAAATCTACAACACCTTTTCCAGTAATTCTACTTGGATTAGTTAGGTAACTCATAGATCTAACTCTAGGACTTGACCACATTCAAAAAATTCAAAATATAATAAGAGATATGGTCAATTGAATTTCATGTTACGCTTTTCACCAAAATCTGATTTTCAACTCTTTGTGATTTCTAAGAAACTTTCATGCTTTTTACATACTAACCAACATAACTCATCATAAAACTTACTAATACTTCATATACCCATGATTTTCATCAGCTTTTATTATGACTTTCATCATATATTCACTGCATTTGAAGAAGAAGATTTAGGTTTAAGAAATGGGTTTTTATCTGCGAGGTCAATCTGAAATTCTTTCATCTAGAAATCAAGAATACGTCAAGAAATTTATTAATGATAGAAATATCATTCCAAAGCTGCTACTCTTAACCAAGACTTGGATAATACGTTACATTGATACCAACTCTATGACTTCTATCCCTTAACCTAGATGAATAACCCTCAATGATACCTATAAATGCCATCTTCATTTGAAAAAGTCCGGCATTTCCCGGTTACATTCCACACAAAGGAAGTCAATAAACTGAAGGATCGGGCTCTTTACTTATGGCTTGATATAACAATGATTAACTTTAGGGTTTGGGTTACTTTGAATTACAGATAATGAGGTTGGTTAGGAATATGAAAGCTAACAACCTTACAAAAGAATAATAAGTAGTTAATCAATCGTTTCAAAATTACCTCAAAGGCAAGAATTTTAAAGATATAAGATCGTGAAAGTGTTTATTTGAAAACAACAAGATTAATAAACAATGGAGGTAACGGAAGGTTTCTCCCAACGGTTTTGATAGATAATCAAAGTCTAATTTTTTAGTCAAATTTAAACATTGAACACAACTAGGTAGAATAAAAAGTGGGTAGAAGACTTCGTAATAATTAATTTCTAAGTAATAACCCGTTGGTTTTTTCTAAATAAACGCTCTCGCTTTTAAATTCATGAAGGTTTGACTTTTACTTATAGTGCATTCCACATGCTTAAGCTTCTTCACATTCGATCCATGATTTGAATACATTATTCTCTAAGATCCATATCGAATTCGGGTTGACCGCCATGCTTTATGCGGTAATTCCGAATTTAGTTGGTTCTCCCAATTTGTCATCTAAAAAGCAAAGTCCATTTCCCATCTATTTTGGCTTTATCGATCTGGACGTCTTTTCTACACTATCAACGTTAGGCAGCTTTTTTACCCACGATCGTCTATTCTCCTTGTTTTCAAATTCGGTTGAATTTGTTTTCTATCTTCACCGAGCTTTGATTTTTTAAATTCTGATCTCCAACTTTGAATATCTTACCACTGTTCCAAAGCGTGATTTTGTTCGAGCATCATATCACAGGTAACACAATTTTGTAATTATTTGTATCCCTTTGTTCCACCAATTTGTAGTTTCTTTCTTCTTCTTCCTTCTTCAAATTGCTACTGGCAACGAACACGATTTTGTAATTCTAGTTTTGATCATTAAATTTCTTACAACCATTAAAGGTCTCAAACTCGGCCTCTTCTTTCCTCTTTTCTTCCTCATTTCAAACACCGCTTGCTACGCCGTAAGGTGGTTAATTAATATTCAAATAATATACTCGAATTCTTCATTTACTGGTAAACTTAGTAGTATATACTAAATTTGTTACCCTCAAATGGATCAATCGCTGCCTGCGACCAACCGCGAG
Organism: Panax quinquefolius; assembly: GCA_020205615.1. Taxonomy (NCBI): domain Eukaryota; kingdom Viridiplantae; phylum Streptophyta; class Magnoliopsida; order Apiales; family Araliaceae; genus Panax; species Panax quinquefolius. The sequence continues at coordinate 10,966,555 of CM035162.1, read as the reverse complement.
TTAAAGGTGTGATATGGTCAACCATCTAACATCTACCTTGGATATATTTTTAATTTACATTAATTTCCAATACCATATAAACCTGCCGCATACAAACTACAAGGGTTAATTCAAAATATCATTACAATATTATCCGCCTAATACTGTTAAAACCGATCCTTCCTGAATTAAACTTGGGTACTCGAATTCTGAAATACTGTTCTCATTTCCTCAAGAGAATAAGAAAGAAGTTTCAACTCCTCCTCCCAGTTCTTATCGTAATCACATCTTAGCAAATATTAACCGATCATATCCTGGCTAAGTCGATTAAAAATCATCAAGTACTTCACTAGACTCACCCGTCTTGGGTAAACCACCACTTCTGGTATCCATCGTATCTACTGGCCAAGATTAATCAATTATCAGCGTAATATTTATACCGTTATGTCGACATAATCATACATTTCTATGAAGACACAATACATCGACTAGATATTATATATCAAACTCGAAAAAGTCTCTCTAATTACAACTATTATGCACACTAACATTTTAATCGAGGATGAGGACTACTAATTCAATATCAAGTTCAGCGGACCATGAAATTACAACGCTCCCAGACATGACTCGTCCAATCAAGAATGACTGTATGTTACTCCATTTCAACAACATTGATATTCTACTAATTTCATGCAGTAAGTCAAAAAGTTTTAACCAATATAATAAAGAAGAATAACAAAGAATACCAAAGAATTGATAAAACAAGTTCAAGAATTATTTTATCCGAGAATTAATAACAAGTTCAAGAATTATTTTATCAGGAATTATTAACGTGCTGTAATTATCAACATATAAATCTTTGTTTTTGTAGAGTAAAATTCAAGAATGAACGGAAGAATATTTCCATGAAAAGATCTTTGGATGAAACGCAAATATCGAGGATATTCCACTAATTTCATGGAGTGTAGAAGTCAAAGTTTTAACTTATTTGGGTATAATAAAGAATAGAATAACAAAAGAAATCACCGTGCGTGTGATAGCCCGTGACAGGCGGTGAGTTATTCCAATGAGAATAATAAATAACGAGAACCCGGTAAAGGCGTAAAAGCGCTTGCGGGCGAGGATGTTCAAGCAGAATAATAACAAAGATTTTAACCGGTCGGGTGTAAAACACCACGAGACAGGATGTTCCAGCAGAATAATAATAAAAAGGCGGAACCGAGGTGGGTGTAGAACACCACAGACGGGATGTTCATGTTCCAATGAATAATAATAAAGGCGGAACCGGTGGGTGTAAAACACTACAGACAGGATGTTCCAGCAGAATAATAGAAGAATGTCACCAAGTATAGGGTAAACCAGCATATACTGAGTTATTCCAGCAGAATAATAAGTAATGGAATAACAATGATTCTCTTCATGAATAAGAAAGAATAACACCCACTTACTTTTGGTAGGAGATTGAATCTTTAATGACGATGTAATAACAAAATACTCTTCTTCTTTCTCTTCTTATTCTCTCTATACTTTCTCTCTCTATAAGCTTGAATGAATTAAGTGAAAATAATGAAGCCCTAGGCCTCTATTTATAGAAGATTTCTAGCTTAAGCACTGCTTAGTATGAAAAGGCAAGTGGCTTGACGACTAATGATGTGAAAAGAAAAGTGGTTTTGTCGCTTTGTAATGTGAAGCGACAAGTGGTTCGGCGCTTTGTAATGTGAAAGCGACAAGTGGTTCGACGTCTGGTAAAGGTAATTACTATTAGCGAAGGTAAATACTATTGTGAAGGTAAATACTATTCACGAGGGTAATTCTGATTGGCGAAGGTAATTACTATTGGCGAAGGTAAATACTATTCATGAGGGTAATTCTTATTGTGAATAGACTCTTAGATGATGACATATGAGCCCCCATAAAATAATCAAACTTACCACAAATCATTTTATTTTCATCAACACATATTTAATCTTTCAACCATTATTAATCATTTATAACTTGTCGTCTCAATTATTGATTTAATACTATAACATATTATCTGAGATGATCTTTGTGACAATAATTGAATCAATAATATAAGAGATATGATCGCAGCCAATTCATTTGTAGCAATAATTGAGCATAGGTGAAAGGTGACTTCTCACAAAACATCAATAATCAATCTGGTGTCTACTTATGCGACCCATAGCGTATTCTTTGTACTTTACCACCGGGTAGTTCAAGCAGTTTTAACGGTAACACCTCCGTAGTTATTTTTATAAAATATTTTTGTCGTTTTCTCAATCAAACAATAATTACATTAATGGGTCCACCAATGATTGAGCCGTAGTTATACGAATATTCCCTAACAAAAAGAATATTCTCCACCAAACGAATATTTTATAACAACTTGCATACTTTTTGCAAAATTTATAAATATTACCCACAACTATAACATTATATCAAATTTATTCCATAATATTCAAAAATAATATTTATAGAAAAATTCATCTTTATTTATAAAAATTTGGGGTCTTACTACTTCATTACGCTGAATTTTTACCACATCATTTTGTAACATTACTGGTCATGATTACAAGAATAATCCACAGTCATAATCATACCAAGTCCATCCATACTTTCTACGGACCACGGATGACTTTAAAAAAAACATGAGGATGATGACAATGATATAAGAATTGATAAAACAAGTTCAAGAATTATTTTATCCAGGGAATTATTAACGTCCAAACTATCAACATGATCTTGCTTTGTAGAGTAAAATTCAAGAATGATCGGAAGAATATTTCCATGAAAAGATCTTTGGATGAAACGCAAATATCGAGGATATTCTACTAATTTCATGGAGTATAGAAAGTCAAAGTTTTAACCAACTGGGTATAATAAAGAATGAAATAACAAAAGAAATCACCACGCATGCGATATATCGCCTTGCGAGCGGAGTTATTCAACAGAATAATAAATAACGGAACGGTCGGTGAAATACACACAGAGAGGATGTTCCAACAGAATAATAAAGATGGAACGAGATCCGGTGTAAACACATGATAGGATATTCCAGCGAGAATAATAAAAAATGGAACCGAAGTCGGTGTAAAACACACAAAGACAGGATGTTCCAACAGAATAATAAAAGGCGGAACCGGTCCTGGTAAAACACATGACGGGATGTTCCAATGAGAATAATAGAAGAATGTCACCAAGTATAGGGTAAACCATTATCACGAGTTATTCCAACAGAATAATAAGCAATGGAATAACAACGATTCTCTTCATGAATAAGAAAGAATAACACCCCTTACTTTTGGTAGGAGATTGAATCTTTGCGACGGTGTAGTAACAAAATACTCTTCTTCTTCTCTCTTATTCTTTCTATACTTTCTCTCTATAGCTTGAATGAATTAAGAGAAAAATAATGAAGCCTGAGCCTCGATTTATAGAAGATTTCTAGCTTAGCACTGCCTTAGTGTGAAAAGGCGAGTGGCTTGACGACTAATGATGTGAAAAGTGTTAGGTTTGTAATATTATGTAGGCAAAACAAATTGCAAAAATAATGCTTGAGCGTGTAAAATCGAGTTTAAATTTTACAAACCATATACCCGGATCACCCTTTATGTATAATTATTAATTAAGCGAAAAGATAAAGAATAAAATCATACCACAGAAGATCGAGCTTCCTCGGTACAAGTTCACCTCCAAATCCTTTTCGCGTTGACTTGAATCCAAGGTTTTGTTCTTTCCTTTGATCGGCGTTAGCCACCCATATGTTTGGCCTCTAGATGTGATCCACCAAGGAAAAATAAAGATTCAAGAAGAAGGGGTATAGGCTCAAACCCTAGTTTTTCTATCTCTATAGAAAAGGTGTACTCTCCCAACAATTGGAATTATGTCGTATGTTGAAAAAGTCAACAACCCCCTACACCCATAATAAGACTCCTCTTATTAATAGATGTGGGCAACCCACCTTAACAATTAAGGAATTGGATTTTATTTAATTAATTAAATTCTTTTAATTAATTAAGCTCTCTAATCTTATTAGGGATAATTAATTAAACTCCTTTAACTAATTTTCCTTCCTAATCCAATTAGGAATAAATGAGAGTACTTATATTAAATTAATTCCTAAACTCTTTTAGAAATTAAAATAATAATAATTGTAATAATATTAATAAGACTCCTCTTATTAATTTATATTTAATATTTCTAAAATATTAAATAATAAATATTAAGCTATTTAATTTATTACATCACCATAGATCAAATTAAATATACTTAACATATTATTACGATTATGCCATTAACTTCTTAATTAATTATTCTTCCTTTTATGGTGTGACCCTTTAGGTTCTCCATATTAAAGCAGGTTGTGAATAAATCAATTAGAATAATTCTAATCTTATTTAAATAAATAAATTAAACAATTAATTTATTTAAATAAATAATATTTATTCTACAATAGGGATAAGCCTCCCTAGCGATCAACAACTTTCCGGATAATATAGATTTCAACATTAATCATTAAAGAACCTTTGAGTAAATATTTTTGCATATGATTCAATCCTTCCACCATCTGATGTCCCAATTAAATATAAGGCATGGAATTCATCAAGTCTTATTTTATTTAATTATATGTATTCGATCCTTAAATGCCACAACTCAAATAATGCAAATTAGAAACTCCTTTCTAATTTCATTACGCCAACCCGATACTCTTGGGTTGTCATTTATCGAATCACATAGGACATTTTCTTCTTTTTTATTAGAAGTGGTAGATTTTTTATTGATCATACATTATCTCCGTATAAACTTATTATACCCAAGCATACCCTTTGATATACCCTAAGGGTCTTAAGGAATAAGTCAAAGTATAACTCATCATACACAAGATACTATATGATGATCTCAAGTCAAGGATCACTTGTCTACTATCACTATAGGAATTCCTATTGTGAGCAAATAAAACTCCATTAGGTATTCCTTGGCGAGCCACGTTCGATGAACTTATTCTCTAATAAGCACCTACATACTTGCTTTAGTGTCTCCACACACAAATGATCGTGAGATCAATCATCCTCATCCGATGAAGCAACAGCGTATGTACCAATCTATCCGGATTCACTAATCCCCGATTTAGTAATCCAATGATTGGGAACTATTTTAGTTTTAAGCTTTCTAAGAATTTAGATCTCATTAGAATGATCATCATCATTATTCTAAAAGCATTGCTTAAAACTATGGGTTTATCACATATTATAAAAACAGAGATGATGTAGATAATTAAAAGCCTTTAATAAATTAATACTTTTATTAATAAATGAATAAGATTATTAAAAGTATATGCTTTATCATCAAACATGATTGGCTTGTGTGCATCTTACTTTCAAAAAGAAAAGTGGTTTGGCGCTTGTAATGTGAAGCGACAAGTGGTTCGGCGCAGTAATGTGAAACGACAAGTGGTTGACGTCGGTAAAGGTAATTACTATTAACGAAGGTAAATATTATTGTGAAGGTAAATACTATTCACTGAGGGTAATTACTATTATTTGAAGGTAATTCTTATTGGCGAAGGTAAATACTATTCACAAGGGTAATTACTATTGGCGAAGGTAAATACTATTGACGAAGGTAATTCTTTATTCCACAAAGGTAATTATTATCGACGAAGAGACTCTTAGATGATGATATATGAGCCCCCATATAAAATAATCAAACTTACCACAAATCATGTAACACATATTTAATCTTTCAACAATTATTAATCGGTTATAACATTGTCGTCTCAATTATTGATTTAATCTTTATAACATATTATCTGGATGATCTTGTGACAATAATTGAATCAATAATATAAAAGATATGATCACGGCAATTCTTTGTAGTAATAATTGAGCATAGCTTAGTGACTTCTCACGTAAGCATCGATAATCAATACCGTGTCTACTCTTAATCACGACGCCAGACATCGCATTACTTTTACCACCGGGTAGTTCAGCAGTTTTAACAGTAACACCTCCATAGTTATTTTTATAAAATATTTTTATCGTTTTCTCAATCAAATAATAATTACATTTGTGGGGTCCACCAATGATTAAGTAGTTATGCGAATATTCCACAAAAAGAATATTCCCAAACCAAACGAATATTTTATAACAACTTGCATACTTTGCAAAATTTATAAATATTACCCACAACTATAACATTATATCAAATTTATTCCATAATATTCAAAAATAATATTTATAGAAAAATTCATCTTTATTTATAAAAGTTGGGGTCTTACACTTTAAGTAACAAAGTTTCGTGATGAAAATTATATCAAACATGCTTTAAAAACTAAAACATCGCTATATATAAAAACAACGGAGACCATATATTCGATAACAAGTAAAAATTTTATCTAGTTCCCCAAAATTAAAAGTATGTATTTGGAGATAGAATGAAATTTATCTCATATATCTGAGGAGGACTTATAGAATATAATCCTAACTATACCTAATTTGAAAAATAATCTATTAGACTATTACTATTATAGCATTGACATTAACCAATGTATCAAGTGCTCTACAATCCCTCATTTATAAGTCCTCCAATAACGCATCAAATAATTCAAAATTCCAAAATTCAATTACTTAATTTTTGACTCTATAACCTCTAACATCTTCTTTCAATTGATGAAAAAAATGACAATCGCAAGACCTGGGGTTTTCCTGAAGCGTGTTCAGTGAAAAATAACTTTAAAATTTACTAGAGATAATACATACATACACCTGGTGGGTTTCGGTTTTATGTGTGCGGTTTTGGTTAGTAACCAAGCTGGAACCGTATATTTGGTTATTCAACCCACCTAAAATCGTTACATACGCCGGAATCGTTGGTGCGATTTTAATTGATGCGATTCGTATGATTTTTTGTGCAATTTTAATTTGGTTATTTGCTCAGCCCTACCCCTTACTACAAGAAGTATGCAACTTGCAAGCATGTTTGCACAAACGAAGTTGAGGTTCACGCTTACCGGAGTGCCCTTAAATCTAAATCACATGGTCGACATTTGACCCCTTTTTTTTTCCTGGTTTAGAAGAAGAATCCACAAATAATAAAAGGAATCTTTCCTTTAATGGAAACATATGTATTGTGGTGGGTGCCAACCTCCCTACTCTGGTCTATTGTATTCCACTCCATTATTTATTGCACATAATTTATGCAGTCTCCATCATTTCCAACAACTTGCCCTCTTTTAGGTCTCAACTCCTCTACTGCTCGAAAGTTAAACTAGTAAAAATGTATTAGTATGAAATTAATTTATCAATTGATTAATATAATATCGATACATAAGTTATTAAATGTTATTTTTTTGTGTGTTAGTATTGTATTGATCAATTAATCAACTTATCATTAAGTTAGCTTTATGATAACCGAATCCGTAAAAATGTCTCCATAAATAAATAAAATGGAAGATTTCCTTATTATTTCCCCTGCTGAAATAGTATAAAAAAAAATTCACAGCCCCATGAAATATATAGTGAATTTAAATGCAATTAACTTCAAGGAGGCTTTATAAGATGACGTGCAGAATATATTAGTGAAAAGGAGAGAATAAAAATAGAATAATTTTTGGTCAAGAACAATTAATTAAATTACTTATTGTTCGGTATAGAATTACATTTTGTATCAATTACATATTCTATTACATTTTTTAAAATAATTACAACAATAGTGCACCCAACTACTTTAATTTGGTTATTATTATTATTATATATATATATATAAGCATTTGGCAGTTAACCCAATTAATTGTTTTATTCACTGTTATGTTTCCCGTAACACTTTTATATGCAATTTAAATTGTTATATTTATCTAATAAAATATAAATGATTTTGAATTTCTCGCTCACTCAAAAAAATCATCTTGACCGTTCAAAGTTTGAGATAAATCACACCGTTCATACAATGTCGGAGGCACAAAACCCAGCTAGTTATAAATATATAAGTTAGGAACATGAGAGCAAAGCAACAAATTCAAACACGCTCGCGAGCTAGCGAGATATAAAAAAAAAATAGTGATATATATAGTTAACCAACCCTATATATATATATATATATATGAATTTTGATCTGGTCCGGACTTTCGGACAGGAGAAAATTCGGACCTTTAATTTTTTTAATTTTTTTGCTTTTTTATTTTTAAAACAATTAAAAAAAATATTTAATATTTTATGGAACTGAAATTTTTCCATAATACAATGTTTTCGGCGTGATTTGAATACCTATACCAAAAAATGTATGTACAATCTGCACAGACTTTACATACATGTTTTGTTATACGTATCTAAATCACACCCAAAACACTGTATTATGAAAAAAAATTCAAGTTCCATAATTTTTTATTTATTTATTTTTAGTTGTTTAAAAAAAATCCGAATTTTTTGGTAAATCCCGAGTAGAACACGATTGAAGGCCTCATATATATATATATATATATATATATATATATATATATATATATTCTTAATGTGGGATCACACATGAGCTATATTAAATAATTTATTTTCAAATTTAATAATTTATCATACCTATTATTACGCTTGAGATCTTTTGTCACGCCCCAATCACACAAACGTCCCGATCCCCGCAGCGTAAACACAATAAACACCACAAGCTCGACTAGCGGTTAGTCGGGGATAGCTTCAGCGTGAGAGTCGATATATGAGTTCACTGAGGTTTATCGAAAGCGGAGGCTATATCGCTTTAGTGTATAGAGATAAAGAGAAAATGATAATTCTCGTGTGTATGTGATTCTAAATCATGAAGTGTATGAGCATTACCTCTTGGTGAAGACTTCCTTGCTAAGTTATACCTCTTCGCTCAATTCTTCGTGCCACCCACTACTACTCGACACACACCCCTTTTCTCATGGGTCCTGCCGATTGCGTATGTAGTTTATCCAACGCTTTTTGGTCATTTTATTACTACTGCCAAATAGGTTATGATCCCATCCACATTAATCATGGCGGTCCCTTAGTCAACCGTCATACTTTTTCATCATTACAAGTCAAAGATGTAGATATTAAAATATCCAAAGGATTGATCCATCGGATTCACCCGGTCTTTTACAGTTGAAATGAAAATAATATAAGGTATGGGCTTAATGACTTTCATAGTTCAAATAATAAAGGCCCGATAGAATAATTAAAAGAATAAGCCCAATACACACTTAAAAAGAGATAAAATATCATGACCCAAAATTGCCCCCTAGTTTTTGTTGAGCAGAATGTTTAATAAAACTATAAACAATCCATGATATTTTCTTGAGAATCGATAAATAACAAGATATAATTAAAAACGTGCCATTTATCGCTTCACGAAATGAAATGAAAGGAATTTAAGGCCCAAATCGGAAAGGCTATATCCATTAAATGTCGGACCAAAGCAGGACGCTTCCCATTCAAATTCCAAATTATTACTAGCATTTAATGCACCTAAATCTTGAACACAAGTATGGCAAATCGATATAAAGGATAACTTTACCAAATTTGTGCTTTTACTGTTCATTTGAAATTCGGCGCCATCTAAACTTTACGATCTCTCTCTCTCTCGCAAATCGTCACAAATGGCTTCCCACAACCACGAGCAGAGTTCCCCATACTTGTAACACCCATCACTGTGGTTCCTCCGAACCCTAATCTTCATGAGGGGACTTGACACGAATCCCAAGCAGAAAACCCAAAAACCCCTCGAATAATACTACAGAGTGCGGGCGATTCTCGCGTGCCAACACTCCTTCTATCATAAGCGAAATTTGAACTAAAGAGGTTCGAACTTGGTTCCACATTAGGATACCCATGCGGTCGAGGTACCCCGATTCGGTGAGAAGATGTATCAACTACCGAAGGATGGATGGTAGTCCGGTGACTTCTTGGAGAAGGGGTTCGTTTCCCCCTTCACGTCTTTATAGTGACCTCTTGGGGTTCTTGGGTGTGGGATTTTCACTGTTGGTGCCAAACTCCTACATCCACATTCGGCCTTCGTGGCATTACATCGTGAATTGGGTGTCGAGCCCTCCACGGACTTCTTCTTCCTTGTATACAAGATAGTACAATCCAGGGAGAAGGGTTCGAGGCCCTCGGCAAACATTCTCCAAAAGTCGGAGAAAAATTCGATGAGCGTTCATTTGGTGAACACCCCTTGAGCAATAGGGGATGGCACGAGAAGTGGTTTTTAAATCAAAGGCCCGGAGATTTCTTCTTTCTTGAGGCGGGCAGCGGCGAAAAAATATCTGGCGACTTTGGAGACGCGTTTACGAAGAGCGGGAAGTGGAAATGATGGAGCTATTTGACAACTTCCGAAGGAAGAGTGGAAATACGGGCTCCTCTCGAAGCAAGCATGGTTATATGACCATAAGTGTAAGTACCGACTTATTTCATATATGTATATTTTTGAAAATATTCTATGATATATAATTTTAACATAGAATTGTTTGATTTATGCGATATCTTTGATCGAATGAGCTCCTTAGAAATAAAGGAGTTCGAAGATTTTTTATGCAGGAAGTCTTGAAGCAATTGAGGCTACACCAATGAAGCTACCCAAAAGTAAATCAACGCCGAAATTCATACGGATGAATTTCAAGCAGAAAAAGCAGAGTCAAGAGGTTCTCATACCGAAGAGACCCTTCACCTCGGCAGAAAAGGAGAGCTACCGAAAACCGAGTCGGCCCTCTTGTAACTCCTCCCGAAACGCGTGAAAGCAGAACAAACCTCAAAACCATTCCTCGATCGGGCGGTTTACTTGATCGTCTCCGATCGAAGAAATATACTTAGGATTAAAAATTAAAAACAAAATACCCCCCCTTAAGCTTAGAAGAGCTCGGGGTTCCTCGGTCTTGGTTATTCCACCCTTCGTGCCCCCTGTAGAAATCTGATCGAAGAGGGCGGTGACTGGGGGCGAAGGATTCCGACGTTATCCGGGAAGAGAAGCGTACCTCGATAGCCATCCAAGTTCCGCCTCGCTTCCAACACCCAAAGGCCCCACTCCAAACAAAAACCCGTGGAATCGAAACTATTCATGCGGACCCTATACCTCCCGAACGGCCCATTCTTTCTTTACGAAAGGCCGAGACCTTCTCCGAACGGCCCGGTCCTTGGTCAAAGTTATCATGCCGAGGTCGTGGGATCTCCAAACCCCATGGCCCGGAGTTGATGCCAACTTTCCTTTTGACCTCTTGAACTTTCGTTGGCACCTCGCGGCGACCACCGATTCGATGATCATACGGACGGAAATCTTCTCGACGAGGAATGAGTTATTTGGCGAGGTAAATAACAATCACTTCTTCCTCTACATCTCTATTTTCCTTTGAGCATTTTAGGCGTTTGACTTGAATATTTTGAAAATGTAAGGCTAATCGTTGTCTTGGACATTGCGTCAAGAGACACATAAATGGAGAAAGCGAGGAAGATTTCATCTTGACAAGAGATAAATATCTTTGAAATCGACCTTGGACCGAGAAAGAAGCGATCGTGAAGATGCTTTTCATACCATCAACGGTCTTGAGATAGAATTGGATCGGGCTAAGATGGATTTGAAGACATCGATGACGAATTAAAAGCCCGCGAGGATGGGTTGGGTGCGTCCAAAAGCCGACCAACAAACTCTAACCAACACGAATCTTTGGTTTGGTTGAAGAGAATTTACTCTGAAAGGCGAAAAATGAGGAGTTTTCTTGATGATCGAAGCTTAGTCCTACAACTTGGTGAAGGTGAGGCGAGATTCAAGATGAAGCTTAGAAGGCATAAGGCCAAGCGTCACAAGCTCCGCCATAAAATAAAGGACCTTGAGGGACGAGGCCCTGTTTTGACTGAAGAGCTTCGGAAGCAGATTCAAGCAGAGTATAGGGACTCGGATGAACTTAATGTTGAGATCATGAAGGTTTATTCGGAGGGATACGAGGACTGTCGGGAACGAGGAAAAGAGAAGCTATCGGCTGCTCAGCTGGACTCGGCATTGCTCAATTCCGATGATGAAGGCGGTGCCTGAATATATATCATGTTTTTGGTTTTATGTAAATATTTAACTACTTTAAACTTTTCACATTCATGTAATTAATTTATAATTGACTTAAATGAAATGAGTATTTTATGTTTATTGAAAAATCTTTAACTGTCTTGATTATGACTTACATTGATCGGTTTCTTGTCGATAGTTTAGTATCTATAAAATTTGAACTAATGAATTAGATATAGCATATAACGAGTTAAATTATGCGATTGAAGTGAATTGAATTTTACGGACAAGATTGACTTAAGTGAACTAAATAAACCGAACTCAACACTTAAAGAAAATAAATAACTTATACTCAGCCGGTATCGAAGAGTGAGATCGATCGTATCTGACGTAAATTTGAATGACAAATAGATAAGAACCAAGATATAAGGATTAATAGTGACCATTGACTTACCACCACCACGATAAGATCAATATAGGACCAAAAGGACTGGGCTACCATCGAATGGCCGGTGAGTCCTACCATACCTCCTTACACCATAGTGACCATCGGACAAATAGACCCGGTGACCATTGACTTATCACCCAGATAAGATCAATATAGGACCAAAAGGACCTAGGGCTACCATCGAATGGCCAGCGAGTCCTACCATACCTCCTTACACCATAGTGACCATCGGACAAATAGGGCCAGTGACCATTGACTTATCACCCAGATAAGATCAATATAGGACCAAAAGGACACAGGGCTACCATCGAATGGCGGTGAGTCCTACCATACCTCCTTACACCATAGTGACCATCGGACAAATAGGGCCGATGACCATTGACTTATCACCCGGATAAGATCAATATAGGACAAAAGGACTGGGGCTACCATCGAATGGCGGTGAGTCCTACCATACCTCCTTACACCATAGTGACCATCGGACAAATAGGACCCGATGATAAATTGTGGAAAAGTGATCTTTTATTAATATCAAACAATTGTGTATGGACTTAGATAAAGCGACTTAATCTTCATTGAAAATACTTAGAAGCACGCCAAAGATGCCAAGTATTCTTGATCTCGGAACCATCAAGTGCCTTTAATCGATAAGTACACGGCTTTGGTACTTGATCACTTCATATAGGCCCTCCCGATTAAGCATTAGCTTTCCGTGTTTTGAGGCGTAGAAGCTTGGCTTCTCTAAGGAACGAAGTCTCCCACTTCAAATCTACGAAGTTTGACGCCCTTGTTATAATGTTTGGCCACTCTTCGTTGATAAGCAGCCAATTTGATTAAAGCTTCTCTCGACTTCGTCTCTAGCGAGTCCAAGTTAGCCTTCAGTCCTTCATCGTTGTAGATTTCTTTGAATTGACTTACCCGAAGACTTGGAGATCCGATTTCGACTGGGACTAAGGCATCAGTACCATAGGCCAACCGAAAGGGTGAATCCCCCGTAGTAGTCCTTGGTGTGGTTGTATATGCCCACAAAGACGCTTTCAAGAATTCTTCCGGCCATCGCCTTAGCTTCATCCAATCTACGCTTGATTCCATTCAGCAGCGTCCTGTTGGTCACCTCGACTTGCCCATTCGACTGTGGATGAGCCACAGAAGTCTTCTTGTGCTGAATCCCCAAATCGTTCAAAAATTCTTCAAATTTTGAACCCCTGAACTGGCGTCCATTGTCCGATATCAATACCTTAGGGATCCCGGCGAAACACCACGAGACTCCTTTATAAACTTTAGGCACTCACATTACATTATCAATCAAGTGGTTTTGCCTCTACCCACTTAGTCATATAATCAATAAGAATTATGACAAAGCTAACTCGGCCTTTAGCTTTAGGTAACTGGTCCCAATATATCTACCCCAGACGGTGAAGGGTATAGGAGATAGAATCGAGTATAACTCTTCTTAGGTGGTGATAATGAGAACCGGAACATTGGTGGCATTTTCACATTTCTTGGACGTACTCTGTAACTTCTTTGAAAATTGTTTACCGATAGTAACCTTGTCGAAGTACTTTATGTGCCAAAGACTTGGCGACCATATGATCACCGCAAAATCCTTCATAAACTTCCCAGAAGAGCATACTCGGCTTGGACGGAACAAACATTTCAATAATGGTGAGAAAATGCCAATCGATAGAGATCCCCGTCGATAAGACTAAAATTAGTACTCTTGTACTTGATCTTTTTTGCTAGCATTTGATCAGAAGGAAGGACGCCATCGCCAAATACTCGATGTAGGGGTCATCCAACGGTTTGTTGGTCGATACACATCAACGCTTCGTCTTTGAACACTCAATACATTGTAAAATTTCTAAATATACCGATCCGTGAAAGACATCTGCATGACTGTAGTGGCTAGTTTCGACAAAGCATCAGCGATAGAATTGTCATTTCGCTCTATACTCTAAAACTTCAAATGAAGCGAAAAAGCGAAGTTGGTCTCTTAATTAGCCAGATATTTGATCATTCGGGTTCCACGAGCTTCATAATCTCCAACAACCGTTTAACGACCAACCGAGAATCACTATAGATAATCAAGTTGTTGGACTTGAGACTCTTGGCTAATCGGACACTTGCTTAACACCGCGTACTCAAACCTCATTGTTCGTTGCTTTAAACCCGAATCGATGGCTCTTGAACTTTGAATCTTACGGACTTATTAAAATAATTCTGCTCCACTATTGATCATCGTAGAGGATCCATCGCATACAACGTCCACGCCTTACGACTCTCTTTGAAGAAACGTATCGCTTTCGATCGGAAGATTGAACTTAGGTAACTCATCGCATCGGCGGTGAACGAGCATTCTACCATAAAAGTCGGCCGGGGCTTGGCCTTTGATGGCGATTCGGGGATGATACTCGATAAAAATTGGGATAACTCCATAGTCCATGCCGCTTAGTCTACCCGAGACTTCTCGGCTTGCCCATCACCTTCTTGATGGTCGATCCGTGTAGATGACCCGAGTCGACCTTGAAAATCTTGCCAAGCTTTCTCTTGGCAATTATTAAAGCGAAAAGGCAAATTTCTCAATGTTTGGATACTGGTTTGACATCTCGTGGGGCGTGGGCGACGTAATAGACCAGGATCTTCGCTTCCCATCGATCTCCCGAACCAAAAGCGCTCCAAGCGCTAAGGAACTTTGCATGAGGTACAAATATAAAGTCTCTTTGGGACGAGCTTTACCAATAAAGGAGAAAGGCGAGATCGTCTTTATACCTTGGAAAGCGTCTTCACACTCGGAAGTCCATTGGAGCGTCTTCGCATTCTTTGGTCCCTTTAATGTGTCAAAGAAAGGAAGACATCTCTCTGCAGATTTGGCGGCGAACCTCCTTAAAGCCATGATCCTACCCGATTCGACATTTGAACGTCTTTGAATGACCGAGGAGTCTTCATGTCGAGGATGGCTGGATCTTCTGGATTGGCCTCGATGCCCTTTGGTGACCGGATAACCCGAAACTTTCCAAAGACCAAGGTAGAAAGTACATTTGGTAAGGTTAAGCCTTTAATTAGCGATAACGAATAGTTTGAAAGCACTCCTCCGGATCGTCCAAATGCTTACGAATCTGCGATACTCTTCACGATCATGTCATCCACATAAACCTCCATGTTTCTCCCCATTTGCCGAAGTGGCATCGATGAGTGATCGATATGGGGCGGAGGATAAAAGTCCTTCGGACGAGGCTTTGTTGAGGTCGGTGTAGTCGATCAAACCCGCCACTTTCCATTATGTACATGCAATACTACATTTGCTATCCACTCCGGGTAATCAATCTAAGTAGATAAAGTCAATGGTGACGGCAATTTCGCAACCTCTTCATCGATGATCTTACGACTCTGGAGCAAATATCCGCTTCTTTTTTAATCGCGGCTTCTTGAAGGATCTATCTCCGATTTATGCTCAATGAACCTTCCCATTTAACTCGGGCATGTCTTGTGGTTCCCATGCAAAAATATCGACATAGCATCGTAAGAGTTCCATAAGATTCGTCCGAAGGGGTTCTGGTAGATCTGAACCAATTCTCACTGTCTTGTCCGGCTTTCCAACGACCAACTCAATCTCCTCCGTCCCCCCAGCGGGGATTACCATGGGTTCTGAGCAACTCTCGGTGAAGGTTCAATTTCAATTGCCATCGTTTTTTCTTTGTTATCGACCCCATTCCGGATGAAATGAGCGGAGTTACGATAACATCTCGGGCCGGTCTAAATCACCCATCACCTCTCCTACTCCGTGTCTTTGTGGGAATTTGATTTTGAAATGTGGGATGGAAGTCACTTGAAGAAAGAGTCATCGATGTAAGTCTTCCCAAAATGGCGTTGTGGTAGAATCCACATGCACAACATAAAATTTCTGAGTTATCTCCACTGCCGAGGGCCGTCTTAGAAGATAACAGGGAGTTGATAGTGCTCTCTACTTTGGTGGGTCGTTGCTAAAGCCATATAGAGGAGCCTCTGTCAACCTCCATTTTGTGCCCATCGAGATGCATCCTTTGAAAAGCATGGGCATAAAGAATGTCCATAGAAGATCCATTATCTATCATCATGCGTTTTCGTCCATCGAGCCTACTTACTGCTGTGATCACCAATGCCCTTCATGCGGTTCGATAGGCTCAGAAGGATAATCCGCGATCCGTAAATGATATAACGGTTCTGGGAAAGGCTGTCAATCTTGAGTAGCATCTCATTGCGACATGGTGAATTAAGATAAGACCTCTCTTCTTCCCTACTAACTTCCCAAGCAGACCCACCGGTTATTACATCAACGACTTGCCTTGGTGGTGGTGTTGGAGCATTTTGATCAAAGATACTTGAACCGTTTGAGCGAAGACGATTGACAACTCAACGACCTGGCGATCCTTCTCACCACATATTGAATCAATGAATCGCTTTTAATCTTGCTCTCTACAAAATCCTTTAAATTACAACACTCATTAGTGTCATGACAAAGTGACTTGATGATAACCACAATATTTGCGAGGATTCTTAGTGTCCCGTTTTGTAATTATCACGAGGTGGTTCAAAGAAAATTTGGTTTGGATTCGATCCAAAATTATCGACCTTTACGTATTCAAGCTGGGTGTAAACCTTATTAGTGAAAAGGAGAGAATAAAAATAGAATAATTTTTTAGTCAAGAACAATTAATTAAATTACTTATTGTTCAACATCGTATGGGAATTACATTTTGTATCAATTCATATTAGGATTACATTTTTTAAAATAATTACAACAATAGTGCTTTGTCGAAACTACTTTAATTTGGTTATTATTATTATTTATATATATATATAAGCATTTGGCAACCCAATGACTTGGAGATTAACCCAATTAATTGTTTTATTCATCAATTATGTTTCCGTAACACTTTTATATGCAATTTAAATTGTTATATTTATCTAATAAAATATAAATGATTTTGAAGTTTTCCACGAAGAGATAGAATCACTCAAAAAAATCATCTTGCGTCTTTTTCAAAGTTTGAGATAAATCACAGTCGTTCATACAATGCGCTGACTATGGCATAAGGATCTGAATGGCTTTCCATTTAGCAACTTTTTTATAAATATATAAGTTAGGAATATGAGAGAAAAAAAGCAACAAATTCAAACAATTGTTTTTGAGTTCTTTGAGCTAGCGAGATAAATCAAAAAAAATAGTGATATATATAGTTAATCCAACCTTGATTTATATATATATATATATATATATATATATATATATATATATATATATGAAATTTGATCATCGCAGTGGGACTTTCGGACGGGAGAAAAATCGGACCTTTAATTTTTAATTTTTTTTGCTTTTTATTTTTAAAACAATTAAAAAATATTTAATATTTTATGGAACCTCTGAAATTTTCCATAATCTGATGTTTTCTTCTATGTGATTTGAATACTTATTGGGATACCAAAAAAATGTATGTACAATACGCACGGACTTTACATAACATGTTTTGTTATACGAGCACTTATCTAAATCACACACCAAAACATTGTATTATGAAAAAAATTCAAGTTCCATAATTTTTTATTTATTTATTTTTAGTTGTTTAAAAAAAATCCGAATTTTTGGTAAATCCAAGGAGTTAGAACTCGATCAGGCCTATATATATATATATATATATATATATATATATATATATCTTAATGTGGGATCACACATGAGCTATATTAAATAATTTATTTTCAAATTTAATAATTTATCATACCTATTGTTAACGCCAAGATCTTTTGTCACGTCCCAATCACACAAAACGTCCTGATCCTCGCAGCGTAAACCTGATAAACACCACAAGCTTGTGACGGCGGTTCAGTGGGGATAGCTTCGGCGTGAGAGTCGAGTATATGAGTTCACAAGGTTTATCGAAAGCGGAGGCTATATCGCTTTAGTGTATAGAGATAAAGAGAAAATGATAATTCTACGTGTATGTGATTCTAAATCATGAAGTGTATGAGAACGTACCTCTTGGTGAAGACTTCCTTGCTAAGTTATACCCTCTTTGCCTGAATTACTGTGCCACCCACTACTACCTGACACACCCCCCTTTTCCTCATGGGTCCTGATCGCATGTAGTTTATCCAACGCTTTAGTCCTTTATTACTTACGAAATAGGTTATGATCCCATCCACATTAATGCATGGCAGGTCCCTTAGTCAACCGTCATACTTTTTCATCATTACAAGTCAAAGATGTAGATATTAAAATATCCAAAGGATTGATCCACTGACCCGACCCGGTCTTACAGGTTGAAATGAAAATAATATAAGGTATGGGCTTAATGACTTTCATAGTTCAAATAATAAAGGCCCAATAGAATAATTAAAAGAATAAGCCCAATACACCCGGCCCAAAGAGATAAAATATCATGACCCAACACCTATATTAGTACGTAAGAAGAATGATGAATTTGATTTTAAAAGTGAAATTAGGATATTTATTGTATTATTCTCAGTTAAAATAATAATAATTATACAAGTATCTTTTCAGTGAATTATAGTAGTAGTATTGTTTTCAAATAAATAAATGTAGGTGGGTAAATTGCTCCTCTTGCCTCAATAATGCATGCAACAAGTTGAATACAATGTCGATCTGATACTTGTAGCGAAAGGACACCTGTGGTATGGAGCAATGAAGGGGTAAGTTTGTCTTTTCAACATCAACAGTCCCACGCTCCCAGTTATTAATGGACACGTTGTTGTATTGAATGAATATAGGGAGGGGACGAGAGGGGTTCAAGAACCAAAGTACCCAAGCCAAAAATGAGTTTAACATGACATGACAACATTTGACAGGCATAAGGCATGTTAAATTAACGGATCCGGTTAGCATAAAATTGTTTTTTTAATAAATTGGTCAATTGGTCAATAAAATACTGACACGCATGCAACTTCGCATGCGTGTCAGTATTCTATTGGTCAATTGAGCAACTTATTCAAAAATAAACTTCATACTAAGCACTTCCTAAATTAACATCTATTACTATTACTAATAATAATAAGGATCCTTAACACTAATATACAACAATTAAAAAGTAATTACAAAAATAAAACATCCACAAAATAATTACAAAAATAACGCAATACAATATTACCTTGCTAAAATTACACGTTATTAACTCCCTACACGTCAGTTATCGACTTTCAAATTTTCAACTGACCCGTCCTAAAATCACGTTGATGAAGAAAAAAGACAACTTTGAGATCAGAAAAAATAGAGCAACGAAATCGGAGAAGACGAGATACAACTCTGAGATATGATAATAGAGGAGAAGATCAACAACAACTTCAAGGTCAACTTCTTGGATTATATATATATATATATATATATATATATATATATAGAACGTGAATGATTACAGAAGATGACTCGATACCCAACTTCTTTTTCTACAAATTCTCTCCAGAAAGACGCCCAAACTTCTTTTTCTACAAATTTTCTTCAGTATACTGACTGTTTTGATTTCAAAATGCATGTAAAAATATGTTTTATATTCTAGTTACTAAGTACATATAAATTGGTTACTGTTTATTATTGATTTGGTTACTGTATAATGTTTATTTGGTTGTTGTATACTTTAAATGTTTATTTGGTTACCCCGTGGTTACTATATACTCGTATATTGGTTACCTTTCTTAAGTTTTTTGCTCTTTGATTGGTCACACAGTGAGTATACTAACTGTTTTGATTGCAAAATGAATGTAAAAATATGTTTTATATTCTGGTTACTAAGAACATAGAAATTGGTTACTGTTTATTATTGATTTGGTTACTGTATAATGTTTATTTGGTTGCTGTATACTTTAAATTAATGTTTATTTGGTTACCCAAGTAGTTCTTATATACTCGTATATTTGTTACATTTCTTAAGTTTTTCATTTCTTTGATTGGTCACACGGTTAAGATATCTAATTGTTTTGATTGCAAAATGAATGTAAAAATATATTTTATATTACAGTTACTAAGAACATAAAAATTAGTTCTTGTTTAATATTGATTTGGTTATTGTATAATATTTATTTAGTTGTTGTATACTTTAAATGTATATTTTCCTGATATTTTTATATTGATGGTTACTTATTAAATACATTGGTTATCTTCCTGCAACAGTTGGATCTTTAAGTACATATTGATGTTTTTTATATTGTTTGTTTTTGCTGTAAAATGCATGAAAACATATGTTTTATGTTATGGATACTAAGTAAATATATGTTGTTCTTGTCTAATTTGGATTTGTTTAGTATATAATCTTTGACTTGTTTATTTGTGTAATATTATCATGGTTCTTTACATAATATTCGTGTTTTATCTTGATTTTTTTATATTGATGGTTCTTGATTAACTACATTGATTACCTTCATACACCTGTTAGTCTTTGTGACGCCCCCAAAATAGGTTCATTCCATCCAACCCATTCTGAGTCGCCAAATACATGGTACAGAAATAACTACAACTTTATTATTACAACATATAAACTATGAGTTTAAATACAAATATTGCCATCTAAACAATATCCACACGCAAATAAATCCCCATCATAATTATTGATACATTATTTTATAAAAATGGTGAGGACTACTAAACAACTCTCTCTAGAACCTTCATTCCATACCCCGACTCAAGTACTCGCTACATTCTCGCCTCACGAGAAGAAAATGGAACAAAAAGGAAAAGGGTGAGCTCAACTAGCCCAAGTAAAGAATATTATGACTAAGATAAAATACAACAAATTATCGTTAGTCTTCAACAGGGAAAAATCTAATAGAATACAATAGACAACCAGTTTTAAATCAACAAGCTGCAATGGAAACAACAATTCATTAGAAGAGTTAAGTAGAGAATGCAAACTACTATCTTCTATCTATGAATTTAAAAGTTCATCGTCGATATTTTATCCCTGTAACATCAATCAATAAATATTTGGAATCAAATATTCATCTTTTGCACTACAGCCAAAGATATTCATCATCGATTGATCATGTTCATCTAAACACTGTTCATCTTCACACTCTGGGCCAAAGATATTAATCGATCATCATATTCATCTAAACACATGTTCATCTTTGCACAACAGCCAAAGATATTCTTGGAAATCATTCATCTTTGCACTACATGCCAAAGATATTCAATAATATCATCATTTAAGACTGAGGATTACGAAAAATATTTTTAAAGAAAACGAATCCAAAGTGAAACAAAATGACAAGGATTAAGGATTAAGGATTCGTACTTTGTTTTATCCACGTCCAAAAATACCTCAAAAATAATCATAGTGGTGTAAAATTGAGAATGATCAAAACATGGATACAATCAAAGCTAGTATTCACAATAGATATTTTATTTAAAAGGAAAATTTTCATTTTTGAAATTGAATAAGTCAGTGATTCGTGAATAAAGTATCGTGAATAGTAACTCAGAACGACAAAAGATAGAAATTCCACAAAAAAAACATCTTCACGCTTCATGAATAGTACTCGTGAATAGTAACTCGTGAATAGTAACTCATGAATAGTAATCGTGAATAAGAACTCATGAATAGTAACTCGTGAATAGTAACTCATGAATAAGTAACCCACGTGAAAAAGTTCCAAATTTGATAAAATTTCCAACCAATATTTCGGCATAATGATATTGAAGAAATAATATCATTTTCGAATAAAATAACATCCCTTACCTCGAAAGATCAAGATCTTTTATTTGAAACACCTGGGATATAGGCTATGACTTGAACTTGCAGATAGTATATAGCAATACTCAAAGTATACTCAAAATACTCACAAGAATACGCTCGATAATATAAAGAGAAAACTTCAGCTTACGGTGTGATTTTCAATTCTAACCCAAGACCTTATTTATAGGAAATCGCTTAGAACACCAAAGTTGTAAAATTGAATATAATAATATTATTTATAAACAAAATTCCTTAGCCCACCTTTAAAATCTGATTTCAGCCATAGCACATGTTAAATGAGGTTCACAAACTCACCAAAAACGTTTTTCTCAAAATAATTAATTAAAACTCCCAAAAATCAATTATTTCGGAGCTTCGGAACTTTAATAATTCACAATAAATAGTTCTTTTGTAAGAAAATTCGAATCTCGCAACTTTTTATAGGAAATTCAATTCTCTACAACTTTGCAGAAGAAAGTTTTTCCAAATTCCAAATAGAAATTGACCAAAATCCACAAACGGTCGATTTTACAGTCTATAATCAATTTTCGGTCAAGAAATGGGTCCACCGACACACAAAACATGTGTTAAACATTTAATCCAACAAAAATACTCTTCCTCCTCATTTATTCATATATCCCACATTCATTATAAAAATATCACGGTTAATATATTATTAAAATAATATATTTAAATGAATTATTTTATCAGAAAAAGATAAAATATTAATTTTCAACAATTGTCACATTAAAAATTTCTCCATCTATATCCACATAAAATCAATATTTTCCTCATCATATAAATCAATAATTAATTATTCACAAATAATATTACAGAGAAAAGATCTTTGGCAACTGTGCCGGTAGTTTCAGGAAAGAGGGGCTTTCAATAAGAATTTCTCCATCTTGGTAATTGATTAGGTGACCAAACCTATCCTTAGATGTAAGAACTTTCTAGACATTGCCAATAATGTTATCTAATAATATTATTCAGGATAATATGAATTATTAGCTTCGATAATGGAAAATCTTGTGTGATGACAATTTATTGAAACAACAAAGAATATAAAATATCAATGTAGCAATTATTGAATCAATAAAATAAAATCTTTGAGCATTAATTATCTGTAACCATTATTGAGTAGTGCATTCTTACGTAAGAATCAATAATTGGTGCAATACTGGCGCTTCTTGTTCAACAACGGCGATATTAGTGTGTTTTAACCACGAAAGTATTCCAACAAGATAATCTGTAATAACCACGGCAGTTATTTATAAACAACTTATATTTGTCGTTTTCTTCATCCAATCGCTTTCCGTTATGGGACCCATAAAAGATCAAGGCCGTCGCATGCGAATATTCCCCGACAAGCGATTTAATATTCCACGATTAAATGAATATTTTATAACCACTTGCTTATTCGAAATATTTGCGTATTTTACCCATAACTATCCACATTAATCAAATCCACCCTTACTATTTCAAAATAATAAATAAAGGAAATTCCTTTTATTTAAAAATTTTTTGGTCTTACGGTCTTTAATTTGTAACAAAGTCATTCTTGATTGTTTTGGTTGTAAAATGAATGTAAAAATATTTTTTATAATCTTGGCTACTAATTACATATATCTTGGTTACTATATAATATGTATTTAGATACTGTAAGGTGTTTATTTGGTTACTCTATAATGTTATTGAGTTTTATAATTGTTTCTTTAATATTGGTGGTTACTTATTGACTACATTGGTTACCTTCATACAACTGTATCTGATTATATATATTGGTTGTTGTATACTATTTAATTGGTTACAAAATAATGTTTATTTGGTTGCAGTGACAATTTGACAGTTTTTATCAAGTTTGAAGTGTCGGATTTGGGCGTTTTTCGAAGCCTAATTTGTTTGGTAAAATTTAGAATACCTCTGCCCGATTCTTCAAGCTTCTGATTCAGTTAGATTGAAATTTCTCCCTTTATTATTCAGAGCCATATCTCGACAATATTATCCTCGCACTAATACATTTCATTCTCTTCTCCTTCTCAAATTAGATATGATGTGTCTAGTTTCAAATTAGATACATTTTTATTAACCGAAGAGTCCTAGATGACGGTGATTACACGTTTAACGGAAAGAGATAAAGGAGATTTGCCATGTAAACCCATCAATACTAAGCCCCTAAATTAAGGAGTCCTAATTGATACTAATCTCCTAAATTAAGGAATTCTAATTACACTAATATTGTAAATAAATATGAAAAGTGTATTACTTTTGTAATTATTTTATGGATGCTTTATTTTTGTAATTACTTTTAAAAATGTACTATAATATGTAATTAACCCTAATAATAAGATGATTTACCGAAATAAGAAATGGGCCTAAGTTAGGGTCCACTAAAACCCCAACTCACCAAAACAACTGGGCTCCATTATTACCTTTTGGGGCAAGTGTTTAGATTGAAATGCCAACACTGTCCTTGTTTCCTTATCTCAATAGTGTATTATACTAATTTTTACGATTTTCTTAAATAAATAATAAAATAGGGTAGGTAACCTTCATTCTCAGATTTAAACTAAAAAAAAACATTCTTAAAATTTTAGTGAACTTATATATCAAAAAATATTTAAATTGGTTTAAATTTGTATAACATAATTTTAATCTTATTACAAAGGGATGCAAGAAATATATAAATTGAAAAATAGATTGAAACGGAGGAGAGCAGCAGCTAATTCAATGGTATGACTAGGGAAGGCAGGCAGGCAGGCAGGCAGGCAGATTGTGGGGAGGCGAGGGGAGGAGAGGAGAGGACGAGGGGCAGCTGGTCACATTCGCTTTCCATATAGAGAGAAAAATATAAATCAATTAACCATGCACATCGTCAAGTGACGCGACGCTCCAAAAACTAGACTAGTTTTTTTCATTTTAAATTTTTTTAGTATTTCACTAGCTAGTAATTTTTGGATGATGATATGATATGGGCATGCACCCATTTTTTTTTCTTTTCTTCTCTTAAGGCCAAGTCAACTAACAATATTACTAATTCACATATATACTTAAGTTGTGTATTAATAATAGTGTACAAGTGTGTTAATATATAATTTAAACTAGACTTAAATATAAATTAGTATCCTAAATTATAGGCTATATTTCACTTCAGTGACAAAATTAGATGATTAAACTATCAATTTTTTCTAATTGCAACAAATTGAACACGTCACGTCAGAAATTGCTGACATGGCTAATTGTGTGGAGGCTTTTAAGAAGCTTATATGGCAAAACAATTATTTTTTATTCATTACATAAATAAATCTGTTTAAATTAAAGGCAAAATAGTCAAAACCTAATTTAATATCTCTAATTAAAATAAAACAAACATTAAAAATAAAAATAGATATAATCCAAACAGATCTCTCGTAATCTATCTCAATTCATTATCTTTCGTTGACTGTCTTCTTCCTCCCCCTCTTTCTCTCTCTCTCTCTCATCACACCCATTAATGTAATCCAAACAGATCTACATAGTTCACATGAAGCACCATCAGATCTCACTCCTCCTCTCCTCTGATTCCCACTCTACACCTACACCACCGCCTACCACGGCTTCGCCATAGCTCTCAACCCCGTGGTCCTCACTGGCTAATGTGGCGCCGTGGATCATAACCGCCGGTGCCAGAACTTTAGATCGGGATTTCCCGCCGTGGACGCAGCTTCGGCATCGGCTTAACTGGAACCACTGGCCGAAAAATGGAGAAGCCATCGACGATGTTACGCTGCCAAATATATACAGAGGAGATAGCGAGGATCCAGAGGACTATGAATAGAATTCTGTGAGTGGAAAAAAACGTCGGAATCCAGCGCCGGTGGTGAAAATAGAACCGCCACGAGGACGGCGGCGTAACAGAT
The DNA here is from genome assembly GCA_020205615.1 of Panax quinquefolius. NCBI lineage: Eukaryota > Viridiplantae > Streptophyta > Magnoliopsida > Apiales > Araliaceae > Panax > Panax quinquefolius. The sequence goes on along the minus strand of CM035162.1, from coordinate 10,940,516 downwards.
TCCACCCTCATCAATAAATATAAAAAATCAAAATCAAAAGAGTGATGGAGAAGTTGGAATTGGTAAGGAAGGGAAAAAGTTGGAATTCATACGAATGAATTTGGGTCAAAAAAATGAAAATAATAGATCTGAAATTAAGGTTTGGTGAAGAAAGGTTGAGCTAGATTTTTTCGTTCAATTTGGGGCTTGGAGATCGTAATGGATTTGTACTGATATCTGATTGTTTTAATTTAATTAGAAATGTTAAATTAGGTTTTGACTATTTTGCCCTTTATTTAAATAGATTTGTTTATGTAATGAATAAAAAATAGTTTTTTTTTCACATGTTTTCTTAAGGTCATGTGATTAAGCAGTACGTCAACAATTTCTAACGTGGCGTGTTCAATTTATTGCAATTGAAAAAAATTGATAGTTTAATCATCTAATTGATAAAATTAAAAGATGGATCACCAAAATAGAATATAACATATAATTTAAAGTATTAATTCATATTTAAGTCTTTAAAGTATAACTATTAAGTTTTAAGATATACATTCACTAGAGGGAAAAACAATACTAATATCTAATGCATCATAGTGTGGTTTATTAATATTAAATGGATATTGTTATTTTTACCATAATCTGATCGACTATTAAAATTGATCCGATCTGACAAAATACTCAGACCAAGAGGGGCAAGTTGACTGGATTCCAAGGTGGAACCAACATGTTATCACTGTTTGTCTGTTAGAGTAAATTCCACGCTCCTTGTGAGCGTGGCCTACAATTATTCTCCTACCCCATTCCCATTAACCAACCTTGTCCAAAAGTGAAAAGAGGCTAGCGAGAGGTTGAGTAGGTTTTATCAAGTGTTGTTCCTCTATACTACGTACGTGGCGGTACACTATTGGCGAGACTCTGTTATTGGATCATTGTTTCTTGAGGGTTCAGTTCCCAAGGTCCAATTATGCATCAACACGTAGGTCACATAATGCTACAGTTGACGACTGTATTTTAAGAATTTTTGGGTATTGAACCCTTGTATTTTACCCCTAATTGAACCCTATATATATATATATATAACAGACCGGGGCTGTTTGTTTAGAATTTAATGGGTTTGAATGGCTGAATCGGTAAGTGGCTGAATCATTAAGTGCGTTTGTTTTGAAAAAAATCGTCTGAATGGCTGAATCGGTCAGATGCGTTAGCTGAATGGTTAAGTCCGAATTTTTGTTCTGAATGACTGAATGGTTGGCTGAATGAAGTAAAAAAAATTAAAAATAATAATAAAAATAATTAAAAAATATTAACTATTAACTATTCCTATTGACAGGCAAGTAAAACTCCATTAGGTATTCCTTAACGAGCCACGTTCAGTGAACTTATTCTCTAATAAAGACCTACATCTTTGCTTTTAGTGTCTCCACACAAATGATCGTGAGATCAATCATCCTCATCCAATGAACAAGCAACGATATACCAATATATCCGGATTCACTAATCCCCAATTTAGTAATCCAACGATTGGGAACTATTTTAGTTTTAAGTTTTCTAAGAATTTAGATCTCATTAGAATGAAAGATCATCATTATTCTAAAAGCATTGCTTAAAACTATGGGTTTATCACATATTATAAAACAAAGATCATGTAGATAATTAAAAGCCTTTAATAAATTAATACTTTTATTAATAAATGAATAAGATTATTACTAAAGTATATGCTTTATCATCAAACATGATTGGCAGCATGCATACTACTTTCAATCTCCCACTTCCACTAAAGCCAATCGTCATGGTATCTCATACTCTTCTTCTCAAGTGACGATTATCCCGTCATTGAATAAGCTTTAGTTAATGGATATGTAATGTTGTTAATGAGAGTCCACTATCTCTATAGTGATTTCCCATCTTTCAATAATTCTAATAATCAAATGAAAGTGCCACAACACATGTTTAGATCCAAGATGAGACTTAGGAACTATTCCTAGTTACAGAATGAACTTTTAATCCAAACAATCAACTTGCATAGCCTTCATTTATAGCTATATACTTTGTCTTTATCACTAAACCAAAGAACTCTTTTCTTTGTTTGGAACCTTTTCAATTCATCGCACCACTTTCCAACACATGTTTATCAAGTGTTGTTCCTCTATACTACGTGACGTGGCGGTACACTTATTAGCGTAGACTCGTTATTGGATCATTGTTTCTTGAGGTTCGGTTTCCCCAAGGTCCAATTATGCATCAACACATAGGTCACATAATGCCGGTCGACGATCGTATTCTTTAAGGATTTTCGGTATTGAACCTCGTGACGCCCCCAAAATTAGGTATACGTCACCCATCTTGGGTCGCCACTTACATGGTACATAAATTCAAATACAACTTACTAATATAACTAGGTGTGGTACAATACGACATAAACCGTGAGTTTGAATACAAATATTGTCTACTAGATATTATACAAACTCAAAAGGAGTCCTCATTACAACTATTATCACACTATTTCACGTAATAATTGTGAGGACTACTAATGCTATCCTATGGACCATTACTCCGTTCCCCGACTCGTCCCCAAATTTATGTTCTCATTTCAAGAGAACGGTGAAAGAAAAGGTGAGCTCAACTAGCCGAAAGAAGAAATATTATGACTAAGATAATGCGTAATAAATTATCAATAGTCTTCAACAATGTTAAACCGATAAAATACAATAGACAACCAGTTTAAGCTGCAGAGGAATATCGCAATCCATTAAAAGAGTCAAGTAGAAAATAAAGTCTCATCGTCTTTTAGGTTTTAAAAGATTTTCATCAATTTTATCACTAAGACTCGGTTTAATGAAAAAACCACAATATCTAATCATCCCCGTATCACGGTCAAGGATTTTCATCAAATTATCAATGGTCACGACTATACCGAATCACCCCCAGTGGTCATAATCATACCAAAAACTATCCATCATCGCATTACAAAAGCCATCGAGGACTTTTATCACATCATTTATAACAAGCCGTGATTATACCGAATGATGATCCACAGTCATAATCATACTAAGTTCATCTACGCACGTAAGCCAAAGATAACATAATATATCATGAGGATGATGACAATAACGACATAATAATTCAATAAAATAAGTTCAAGAATTATTTTATCCGGGAATTAATAACGCCCAAATTGTCAACAAGATCTTTTTTGTAGAGTAAAATTCAAGAATGATCGGAAGAATATTTCCATGAAAAGATATTGGATGAAACGCAGATATCAAGGATATTCTACTAATTTCATGGAGTATATAAGTCAAAGTTTTAACCATTTGGGTATAATAAAGAATGGAATAACAAAAGAAATCACCATGCATGCGCAGTACCAGATGTATAGACGAGTTATTCCAATGTAATAATAATAACGGAAACCAGTCGTGAAATTCACACGCATGCAGGATGATCCAATGTAATAATAAATTTGAATAATAAACAATGGAACCAGTCAGGTGTAAAACACACGCATGTGATATTCCAAACGTAATAATAAATGCGAATAATAAACAATGGAACCGAAGTCCTGTAAAAATACATGACATGGATATTCCAATGTAATAATAAAGAATGGAATAATGGAAGAAGATCACCAAGTATAGGGGATTCAGCAGATCAAAGTTATTCCAATGTAATAAATAAGAATGGAATAACATAAGGATTTCACCAAGTATAGGTACGCCGCATATACAAAGTTATGTATAGGGTATACCACTTTTACAAAAGTTATTCCAATGAATAATAATGAATGGAATAATGTAAGTTCTCTTCATGAATAAAAAGAATAACACCCCTTACGGTACAACAAATAATACCCCTTACTTGAGGTACAACAAATAATATTCCTTACCTTAGAAGAACTGAATATTGGCAAGGTGAAGTAGATAATACTTTTCTTCTTTTCTCTATAGTTTCTCTCTCTAGAGTTTCAAAGTGAATTCGTGAAAAATAATGAAGCACTAGGCCTCTATTTATAGAAGATTTCTAGCTTAAAGACCGCCATGTGAAAAGCGAGTGGCTTGACGATCGGTGATGTGAAAAGAAAAGTGGTTTGGCCTATAATGTGAAACGACAAGTGGTTCGGACTTCGTAATGTGAAACGACAAGTGGTTCGGCCATTTGTAATGTGAAGCGACAAGTGGTTCGGACCTTTGTAATGTGAAACGACAAGTGGTTCGACGCCTTTGGTAAATGTAATTACTATTGACGAAGGTAATTACTATTCACAAAGGTAATTACTATCGACGAAGGTAATTACTTATCGACGAAGATAATTACTATTCACAAAGGTAATTACTATCGACGAAGGTAATTACTATTGACGAAGATAATTACTATTCACAAAGGTAATTACTATCGACGAAAGTAATTACTATCGACGAAGAGACTCTTAGATGATGACATATGGGCCCCCCCATAAAATAATCAAACTTACCACAAATGTCTCATAACAGACTCTTTATATACATCAAGGATTGAATAAATATTGTGACGCCCCAAAATAGGTATACATCACCCATTACGAGTTACAATATACGGCATGTAAACAACTACAACTTTATTATTACAACAAGAAATTGTGAGTTTAAATACAAATATTATCTTCAGCACAATATCTATACTCAAATAAATCCTCATCACATTTATTGATACATTATTTTACAAAAATGGTGAGGACTACTAAACAATCCTTTCTAAAACCTTCATTCCATACCCCACTCAGACTCGCTTATATTCTCGCCTCACGAGAAGAATGGAACAAAAAGGAAAAGGGTGAGCTCAACTAGCTCGGTAGAAAGAATATTATGACTAAGATAATATACAACAAATTACCGTTAGTCTTCAACAGGAAAAATTTAATGAATACAATAGACAACAAATTTTAAATCAATATTCGCAATGAAGTAATAATTCATTAGAAGAGTTAAGTAGAGAATGCAAACTACTATCTTCTATGTATGAATTTAAAAGTTCATCATCTATCTTTTATCCCCCGTAACATCAATCAATATACATACGGAATCAAATATTCATCTTTGTGACCATGTGCCAAAGATATTCATCGATTGGTCATGTTCATTTAAACACTGTTCATCTTTGCACTACTGCCAAAGATATTCTTCGAAATCATTCATCTTTGCACTACGTGCCAAAGATATTCAATAATATCATCATTTAAGATCGAGGATGATGAAAATATTTTTAAAGAAACGAATCCGGTGAAACAAAAAAATGACAAGGATTAAGGATTAAGGATTCAGTACTTGGTTTTATCCACGTCAAAAATACCTCAAAAATAATCATAGTGGTGTAAAATTCAAGAATGATCAAAACATGGATACAATCAAAGCTAGTATCCGAATAGATGTTTTGGACAAAAGAAGAAATTTTATTTTTCGGTGAATAGTGTCAGATATCGTGAATAGTCCCGTATCGTGAATAGTCAGATATCGTGAATAAGATAGTATACATGAATAAGTAAATCCGACACCAAAAGATAGAAATTTCACAAAAACATCTTCACGCTTCGCTTAATAGTACTTTACTTTAATAGTGAATCGTGAATAAGAATCGTGAATAGTAACTCATGAATAAGAACTCATGAATAAGAACTCATGAATAGTAACCCAGGCACATGAAAAAGTTCCAAATTTGATAAAAAGTTCCAACCAATATTTCAAAGATAATGATATTGAAGAAATAATATCATTTGAGAAGAAAATAACATCCCTTACCTCAAAGAATCAAGATTTGGAAGGAAAGATCGGAAGTGATCTTTGAATGAAACTTGTATTGAACAAAGAACTCTCAAAGTATCTAAATACTCACAAAATACGCTTCAATAATATATAGAGAGAAAGAGAAAACTTTGTTTTTGGTGTGATTTTCAATTCTAACTAAGCCTCTATTTATAGAAAATGTTAAATTACAAGCAGACTTGACCTGCTACACGATGGCTTTACTCGCTACTATTGCCACACCACCACATTTGAAATAAAATTCAGCACATTTTTCACCAACCACAAGTGGGGCCCACTCAATTCTAGAATTTTCCACCAAAATCAATTATAACCCTACTTTTAAGAATCAAACACCTCTTAAAATTTATAACAAATCATTCGTTCATTTTTAACGGTTCAAAATTTGTAGACATATACTCAACTTATATATGTATAACATATCCAAAAATCATGAACGATCCAACTACGATTAAAAAAATTATAACTCACTTAATATATCGTAAAAATCTTGATTTGATTTTAATACCTCCATTCGACAAAAAAATACCGATAAAACACCTCAACATTAAATCCTTCAATTATAACCACATATAATAAATAAATCCATCATTTATATCCATATCAAATAAATATTTTCTTATCATATAAATCATTAATTAATTATTCCCAAATAATATTACGTAATCACAATTATGACAACCAGCAAGGTTCAGAGAAAGAGGGGCTTTCCAATAAGGATCTCCTTCTTGCGCCGCAATTAGGTGACCAAACCTCTCCTTAGATGTAACTTTCTAGACATTGCCAATAATGTTATCTAATAATATTATTCAAATAATATGAATTATTGATCCGATAATGGGAAACATCGCGGTGTGACAATTGAAACAAAGAATAATATAAAATACCAACGCAATAATTATTGAATCAATAAAATAAAATATTGAACAAGAATTCATCGTAACAATTATTGAGTAGTGCCTTTTACGTAAGGATCAATAATTGATGCAATAACGTGTGTCTTCTTCAACAACGCCAGACATCTTGTATTTTAACCACCGGGTATTCCAATGATCTTAAGCAGTAATAACTACGCCTGTTATTTTTAACCAACTTATATTTGCTGTTTTCTTCATTCAATCGTTTTTCCAGTTATGGGGCCCATACATTGGTCGCTACGCGTCGCATTTAATATTCCGACAAAGATTTAATATTCCACGACCAAACGAATATTCCCCGACAACAATGAATATTTTATAACTACTTGCTTATTTTGAAATATTTGCGTATTTAACCCCCTAACTATCCACATTAATCAAATCAACCCTTACTATTTCAAAATAATAAATAAAGGAAATTCCTTTTTATTTAAAAAATTTTTGGTCTTACAAATATTACCACAAATCATTTTATTTTTAATCAACACATATTTAATCTTTCAACAATTATTAATCATTTATAACTTGTCGTCTCTCAATTATTGATTTAATCTTATAACATATTATATGTGATGATAATCTGTGACAATAATTGAATCAATAATATAAGAGATATGATGCAAAGAATTACTATAGAATAATTGAGCATACCGAGTGACTTCTCACGTAAAGATCAATAATCAATATTGTGCTACTTATACAACTACGCCAGACATCGTATTCTTACTTTTACTTAGGGTAGTTTAACGCTTTTTAACAGTAACACCTCTCGCGCTTTATTTTTATAGAAAGATAATTTTGTCGCTTTTCTAACTACGGATAATACTTCCGTTAGGGGTCCATTAATGATCGAGTAAAATCATTTAATATTCCCCGACAAAAAAGAATATTCCCCACCAATCGAATATAATATAACCACTTGCATACTTTTGCAAAATTTATAAATACTACCCACAACTATAATATTATCTCAAATTCACACCATAATATTAAAATTATTTCGATATAAAATTTAAATCTTTATTGATAAAATCAGGGTCTCACAATCTCCCTCCTTATGGAATTTCGCCCTCGAAATTAGGGTACGATACTGGTATGATAAAGAGGTGAGGATACCTTGAATACCTTTATCGTTGAAAACATTAAATTCATCTTTTCGTAATCCTACCAAAGATATTTATTTACAATTCATCTTTGCACTACGTGCCAAAGATATACAAATATAAAACCAATAATCTTTGAGACGCACTTAATAGTATCACGACCACTTAATTATCCATGCACCAATCGCCAAGGATATTCGTGTTTTCATTTACTGATCATGATTATACCGAATAATCCTTGGTCATAATCATACCAAGTCTACTACTACTAAAGATGACTTTTACCACATCCATGAATTAATATTTCATTCACGAGACTCATTTCAATAATTAATTCATATCATCGAATCATCCCCGCACTATGTGCCAAGGATATTCATTAAGATCACGACCACTTAATTATCCAATGCACTACTACCAAAGATAATCGTGTATTCATTAAGATCACGACCACAAATTATCCATGCACTACTACCAAAGATAATCGTGTATTCATTAGTATCACGACCACAAATTATAAATTATCCACGACTACGGCCAAAGATAATCGTGTATTCATTAGTATCACGACCACAAATTATCCATGCACTACTACCAAAGATAATCGTATTCATTAAGTATCACGACCACAAATTATCCATGCACTACTGACCCAAAGATAATCGTGTATTCATTAGTATAACGACCACAAATTATCCATGCACTACTACCAAAGATAATCGTGTATTCATTAGTATCACGACCACAAATTATCCATGACTACTACCAAAGATAATCGTAGTATTCATTAGTATCACGACCAATAAATTATCCATGACTACTACCAAAGATAATCGTGAAGTTTTCAATTACGGTTATGATTATACCTAACAATCCTGGTCATAATCATACCAAGTCCATCTACGCACTACATGTGCCACCGATATTTACTTTTAACATAATATAAACAATGAGGATAACGATATAAAGAATCAATCAAATGAGATAAAGGATAAATATTAAACATTTATAATATAATTTATCCGAGATTCAAGAATATCCCCATGTTATCAATCACTTAATAATCTCATAATTTAATATCATTAATATTATAACAATATTTTAATCTTTCTTAAATTTATAAACAATTTATCTCAATTGTTTACGCTTTTACCATATAATGCATTTAATCATCCAAAAATGCTATACTCATAAGATATCATCACCAATTATCAAATCCTCATCAAAAAAAAAAAATATGCATATATTCTATATAGGATTCTCTAGCCATAAAATCCTATTTTCAACTTTCATTATTTCACATAACATATTTAACTCATATGTTTCAGAATTAAACTATTTTCATGAAAAATACCAAATCAGTCCCAAAAATATTTCTTTTCTGGGTTTTAGCATAATATAGTCCCATAATGAAAATATATTTTCTCGAATTTTAAAATTCATTTACTATTTTTCAAAAATCAATTTCTAATTAATTCCTTAAGAAATTAGCTACCTCAAGTTTAACTCCAAAAATTCCCAAATCTTGGCAGGACCTTACACATGTTAACGTGAGCTTCCAGTTTAAATTTCATGGTCATCGGAGTTATAGAACTCCGGTTATAGCATTTTTAATTCGGAAAAACCTAAATATTGAAATAGTCATAACTTGCTCATTTTAAGTCAGAATGATTTCATTTTTGGACAGGAGGTACTTTATACCATATACCTTCAAGTCCCAAAAGGCCAGAATTTTTCTCATAATTTAAGTGGCCGAAACAGCCCGTCTAAAATCATGGCAGCAGCTTTTTCGTTTTTTTTGCAGCTTTGCACTCCTTTGCTAAAATCAGTCCACACAAAAATCTACAACACCTTTTCCAGTAATTCCACTTAGATTAGTTAGGTAACTCATAGATCTAACTCTAGGACTTGACCACACTCAAAAATTTAAAATATAATAGGAGATATGGTCAATTGAATTTCATGTTACGTTTTTCACCAAAATCTGATTTTCAACTCTTTATGATTTCTAAGAAACTTTCATGTTTTCACATACTAACCAACATAACTCATCTTAAAATTTACTAACACTTCATATACCCATGATTTTTATCAGTTCTATCCTTTTATTATGACTTTCATCATAATCCACGTAAACAGATCCTTTTAGTTGAAGAAATATTTGAGGGTTTAAGAAATGGGTTTTTGTACTGGGGTCAATACAAAATTTGATTTCACGTTCTAGGGTAGGCTAGGAAGACTTCAAGAATACGCCAAGAAATTTATTAATGATAGAAATATCATTCAAAATCATTCTTCTCGTCAAGACTTGGATAAGACGTCACATTAATACCAACTGTGACTTCTATCCCTTAACCTGGATAAGACCTCACAATGATACCTATCAACTTGCCATCTTGATCACCACGACGTCGCTCTACGAGTAAAGTCCGGCCGGTGCATTTCACACAAGAAAGTCAACAACGAAAGGATCGGGGCTCTTTACTTATGGCTTGATATAACGTTGATTAACTTTTAGGGTTTGGTTACTTTGAATTCAGTATAACAAAGTTGGTTAGGAATATGAAAGCTAACAACCTTACAAAAAGAATAATGAGTAGTTAATCAATCATTTTCAAAAATTACCTCAAAGGCAAGTATTTTCAAAGAGATAAGATCGTGAAAGTGTTTATTTGAAACAACAAGATTAATAAGCAAGTGGAGGTAACGAAGGTTTCTCCCAACGAAGTTTCAATAGAAAAATCAAAGTCTAATTTTTTTCGTAGTCAAATTTAAACATTGAACACAACTAGGTAGAATAAAGAGTGGGTAGAACTTGTATTGAATAAAGTATAGACTTCGTAATAATTTATAATTAATTTACCCGTAATAACTTCGTTCGGGTTTTTAAAAATAAACGCTCTCGCTTAAATTACCGAAGTTTGACTTTACTATATAGGTACATTCCACCCTTAAGTGCTTCTTCACATTCACGATCCATGATTTGAATCATTATTCTCCGATCCATATCGAATTTTGGTTGACCGCTATGCATTGTGGTAATTCGAATTCGATGTTGGGTTCTCCAAATTGTCATTCAAAAGCAAAGTCCATTTCATCTATTTTGGCTTTATTGGATCGGACGCCTTTTTCTACACTACCAACGCGTACAAAGTAAACTTTTACCCATGCATCGCCTATTCTCCTTCGTTCGCTTGTTTCTTCTTTCAAACCGATCTTTGATTTTTAAATTCTCGATTCCAACTTTAATATCTTACACCTCGCCAAAGCGTGATTTTGTTCGAGCATCACATATCGGGTAACCCAATTTTGAATTGTCAGTATCCCTTTGTTACACTAATCGTTTGCCGATTCTTCAACTGTTCTTCTAGCTCACGAACACGATTTTGTAATTCTAAGTTTTGATCATAAACTTCTTCTAACCAATTCTCCTCGTGTTCCTCTTCTTCTTCCTCTTCTTCCTCACTCTCACCGCTACCTCTCGCTAATGCAACTAGCTCGGGTGCAACAATTAGTTCTTCATTCACTACGTGGATATCTCTAATTTGTTCCTCGTCTCGACAATCGCATTAACTCGATTAGTGATTAAAGGTGTCACAACTGGCCACATTCACTCCATTATGAATATTTTCAATTTGCCATTTCCAAACACTTCCACAAAATAAGGGTTAATTGACATGCAACATATTATCACTATACTCCCGTCGACCAATCAAATACCAAATAAACTTAGGTAGGTCATACTAGCGAAGGTATTCCCCTCTCTCCCTCCTAAGTACTATTCTTACATCTTAGCCAGGATCATATCCCTAAGCTCGATACCAACCGCGTGACTACGGACACCAACTTATGTCAAGACTCACATTGGTACTCTATCGACCGCCACCGAAAGGCGGCGTCCCCTACGGAGATGCGCTTCCGGTGCATTCCCCATCAACAGAAGTCACCAAAGGAGAGGCTGGGGCTCTTCACACTTATGGCTCGATACCAACCGTGTGACGCCCCAAAATTAGGTATACGCCACCCATCTTGGGTCGCCACTTACATGGTACATAAATTCAAATACAACTTATTAATATAACTGCCGTGGTACAATACGACATAAATCGTGAGTTTGAATACAAATATTGTCTACTAGATATTATACAAACTCAAAAGGAGTCCTCATTACAACTATTATCACACTATTTCACGTAATAGTGAGGACTACTAATGCTATCCTATGGACCATTACTCCGTTCCTCGACTCGTCCCAATTTATGTTCTCATTTCACGAAGAAAAAGTGAAAGAAAGGGTGAGCTCAACTAGCCCAAAGAAGAAATATTATGACTAAGATAATGCGTAATAAATTATCAATAGTCTTCAACAATGTTAAACCGATAAAATACAATAGACAACAAGTTTAAGCTGCAGAGGAATACGCAATCCATTAAAAGAGTCAAGTAGAAAATAAAGTCTACCTGTCTTTTAGGTTTTAAAAGATTTTCATCAATTTTATCACTAAGACTCGGTTTAATGAAAAAAACCACAATATTTAATCATCCCCGCACCACTGGTCAAGGATTTTCATCAAATTATCAATGGTCACGACTATACCGAATCACCCCGGTCATAATCATACCAAAAACTATCCATCATTCGCATTACGTGCCACCGAGGACTTTTATCACATCATTTATAACAAGCCATGATTATACCGAATGATCCTCAGTCATAATCATACTAAGTTCATCTACGACGTAAGCCAAAGATAACATAATATATCATGAGGATGATGACAATGACATAATAATTCAATAAAACAAGTTCAAGAATTATTTTATCCAGGAATTAATAACGTCCTCAATTGTCAACAAGATCTTGTTTTAGAGTAAAATTCAAGAATGATCGGAAGAATATTTCCATGAAAAGATCTTTGGATGAAACGCAGATATCAAGGATATTCTACTAATTTCATGGAGTATATAAGTCAAAGTTTTAACTAAATTGGGTATAATAAAGAATGGAATAACAAAAGAAATCACCACGACGCGGTATTGCAGATAGACAAAGTTATTCAATGGAATAATAATAACGGAACCAGTCGTCGTGAAATTCACACGAAGCAGGATGATCCAATGTAATAATAAATGCTTAATAATAAACAATGGAACCGTGTAGGTGTGTAAAACACATGCATGAGGATATTCCAATGTAATAATAAATGCGGAATAATAAACAATGGAACCGTGTTAGGTGTAAAACACACGATGTGATATTCCAATGTAATAATAAAGAATGGAATAAAAGAAGAAGATCACCAAGTATAGGGGATTAAGCAGATACAAAAGTTATTCCAATGAATAAATAAGAATGGAATAACATAAGAATTTCACCAAGTATAGGGTACGCCTGGCATATACAAAGTTATGTATAGGGTATACCACTTTTACAAAGTTATTCCAATGTAATAATAATGAATGGAATAATGTAAGTTCTCTTCATGAATAAAAAGAATAACACCCCTTACGAATACAACAAATAATACCCCTTACGGGTACAACAAATAATATTCCTTACCTTAGAAGAACTGAATATTGGCAAGGTGAAGTAGCATAATACTTTTCTTCTTTCTCTCTATAGTTTCTCTCTCTATAGTTTCAGAGAATTCGTGAAAATAATGAAGCACTAGGCCTCTATTTTAGAAGATTTCTAGCTTAAAGACCGCCATGTGAAAAGGCAAGTGGCTCGACGGTGGTGATGTGAAAAGAAAAGTGGTTCGACGCTCAGTAATGTGAAACGACAAGTGGTTCGGCGCTTCAGAATGTGAAACGACAAGTGGTTCGACATCAGAATGTGAAAACATGAGTGGTTCGGACGCACCGTAAATGTAATTACTATCGACGAAGGTAATTACTATTCACAAAGGTAATTACTATCGACGAAGGTAATTACTATCGACGAAGATAATTACTTATTCACAAAGGTAATTACTATCGACGAAGGTAATTACTATCGACGAAGATAATTACTATTCACAAAGATAATTACTATCGACGAAAGTAATTACTATCGACGAAGAGACTCTTAGATGATGACATATGGCCCCCCCATAAAATAATCAAACTTACCACAAATGTCTCATAATGCACTCTTTATATACATCAAGGATTGAATAAATATTACCACAAATCATTTTATTTTTAATCAACACATATTTAATCTTTCAACAATTATTAATCATTTATAACTTGTCGTCTCAATTATTGATTTAATACTATAACATATTATATGATGATATCGTGACAATAATTGAATCAATAATATAAGAGATATGATGCAAAGAATTACTATAAGAATAATTGAGCATAGCTAAGTGACTTCTCACGTAAGCATCAATAATCAATATCGTGTACTATACAACTACGCCAGACATCGTACATTTTTACTAAGGGTAGTTTAACAGTTTTAACTTTAACACCTTCTGTAGTTATTTTTATAGAAAGATAATTTTGTCGCTTTTAACTACGATAATACTTCCGTTGTGGGGGTCCAATTAATGATCGAGTAAATCGCATTTAATATTCCCAAACAAAAGAATATTCCCCACCAATCGAATATAATATAACCACTTGCATACTTTGCAAAATTTATAAATACTACCCACAACTATAATATTATCTCAAATTCACACCATAATATTAAAAATTATTTCGACAAAATTTAAATCTTTATTGATAAAATCTGGGGTCTCACAACCCTTGTATTTTACCCCTAATAAAAATGATCCTACTATCGCATCACATAAAAAAGGGATTGAGGGGAGGACCGATACTACATGTACCGGTCATTAGTCCGGTACCCTTTTTGCAGCTTTCTTACTTCCTTCTTTTTAGCCAGTTAAATTATTATTCATCATTTAGATTATAATTTTAAATTTAATTTATTGAGACTTCAAATTAATTTGTGAAACAATTACTAATTATATATTAACTTAATTAACTTGTCGATAAATAAGCTAAAAATCTTGATTCCCATTAAATCACATTAATTATAAATTAAAAATATTTCTTATAATTTTATCACTTATTAGAATTCATATAATTTTTTTGCACATTAATGGGACTATGTTCAAAACATATTAATTTCTCTTCTTTTCTCATGTAATTTGTTTCTAAAAAAATAAACAATGGGTTAAGAATTATAAAAATCGAACAATCTTTCATTTAACCGTAAAAAATCTTTGTCTATTGATATTAATGAAAAAAAATTATAAAATCGCATAATCATTCATTTATTAATTGAAATTATTTTCGTTCATTATAGAGGGAGTATGTTTTCTATTTATGTGAAACTTTTTTAATTGGTTATTGATAATTTGATATTATAATAGTAGTGATGCAGTTGATTATAAAATTATATTGTATAAACTTCAAATTGATATGAATTTATTTAATTTTAGTTGATAAAATTATTATAATTTTATAGTATATAACAAAAAACTTTTAGTCATAAATTTATTTTATTATAAATTTTTATGAGTCAACTAATTTTAAAATTTAATATACATTCGTGAAATTATTTTTATAATTTTAAAAGGAGATAGTAATTATTAATATTTGTCCCCAAAAATATTACTACTACTTTATAATAGGTTTGGATTTAAGTTGAGGTTGTGAGTTCCTCTCATCCAAAGGAGATTAGGAAAATCGTTTTTCTGTTTGGATAGAAATAATTACTATAACAACTATTGATATTGTAAAACTAAGAATAACATTATCAGTACAAATATATATTTAGTGATTTTTTTATAATCTTTATAACGATTTTGTTTTGGTTGGATAGAGGGAGATGGATGAAATATATACTCCATTAATTGAACCTTTTTCTCTCTCTAGTTTGATTGGAAGTATTTATTTTTTTTATATCGGAGAACGTACAAGGGAGCACTTAAATCTGCCAATTGTCAAAAAATAATGATTCTACTGTTTCCGTCTTTATTGTCCTCTCAATACTCATTAATTGCTACACGCACATATTCCAATTGTGTGTCGATATTATATGGAGTACGTTAATTCACCAAAATTAATTTTATAGTAACAACTCCTATATATATATAATAGACTGGGGCTGTTTGTTTAGAATTTAATGGGTCTGAATGATTGAATCAGTAAGTGGATGAATCATTAAGTGCGTTTGTTTTGAAAAAAAATCGTCTGAATGGCTGAATCGGTCAGATACGTTAGCTGAATGGTTAAGTCCGAATTTTTGTTCTGAATGACTGAATGGTTGGCTGAATGAAGTAAAAAAAATTAAAAATAATAATAAAAATAATTAAAAAATCTTAACTATTATATTATGTAATATTAAATAAATTAACAACAACTTTGAATTCTTTCATAGGGATAAAATATTAAAAATATGTCATTCAGATCTTTAAGATATGTCAGTTATCAAACAGTTTTTTTCATTCAGTTTCAGCACATTCTGATTCTGATTCAAATTCAAATTCATTTAATTTTTATCAAACACCCCCTAACTCTCTTTTTTACCATCCATAAGTGAAACGGTCAAATTTATATCTTTAATATATAGTATTTATGGTGAAAGTAATTTTGTATTTTTTTTAGTAATAACTTATGCAACCTAAAGGGATAATCCTTTATAGGAAAAATGGTGGGAAAAAAACAAACAAACCCCATTACAATATAGTAATAAGGGAAATCGGTAGTAAGATAGTGTTTGTTACTTGTTGGGTGGTGATATTTTTCCAATTGGGTCGAATGGACGCCTACATATTTGAGCAATTCCATTAGGTTTTCACTATATTCGGTGTTGACATTATTGGATCTAATACTTTATTATCTTTGTTAAGTCCTTCTAATATCGGACCAAATAAGTGGGTTGACCCATCATATACTTAAATATCTACATCTTTGGCAATGATGATGATGAAAGATACGGCCGATCGTTATCTTACATGGCATTAATAAGGATTAGACACGTACAATGGTGATGGTGATGTAGGGATGGGATTAACATGCGACGCCCCCAAAATTAGGTATCGTCACCCATCTTGGGTCGCCACTTATACTGGTACATAAATTCAATTACAAACTTAATTATACATCCGCGCGTGTAATATACTTGATAATACATAAACCGAGAGTTCTAATAGGAATATTGTCATTTAGACAATATCCATACTTTCGAGTCCTCATTATATTTATTATCACACTATTTAATGAGAATAAGTGAGGACTACTAATGCTATCTTCTTGACCATCACTCTTTTCCCGACTCGTCGTCCAAATTTATATTCTCGCTTTCTCAAGAGAACAAAGGAAAGAAAGAAAATTTCAACTAATTTCAAGAAGAAATATTATAACTAAGATAATGAAGAATAAATTATCAATAGTATTCAACAATGTTAAACCGATAAAATACAATAGACAACCGCTTAATCTGCAATGAATACGCAATCCATTAAAAGAGTCAAGAGAAAATAAAGTCTACTATCTTTTAGGTTTTAAAAGGTTTTCATCCATTTTTATCACTAAGACTCAGCTTTAATGAATAAACCACAATATCTAATCATCCTCGTATCAAGGTCAAGGATTTTCATCAAATTATCAATGGTCACGACTATACCGAATCACCCCTTGTCATAATCATACCAAAAACTATCCATCACCGCATTACATGTGCCATCGAGGACTTTTTTGTCACATCATTTATATCAAGCCACGATTATACCGAATGATCCATGGTCATAATCATACTAAATTCATCTACGCACGTAAGCCAAAAGATAACATAATATAACATGAGGATGATGACAATGACATAATAATTCAATAAAACAAGTTCATTAATTAATTTATTCAGAACTAATAATGTAAGACCCCAAATTTTATAAATAAAGATGAATTTTCTATAAATATTATTTTTGAATATTATGGAATAAATTTGATATAATGTTATAGTTATGGGTAATATTTATAAATTTTGCAAAGTAAAGCAAGTTGTTATAAAATATTCGTTTGGCCTGGGGAATATTTTTTTATTTTGGGAATATTCGTGACGACTACCAATCATTGGTGGACCCCACATTAACTAAGTATTGTCGTAGTTAGAAAAACGACAAAATTATCTTTCTATAAAAAAACTATGAGGTGTTACCGTTAAAAGCTGCATTGAACTACCCTTGGTAAAAGTATGAAGAATACGCGTGGGTCATAAGAAAAGACACCAGATTGATTATCGATGCTTACGTGAGAAGTCACTTAATTTATACTCAATTATTGCTACAAAGAATTCACGATCATATCTCTTATATTATCGATTCAATTATTGTCACAAGATCATCATCAGATAATATGTTATATTATTAATCGAGACGACAAGTTATAAATGATTAATAATTGTTGAAAGATTAAAATGTGTTGATTAAAAATAAAATGATTTATGGTAAAATTTATTCAATCCTCGATGTATATAAAGAGTCTCATATGCAGACGTTTGTGGTAAGTTTGATTATTTTACGGGGGCCCATATGTCATCATCTAAGAGTCTCTTCATCAATAAGAATTACCTTTGTGAATAGTAATTACCTTCGTTAATAAGTAATTACCTTCGCCAATAGTATTTACGTTTCGTCAATAGTATTTACCTTCATCAATAGTAATTACTTTCTTCAATAGTAGTTGTCCCTTCAATATTACCAAGAGTTAATTGCCTTTGATCTGTTCCAAAGGTTAATTACCCTTCGCATAATAGTAGTGGTTCTCATCAATATTACCAAGAAGTCATTTTGACCCCTTCGTTAAGCACTCAAGAGCCACCCTCGCTTTTTCTATAAATAAAGCTCATTCCTTCATTATTTCTTACAAATTCATCAAACTCTCTAGAGAGAAACTATAGATAGAAAAGAAGAAAAGTATTCCGCTACTTCACTTTTCCAATATTCGGTTCTTCTAAGGTAGGAATATTATTTGTTGTATTCGTAGTGGGTGTTGTTATTCTTCTTATTCATGAAGAGAACTTCGTTATTCCATTCTTTATTATTCTCATTGAATAACTCGTAAAAGTGGCATACCCTATACATAACTTCAGATACGCAGATACCCTATACTTGGTGAAATCATTATGTTATTCCATTCTTATTTATTCATTGGAATAACTCAGATATCGTGGTTTACCCTATACTTGGTGACATTCTTCTATTATTCTGTCTTTTATTATTCTCATTGGAACATCCTGTCTCGTGTGTTTTACACCGGACCGGTTCCGCTCTTTATTATTCTCGTAGAACATCCTGCTGCAGTGTTTTACACCTGGGACCGGTTAAAATCTTTATCATTCTCGCTGGAATATCCTATCTGTGTTTTACATCGGATCCGGGTTCCATCTTTATTATTCTGTTGAACATCCCGTCTTGTGTGAATTTCACCGACCTTGTTCCGTTATTATTATTCGCTGAATAACCGCTCATGCAAGTACCGCATGCATGGTGATTTCTTTTGTTATTCCATTCTTTATTATACCCATTTGGTTAAAACTTTGACTTCTATACTCCATGAAATTAGTGGAATATCCTCGATATTTCAAGGCTTCATCCAAGATTCTTTCATGGAAATATTCTTCTCAAGATTCTTGAATTTGACTCTACAAAGCAAAGGTCATGTTCGACAGATTTGGATGTTATTGGTTCCTAGATAAATTAATTCTTGAACTTGTTTTATTGAATATCATTGTCATCATCCTCATGTTTATATTATGTTGAAAGTCATCTCGTATTCGTAGTGCATAGATGGACTTCGTATGATTATGACCAGTGGACTATCTTGTAATCATTTAATCGTAATGTTACAAATGATGTGGTAAAACTATACACAACTATTGTTGGTAGTAGTGCATTGATGGACAATTGTTGGTACGATCACGACCATTAATGAATACACAACTATTCTCGCCCGTAGGTATGAATAATTATGGTTGTGATACTAAAGAATATCCTCGGTCAGAAAGTGCGGGGGTTATTCGATGATGTGGAATATTTATTAAAGCCGAGTCTCAAATTTATAATAGTGATGAAAAACCTTTTAAATCATAAAAGATAGTAGATTTTATTTTCTACTTGACTTTTTTAATGGATTCTTTGGTTCACTGTGTAGTTAAACTTGATGTTCATTATATTTTATCGCTTTAACACATTTGTAAGCTAATGATAATTTATTCTCGCATTATCTTAGTCATAATATTTCATCGAAAGCTAGTTGAGCTCACCCTTTCTTTCACCTGCTCTCTTCGTGAAATGAGAATATAAATTTGGGACGAGTCTGGGAACGGAGTAATGGTCCAGAGGATAAGATTAGTAGTCCTCACTATTCGTGAAATAGTGTGATAATAATTGTAATGAGGACTCCTTTCGAGTTTGTATAATATCTAGTAGACAATATTTGTATTCAAACTCACGCTTTATGTCAGATTGCATACCTACATGCTTATATTAAGTAAGTCAGATTTAAATTTCGCACTACGATCCGACTACCCAAGATGGGTGATGTATACCTAATTTTGGGGCGCCACAAATAACGCCCAAATTGTCAACATGATATCGCTTTGTAGAGTAAAATTCAAGAATGCTCGTAAAAATATTTTCATTAAAAATACTGGATGAAGCTTAAATATCAAGGATATTCCACTAAATTCATGGAGTATAAGTCAAAATTTTAACCAACCGAGTATAATAGCGAATGAAATAACAAAAGAAATCACCACGCACGCAGATCAGACAGATAAAAGTTATTCCAATGTAATAATAAATACGTAATAATAAAAATTAACCTGTGTCCGGTGTAAAACACACGCATGTGATATTCCAATAGAATAATAAAGAGAATAATAATAAAAGACGGAACCAGTCCCAGGTGAAAGCATGTATGTGATGTTCCAATGTAATAATAAAATAATAGAAGAATGTCACCAAGATAGGGATTCCAGATATACAAAGTTATTCCAATGTAATAAATAAGAATGGAATAATATAAGGATTTCACCAAGTGTAGGGTATTCCGCATATACACGAAGTCATGTATAGGTATGCCACTTTTTACAAAAAGTTATTCCAATGTAATAATAAAGAATGGAATAATGTAAGTTCTCTTCATGAATAAAAAAAAATAACACCCTTATTTAGTACAACAAATAATATTCCCTACCTTTAAGAAAATGAATATTAGAAAAGTGAAGTAAAAAAATACTTTTTCTTCTCTCTCTATAGTTTTTCTCTCTAAAGTTTCAATTGAATTAGTAAGAAATAATGAAGGAATGAAGCTTCTATTTATGGAAAAACCGAGGGTGGCTCTTTGGTCTTAACGAATGGTTAAAATGACTTTTGGTAATATTGAAGAGACAACTACTATTTGCTAAGGGTAATTAACCCTTGGAATAATCAAGAAAGTGCTTAACTCTTGGTATTAACCTCGAACAATCAAGAGGCGCTTAACTCTTCGTAATATTGAAAGGACAACTACTATTTGGAAGGGTAATTACTATCGATTGAAGGTAATTACTATCAAGAAGGTAATTACTATCGACGAAGGTAATTACTATTCACAAAGGTAATTACTATTCACAAAGGTAATTACTATCGACGTGAAGGTAAATACTATCGACGAAGGTAATTACTTATTCACAAAGGTAATTACTATTCACAAAGGTAATTACTATCGACGGAAGGGACTCTTAGATGATGACATATGGGCCCCCACTGTAAGACCCTCAAATTTTTAAATAAAAAGGAATTTCCTTTATTTTGAAATAGTAAGGGTTGATTTGATTAATGTGGATAGTTAAGGGTTAAATACGCAAATATTTCAAAATAAGTAAAGTGGTTATAAAATATTCATTGTTGTTGGGAATATTCGTTTGGTCGTGGAATATTCTGATCGCTTTGGGAATATTCGTGATTTACCAAGCAGCACCATGTATGGGCCCCATAACTGAAAAGCGATTGGATGAAGAAAACGATAAATATAAGTTGTTTTTAAATAACTACCAGTAGTTATTGCATTGCCAATATCATCATTGAATACCCGGTGGTTAAAACACACTAATACGCCGTTGTTGAACAAGAAGATACCAGATTGCACCAATTATTGATTCTTACGTAGAAGAAGGCACTACTCAATAATGGTTACAGAATTATCGCTCAAGATTTTATCGAGTTAATAATTGTCGCGTTGATATTTTATATTGTTGTTGTTTCAATAATTGTCATTACACAAAGATCTTTCATTATCGAAGCAATAATTCATATTATCCGAATAATATTATTAGATAACATTATTGGCAATGTCTAGAAAGTTCTCGCTCAAGGAGAGGTTTGGTCATCTAATCAGGCGCCAAGAAGAAGAAATTTTATCGAAAGCCCTCTTCCTGAACCGCCTCGTTGTCAATATTGTGATTCTCGTAATATTATTTGTGAATAATTAATTATTGATTTATATGATGAGGAAAATATTGATTTTATGTGGATATAGATGGAGAAAATTTTTAAAATGACAATTGTTGAAAATTAATATTTTATCTTTTCTCGATAAAATAATTTATTTAAATATATTATTTTAATAATATATTAACTGGTGATATATTTTTTACAATGAATGTGGGATATATGAGTATATGAGGAGGAAGAGTATTTTTGTGGCATTAAATGTTTAACACATGTTTTGTGTGTTCAGGACACAATTATCGAATCAAATTTGATTATAATTGTAAAATCGCCTGCTTGTGGATTTCGGTCGATTTTTGTTTGGAATTTGGAAAAACTTTCTTCTCGCAAAGTTGTAGAGAATTGAATTTCCTATAAAAACTCTCGCAAGATTTGAATTTTCTGATGAAAGGGCTATTTATTATGAATTATTGAAGTTCAAGTTCAAATAATTGATTTTGGGAGTTTAAATTATTTTTGTTAAGAAAAACGTTTTTTTGTATTTTTTTGGACATCATTAACATGTGTGGCTGGTGTTTTGACCAAAAGGTGGGCTAAGGAAAATTTGTATAATTATATTAATATTATATTAAATTTTCTCGCTTTTTGTGTTCTAAGCATTTTCCTATAAATAGGGTGCTTAGGTTAGAATGAAAATCACACCGTAAACCCAAGTTTTCTCTATTTCTCTCGATATTTTGAGCGTATTCTTGTGAGTATTTTGAGTATACTTTGAGTATTGCTAGACGGCGGTAAAGTTCCTTCAAAGACTATACCCTAGATTCTACCTGTAAGATCCGATCTTCGGTAGGTGGATATTTTTTTTGTAATGATATTATTTCTTCAATATCATTATGTCAAATGTTGATCCAAGTTTTTATCAAATTTGGAACTTTTTCATGTCTGGGTTACTTATTCACGAGTTACTATTCACGAAGTTACTATTCATAGTTACTATTCAGTTATTATTCACGAGTTACTATTCACGAAAGTACTAAGATGTAAGCGTGGAAGATCTTTTTTTGGAATTTCTATCTTTTGGTATTGAGTTACTTATTCACGACTATTCACGATACTAAGACTATTCACGATACTAAGACTATTCAATTTAAAAAATAAAATTTTCTTTTCGTCTAAAACATCTATTCGGATACTAACTCGATCAGATCCATGTTTTGATCATTCTTGAATTTTACACCACTATGATTATTTTGAGGTATTTTTTGGGCGTGGATAAAACCAAGTATTTAATCCTTAATCCTTAATCCTTGTCATTTTGTTTCATGGATTCGTTTTTTTAAAAATATTTTTCATCATCCTCGCCTTAAATGATGATATTATTGAATATCTTTGGCCTCAGTAGCAAAGATGAATGATTTTCAAGAATATCTTTGGCCAGAAAGTAAAAGATGAACAGTGTTGAGATGAACACGATCGATTGATTAATATCTTTGGCCCAGTAGTGCAAAGATGAACAGTGTTTAAATGAATATGATTAATCGATGAATATCTTTCGGCTCAGAAAGTGCAAAGATGAATATTTGATTCCAGATGTATATCGATTGATGTTACAGGATAAAATATTGATGATGGACCGTTAAATTCATAGATTATAGTAGATTTCATTCTCTACGTAACTCTTCTATGAATTATTATTTTCACATGTAATATTGATCCGAAACTTGTTGCTTATCAGATTCTATCGATTTTTCCTCCGTCAAGACTAACGATAATTTGTTGTATATTATCTTAGTCATAATATTCTTTTATCGGGCTAGTTGAGCTCACCCTTTTCCTTGTTGTTCCATTTTCTTCTCGTGGAGGCGAGAATGTAATGAAAGTACTAATCTGGGTAATGGAATGAAGATTCTAGAGAGAGTTGTTTAGTAGTCCTCACCATTTTGTAAAATAATGAATCAATAATGTGATGAGGATTTATTTGAGTATAGATATTGTCTGTAAGATAATATTTGTATTCAAACTCACGCTTTTCACTGTTGTAATAATAAAGTTGTAGTTGTTTCGCATCATGTATTTGGCGACTCGTGAACGGGTGTCAGGTATACCTATTTTGGGGGCGCCACAGTTGGTATCAAAGCTTAGGATATGATCTTTCATGAGATCGGGAATAGAACTAGAGGGGAGAGACGAGTAAATCCTTCGCTAAAGTGTGTCCTACCTAAGCTTATTTGTTAGTTGGTCAAGATATAGGGATATTATGTGATATATTGATTTCTTAATTAACCCTTATTTTATGACAAGATTTGAGAATGTCGAATCGAGAATATTAACAAATGGAGTAAATGAGACCGTGGAGATGCTCAGACTCACCAACGAGGAGAAACGTAACAGTCGGGCAATGTTCCTCCCGTGAACAAACAACCGAAAGCAGATGATGAACGAGGATGTTTAGAAGCTTTTTGCAGATTCATGCAAAATCGTAAGAGAGGAGACTCGTGTTCAAAAAATACAGGAGGAAATGATAGAATTCACGAGTGGTCACACCAAGCAGCTCAAAGAGTTGGGACCACCGTACTCGGGGAAAGCCGGATCCGACAAAGCGCGAGACGGGTCAAACAAATTACCAAGATATTCGATGTCTCTGGGATGCACGGAGGAATGAAAGTTCCATTCGCCACATTTATGTTCCGTGGCGAAAGGCAGACATCGGTGGGAATGTGAAGCGCACTCCATCCAACCGCACTCAAAGATGTCATGGGAGACGTTTCAGAATAGTTCAATGACAAGTACTTCCCGAAAGTATTCGCTATATGAAGGAAGTGGAGTTTATTAGACTAGAAGCAGTAATAATACGATTTGTCCCAAAGACGAGGCGTAAGTTCATGAGTTATCCAGTTTCAGCACCTCATTTGGTGGAGAATGAGGAACGATGACGCTGGATGTTTCGAGAGGTTTGAAACCCGACATACGCCAAGATCTCATTTCTCATAAATTTTCTCTCTATTCGGGATGTTGTCACAACAGGCTCATTGTTAGAAGCGAGATAACGAAAGTACGCTCAACCGAGGGACCATAACCAGGATCATATCAAGATAAGCATATCATCGTAATAACGATAACCAATGGAGAAAGAAGAATACAGATAAAGGCTGTAGAACCACTCCGTGGTAATCGTGGCCATGAAAAAGAAGAAGTTTAGCCTGGGAGGAGATTTTAAAAGAGGAGATTCAACAACGACCTACGTGAAGACGTCGCCACTTATAAAGAACTAGTTTTATGGAGGAGAACGACCACCCATTCGAGTAAGTTACAAATGCGGAAAGAGGGACATATCGCCCCAAACCGCCCACAACAGCTTTAAGGTATGCTATAGTTGTGGAAAGGAAGGACATATCGCCGAGATCAGACGCAGAATAAACCTAGTTCAATGGACGGTGACTCAAAAGATCGTCCAGTAAAAGTCAAAGTCAACGATTCGGGGAAGAGCGTTTGTCGTGACCGGCCAAAATGCAAGGAACCGAACGGTTAGCACTAAGTTAGTCAATTATAAATTTTTGCAAGTATATACCTTACTAGATATCTGTTCTACCCATTCTTTATCTCTCTTATCATACCAACGCTTAAACTTGATTCCGAGAAATTAGACTTTGACCTATCTCGTGGAAACTCCGTTAGAGAAACTTTCATCACATCCATCGCTTATAAATCTTGCTTGATTCAGTTGGCACTATCACATTACCCGTTAACCTTATTTCTATAGAGATATTTGTTTTTGATGTGATTTTAAGGTTAACTACTCATCACGCCGAAATTGATTATTTTCGTAAGTGTGTTAGTTTTCATATTCCTAAGCAACTCCGTTATTCAATTCAAGCAATCAAACCATCAGTAGTCAAACATTTTCATATCGCCATGAAGTCATTCGCTTATTACGGATGTCAAATTTTCTTAGTCCATGTTATGGATTTGAATAAAGACACGCCGATTTGAATAATATTCCCGTTGTTATTGATTTTTCCCGACGTATTTTCTCAAGAATTTCTTCGCTTACTCCCAAAGCTCGATATTAAATTTTGTATCGACTTTGAAACCCAGACAAAACTCATTTCTAAAATCTCATATCGAATGGCTCCTATTGAACTTCGTGAGTTAAAATTCAACTATAGAATTTGGTACTGAGAGCCTTTATCTTGTGACTTTTTTCAGGAATTCACCTAAGCCGCTTTCTCCGTAGGGACGCCATATTCGTAAGCGATAAGTAAATCGATAGGTGTCATTGTGACGTGCTATCCAAGATTGGGATACGAGTCACGCTTGAGAGCAACCTAAGTCAAGAATCGAAATACGTAGCTTTCAGCTTAGTTGGTTATTATCTGAGATTCGTTCAAGGATATTCTCGAGTCGCTATTCCGTTAACTTAGCCGACTTGAAAAGATACAAAATTGCATGGAGCGAGGAATGCGAGAAGATTTTCCAAGAGCTCAAGAGGCTACACTCATTTAAACATATATTCTAACCATACCATCTTGAAAAGCGAACGTGGTAAATGACGCATCGAAAGTAGAAGATCATATACGCGGAACGAAAAGCGATGATGTCAAGTATACGACAGAGCCAACTTTAATAGAAAAAGTTAAGGTTGCTTTCAAGCCACCGACTTTTGAAATGATGCATGCGTATATGAAGAAGAAAGTACAAGAAGGAGTTATTCCTAAGCGTAGAATTGATGAAGAAGGAATACTTGAGTCCACTCTAGACTTTGTGTTCCTAACGACTCGATTTGAAGTACAAGATTATGATGGAGGCACACAATACGCCATTTGCAATCCATCTCGAAGTACTAAAATGTATCGTGATCTTGACATACATTTTGGTGGAGCAATATGAAGAGAGAGATTGCAAAGTTTATCTCGATGTGTTTAACTCATTAACGTAAAGGCAGAGCATCTTGTACCTAAGGGTCCGTCAGAACCACTTGAGATTCCTGGAATGGAAGTGGGAACACATTACTATGGATTTCGTTACGGGTCTTCCTACGGTTTCTCAAGGCATCAATGCTATTTGGGTTATTGTTGATAGATTAACCAAGTCCGCTTCATTTTTACCGATACGAGAGACTTATTCCTCGAACGCCTTTCTCAGTATGTACGTAAATGAGATTGTGAGATTGCATGGCATGCCAAGATCCATAGTTTTAGATCGTGACCCAAGATTCACTTCATGATTTCGGGGTTAGTTTGTCAGAAAGCTATGGGCACTAATTTATTTATTGGGTTTGGCATACCATCCTCAAAACCGGATGGGCAATCGTAAAGGACTACTCAAACTCTCAAGATATATTAAAACTCGTGGTCCTAGATTTCAAAGGAAGTCGGGATAAGTACTTGCCATTGGTGGAATTCTCATACAACAATAGTTATTAAACAAATATAGGCATGGTTCCATTCAAGCATTATATGGACAAAATGTCGCTCTCCAATATGTTGGGATGAGGTGGGTGAAGCAACATTGTTGGGACCAGAAGTTAAGACGTATGACTAATGATTCGACAACGATACAAACCAGCACAAGATCGACAAAAAGAGTTATGCGAATCTTCATCGAAAGGACGTGGAATTTAGTGTAGGGGATCATGATTGTCATGAAGTTGCTCCATGGAAGGGAGTTACAAGATTTGGGAAGAGAGGAAAGCTCAATCCATGATTTATCTGGCCCATTTCAAATTCTCGACCGAAAGTAGGAAATGTAGCCTATGACTGCAAGTTACCTCGAGTATGTCTCGTGTTCATAATGTGTTTCACATATCCGCATTTCAGTAAATATGTGAAAGACCCAACCACGTTATCGAAAGTTAGAACCGGACGAGATAGCCAAGACTTAACGTATGAGGAGGTAACCGCCAAGATTTTGGATAGGAAGGAGCATGTCCTACGCCAAGAAAGGTTATACCACAAGTTAAAGTTTTGTGGAGGAATCATGCTATAGAGGAAATGACCGGGAATTGGAAACGAAAATGAAAGCGAGGTATCCTCACCTTTTCAAAACACTGTGTACGACGCCAATTTCGAGGACTTAAATTTCACAAGGAGGGAGGTCAGAAGACCCTCAAATTTTTAAATAAAAAGGAATTTCCTTTATTTTGAAATAGTAAGGGTTGATTTGATTAATGTGGATAGTTAAGGGTTAAATACGCAAATATTTCAAAATAAGCAAGTGGTTATAAAATATTCATCATTGTTTGGGAATATTCGTTTGGTCGTGGAATATTCAGATCGCTTTGGGAATATTCGCACGACGACGGCGCAAACCATGTGTGGGCCCCATAACTGAAAAAGCGATTGGATGAAGAAAACGACAAATATAAGTTGTTTTTAAATAATCACAGAAGTTGTTGTTGCTATTAATATCATTGGAATACCCTTGGTGGTTAAAACACACTAATACGCCATTTGTTGAACAAAAGAAGATACCAGTATTGCACCAATTATTGATTCTTACGTAAGAAGGCACTACTCAATAATGGTTACATGAATTACCGCTCAAAGATTTTATCGAGTTAATAATTGTCGCGTTGATATTTTATATCATTGTTGTTTCAATAATCACATTACACAAGATCTTTCATTATCGAAGCAATAATTCATATTATCCTGAATAATATTATTAGATAACATTATTGGCAATGTCTAGAAAGTTACATTTCAAGGAGAGGTTTGGTCATCTAATCATGCGCCAAGAAGAAGAAATTTTATTGGAAAGCCCCTCTTTCCTGAAACCGCTCGTTGTCAATATTGTGATTCTCGTAATATTATTTGTGAATAATTAATTATTGATTTATATGATGAGGAAAATATTGATTTTATGTGGATATAGATGGAAAATTTTTAAAATGACAATTGTTGAAAATTAATATTTTATCTTTTTCTCGATAAAATAATTCATTTAAATATATTATTTTAATAATATATTAACGGTGATATTTTTTTACAATGAATGTGGGATATATGATGAGTATGAGGAGGAAGAGTATTTTTGTGGCATTAAATGTTTAACACATGTTTTGTGTGTTGGTGGACACAATTATCGATCTAAATTTGATTATATACCGTAAAATCGCCTGCTTGTGGATTTCGGTCGATTTTTGTTTGGAATTTGGAAAAACTTTCTTCTGCAAAGTTGTAGAGAATTGAATTTCCTATAAAAACTCGCGAGATTCGAATTTTCTGATGAAAGGGCTATTTATTATGAATTATTGAAGTTCAAGTCTCAAATAATTGATTTTTGGGAGTTTAAATTATTTTTTGTTAAGAAAAACGTTTTTGTATTTTTTTGGACATCATTAACATGTGTGGCTGGTGTTTTGACCAAAAGGTGGGCTAAGGAAAATTTGTATAATTATATTAATATTATATTAAATTTTCGCTTTGGTGTTCTAAGCATTTTCCTATAAATAAAGGTGCTTAGGTTAGAATTGAAAATCACACCGTAAACCCAAGTTTTCTCTATTTCTCTCGATATTTTGAGCGTATTCTTGTGAGTATTTTGAGTATACTTTGAGTATTGCTAGACGCAAGTGCAAAGTTCCCTTCAAAGACTATAATTTAGATTCTAGCTAAGAAATCGATCTTCGAGGTAAGTGGATATTATTTTTTTGTAATGATATTATTTCTTCAATATCATTATTTTGAAATGTTGATCCAAGTTTTATCAAATTTGGAACTTTTTTCATGTTTCTGGGGTTACTTATTCACGAAGTTACTATTCACGAAGTTATTATTCATGAGTTACTATTCACGAAGTTACTATTCACGAAAGTACTATTCATTAAGCGTGAAGATGTTTTTTTGTGGAATTTCTATCTTTTGGTGCTCTGAGTTATTATTCACGATATAAGACTATTCACGATACTCAAGACTATTCACGATACTCAGACTATTCAATTTAAAAATAAAATTTCTTCTTTTCGTCTAAAACATCTATTCGGATACTAACTCGATCAGATCCATGTTTTGATCATTCTTGAATTTTACACCACTATGATTATTTTTGAGGTATTTTTGGGCGTGGATAAAACCAAGTACTAATCCTTAATCCTTAATCCTTGTCATTTTGTTTCATCGATTCGCTTTCTTTAAAAATATTTTCATCATCCTCGCCTTAAATGATGATATTATTGAATATCTTTGGCCCAGAAGGCAAAGATGAATGATTTCAAGAATATCTTTGGCTCAGTAGCAAAGAAGAACAAAAGTGTTGAGATGAATATTAATCGATTGATTAATATCTTTCGCCTCAGTAGTGCAAAGATGAACAGTGTTTAAATGAATATGATTAATCGATGAATATCTTTCGCCTCAGAAGTAAAAAGATGAATATTTGATTCCAGATGTATATTGATTGATGTTATGTGGATAAAATATTGATGATGGATCGTTAAATTCATAGATTATAGTAGATTTCATTCTCTACGTAACTCTTCTATGAATTATTATTTATTCATGTAATATTGATCTCAAACTTGTTGTTTATCAGATTCTATCGATTTTTTCCTCGTTCAAGACTAACGATAATTTGTTGTATATTATCTTAGTCATAATATTCTTTATCGGGCTAGTTGAGCTCACCCTTTTCCTTGTTGTTCCATTTTTCTTCTCGTGGAGGCGTAGAATGTAATGTAGTACTAGTTCTGGGGTATGGAATGAAGATTCTAGAGAGAGTTGTTTAGTAGTCCTCACCATTTTTGTAAAATAATGAATCAATAATGTGATGAGGATTTATTTGAGTATAGATATTGTCTGTAAGATAATATTTGTATTCAAACTCACAGCTTTTCTTGTTGTAATAATAAAGTTGTAGTTGTTTCAGTATCATGATATTTGGCGACTCAGAATGGGTGTTGTATATACTATTTTGGGGGCGCCACACCCCCCATAAAATAATCAAACTTACCACAAACATCTCATAACAGACTCTTTATATACATCAAGGATTGAATAAATATTACCACAAATCATTTTATTTTTAATCAACACATATTTAATCTTTCAACAATTATTAATCATTTATAACTTGTCGCCTCAATTAATAATTTAATACTATAACATATTATATGAGATGATATTTGTGACAATAATTGAATCAATAATATAAGAGATATGATGCAACAATTATCAGTAGTAATAATCGAGCATAATGGTGACTTTCTCGTAAAGATCAATAATCAATATCGTGTGCTACTATACAACTACGCCAGACATCGTACATTTTTACTAATGGGTAGTTCAACGGTTTTGATGGTAACACCTCCGCCGTTATTTTTATAGAAAAATAATTTTGTCGCTTTTTAACTACTTACAATACTTCCATTAATGGGGTCCAATTAATGATTGAGCCGCCGTATTTAATATTCCCCGACAAAAAGAATATTCCCCACCAAACTAATATTTTATAACAACTTGCTTACTTTTGCAAAATTTATAAATATTATCCACAACTATAACATTATATCAAATTTATTCCATAATATTCAAAAATAATATTTATAAAAAATTGCCTTTATTTATAAAAGTCGGGTCTTACAAACAGGTGTCAAGAGGGTTAGTGGCATGGTAAACCAGGTCCTGTAGTGTATCATAGCAAGGAGGTCTACACAAGCAGGTACGTCTTCATTCATAATCACATACACACAACCGAGAATTATTATCTCTCTCTTTAATACACTAGACATTACATCCTCCATTGTGAACCTTGTGAACACCGACATCGACTCTCACGCTGAAGTTATATCTCCCGACGGTCCAAATTCGCAAGCTTTTTGGTGTCGATCGTGTTTCATGTGTCGAGATCGTGGTGTCTTACGTGATTGGGACTCGTGAAAAGATCCTGGCGTTAACATTGGCGCTAGAAGGAGGGGGTTTTCTAGTGTTCTTGAGCTATCAATCACAATATTTCCAGTTATTCTACATCGGAAGTTATGGCACCAATCAGGGGGTTCTCGTTCGAGATCCCGCGGCATGGAAGCTTCAAGATGGTTGGTCTTTATTGTCGACAAAGAGCATGATCATGGTAGAAGGCAAGTAAAAGGCACCCCGCTTTAGAACTCAAGAAGAAAGTGGTCAGCCGATAAAGATGGTGGACGAAGCAGATGGAGCTTTGAGGTTCTCTTGGAGCGGAGCGAGGATGTGGGCTGTGTGGAGAGAGGATGTATGAAGCAGAGAGCAAGGATATAGTTGTGCGATTCTTCTTGGATTGCCAAGTTGAGGAAAAAAGCGCTCAATTATGTCCACCAAAGATGTGGTACGCCTAAAGATGGACAACCGTGAGTTGAAAAGAGTCTATACACTTTGAGGACATGTCTCAAGGTGATCCTCATGACCAAAGTTAAGACCAAAGAACCATATTCTTGAGCATCCGAAGAGGGTACTCCACCCTATTGGTCTTCGTGGATTATGGTCGGGAGCAGAGTAGATGAAGACCCAAATGACCATTTTCCTAATCGATCAAGAGGGTACTCCATCCTATTGGTCTTCGTGGATTATGGTTTGAAAGAGAGTAGATGAAGACCCAACATACCATTTTCCTAATTGTCTCAAGAGGGTACTCCACCCTATTGGTCTTCGTGGATTATGGTCAAGCAGAGTAGATGAAGATTCAACAACCATTTTCCTAATTGATCGAAGAAGGTATTCCGCCCTATCGGTTTGCCGGATTATGGTCGCAGATTTAAGAGATCGATCCAGGAGCATGCACCTCGAATACAAATAAGACATTCTCGCCGAGTATCCTCACCACCGCGACAGAGAGTTTCACCAAGTAGATCCAGAAATTACACTCCCGAGAATCCACCGAGGGCACACCATCACCAGAGACTTTTTTCTCTGGAGATGCCCGCCTAAGCGTCAGCTGTGTTCAGATTCAAAGACACAAAATGTACCCATATTCCTAAGCATCCAAGAGAGTACCTCATCCTAGGGTTTCTGGGACTATGGCACAAAACAGACGAGGAGCAATTCAAGAATATATTCACCCGAGAATGCAAAAAGGCACTCTACCTGAGTGTTCTCGCCGCAATGGAAGGACTCGTCACCAAAGCAGATCTATAAGCCGACTCTTGGAAATCCAACACTTTGTAGAATATTTCCAAGGTCGGTTGACATTATGGTTTGACAATTCTTTTTTCAAGCAGATAATAGTTAAAGAGAAGCCGAGGAGTCCGACAAAGCCGTTGTAGTTCTTCAGCAGAAGCAGAGCTCGTGGACATTGTATGCAGATGGATATTTTATTTTGGACATCAGTACAGCAGGCTATCAAGGGGTCGATCACAATAACAATTTCACATCGATGCATTATCGAAGTTGGCTACTACTACGGATGCTTATAACTTTGATGGCATATGGTGTCCTTCCTTCAGATCAGATGCCGGCTAAAGAAGATCAAGTACAAGAGTGTCAATTTTGCTCTCATTGATGAGAATCTTTATCGAAAGACCTTTTTCGTCATCATTGCTCAAACATTTGGTTCCATCCCAAGTAGAGTATGTTCTACTTGAAACTCACAAAGACATCCGTGGCGATCATTTGACCCAAGTTGTTGGCCTATAAAGCGCTTTACAGGATATTCATGAAAGAATCGGGAGTCAAAGAAGATGATTTCGGTGGCTCATCCACATTCACTTTTTTACTATCGATCCCGGTCCTATTTGTCCTAAGGTCACAATGGTGTAAGGAGGTATGGTAGGACTCACCGGGCCATTCGATGGCGCCACTTATTTGTTACCCCCGTGGTAGACAAATCCTATGATCCTATATTGATTTTACCAAAGTGGTGGTAAGTCAATGGTCACTATCGATCCCGGTCCTATTTGTCCTAAGGTCACAATGGTGTAAGGAGGTATGGTAGGACTCGCTGGCCATTCGATGGTAGCCCATTTATTTGTTACCCTGTGTGGTAGACAAATCCTATGATCCTATATTGATTTTACCAAGGGTGGTAAGTCAATGGACACAATTGATCCTTATATCTTCGATCCTCAGATCTTGGTCCTTATATAATTGTTTCACCCCGAGTGGTAAACAAATGTCCTTATATACTTGTTCTACCCCGAGTGGTAAGCAAGATTTTGATGGTGTAAGGAGGATCAACTTAATTCACTCTCACACATGACCGATCTCACACTTCTAAAACGATAAGTATACATTACTTTATTTTGTTCAAGTGTTGAGTTCGGGTTCATTCAATATCGTTTCATTAAATTCTATCCATTAAATTCAGATTCACTTCATTTCATAAATTAACCGTTATACGCCTTTATCTAGTTCATGTCCTAAGTTAAGTTCATCTGATTAATTGATCTTGAATTATTAACAAGAAATGTTCACTCGTAAGTAATAAGGGTGAAGTTGATATTTTAATATTAATTGTTCACAACAAGTTAGAATTTTTATGAAAGTTCTACGCCTAAAGATAAGGAGAGGTCATCTTCAAAGCTTCTTCCTTGTCATCGTCACCATCTAAAGAGTCTAGAAGAGATGGATCTACCTTGGCTCGAGCTTTTTTTCGCCTTTACTTGGCAGATTTCATATCCTTTCGCATACATATGGACGATCTTATTGTTCAAATTTCTATGGATTTCTCAGAGATTCGCCTGGATCTCCTTACGAAAGTCTTGATCAAATGATGACGGACCCAAATCTCTAAGGGTCCAAGCTCTTTTGAGCTCTTCTTCTAGCTTCCGACGATGTACCCGATGCTTTGATCCTTTAACTCGACAGATCGACATTTATATCGTTGATGACCAATGAGTGGCCTTGGTCGCTTTCAGTTCTTCTTTGACCTTGTCGATATTCTTTCGAAGGCATTCATTGTTGAGAAGAACAATGTCAAAGTTGCTTCTTTCCTTTTGCCAAACACAGACTTCAGAATGGCTTTCTCCTTCTAAGATTATCTTCAGATTCTCTTCAGATTCCCTTCAAGCATTATCTTGAGATTCTCTTCTAGATTCCTCTCGGCATTATCTTCTGCATTCTCTTCGGTATTCTCTTTGGCATTATCTTCAGATCCTTTTCTGGCTTTTTTGTATTTGGGGCTAAAACACACGAAGACAAGACAGTGTTTACTGCAGATGACCAATATTAATCGATCGCCTCAGATTGATGGTCAAATCTCAACTTCCATTAGTCCGGTATTTCACTCCTTTACCCATCGGCCCATGATGGAATTATTGCCGAACCGATGATCATCGGTGTCGCCATACGACTTCGAGCCTAGATTCGTAAGAGAATGGTTTTGTGGCTAAGGTTTGGGTTTGTTCGAGAGCGGTGAAATATTTGTTGTCAGATGTCTCTACCGAGCGGGCTCTTTAAATGGACTTCCAATCTTAATTTATGTTGCCATTCGATGTTCAATGATGGGCTTTGTAAGTCGTATTTTGGGCCTTCATTGGTCTTATATTAGTTCTTTTTTTGTCCTGAACCGATGCCATTTATAGTTTCCTATTAAACCTCCTGCTTAATAAAAACTAGGGGCAATGTTGGGTCGTGATATTTCTCCTATGGCCGAATGGATTGGGCCTACATATTCGATTATTCCATCGGGTCTTCACTATTGGGTGTCGACATTATGGATCTAGTCACTTTATTATCTTTGTTAAGTCCTTCTAATATCGGACCAAATCAATGGGTAAATTCCATCATATACTTAAATATCTACATCTTCGAATTGGTGATGATGACAAAGATACGGCCAATCGTTATCGATACGACATTAATAAGGATCGGGTTGGTGGCGGTGGACGCAGAGGGATGGGATTAATCGGGTGTCGGGGAGGGTTAGTGGCACGGTAAACCAGTCCCAGAAGTATCATCATAAAGGAGGTCTACATGTGGTGCACGTCTTCATTCATAATCACATACACACAACCGAGAATTATTATCTCTCTCTCAATACACTAGACATTACATCCTCCATTGTGAACCTTGTGAACACCGACATCGCCTCACGCTCGAAGCTATCCCTCGACTTCGGCCCAAATTGGCCAATCTTTTGGTGTCGATCTGTGTTTATCGCAAGCAGGATCGTATGCCTTACATGATTGGGACTCGGCAAAAGATCCTGGCGTTAACATTACTTATTGCTTTAGAATCTAAACTTGTGGTCTAATAAGGAAAATCGGTAGTAAGATAATGTTTGTTTGGATCTTATAACCTCTTAATGAGAGTAAATCATTTTCGGTCAAAAGTATAATTTGTTTGGTAAAATTTAGAATACCTCTGCCCGATTCTTCAAGCTTCTGATTCAGTTAGATTGAAATTTCTCCCTTTATTATTCAGAGCCATATCTCGACAATATTATCCTCGCACAATATTATCCTCGCACCAATACATTTCATTCTCTTCTCCTTCTCTCATTTTCTATTCTAGCCTCTAGGGTGCCAATATAATAAATTCAATAATATATTGCAAGATAATTAAAAAGTATTACTCCCTCCGTCCCATGATAAAAGTCCTTATTACTTGTTAACGCCAAGATCTTTTGCCGCGTCCCAATCACGTAAAACGCACTGATCCTGCACAGTTCAACAAGTCAACACCAAAAGTTTGACGGCCTGACCGTCGGGGGATAGCTCCGGCGTGAGAGTCAGTATCGGCGATCACAATGTTAACAATGGAGGAAAATAATGTCTAGTGCTTGAGAGAGAATAAATCTGATGGTATGTTGTAAAAATGTTTTGTTACATTCCTTTTTTGTGTGATCCTTGCTCCATACGTATCCCAGACCGGTTTAGCGTGCTACCCACTATCTATTGACACATTCCCCCACTTCCGGTCATCTCAGCCGAAAGCAAGTAGTTCACTTCCTCACCTGCTACCACTGTTTGCCACCGCCGATCATCTGAGTCTCATCCTCATTAATACCATGCAGAAAGGTTGCAGATAACAGTCAACTACTATCTTATGTAATGATTACCGGTCAAAGATGGGTTAAGTGGTAATTTGTGTAATGGATCGATCCAAGGATTTAG
Organism: Panax quinquefolius; assembly: GCA_020205615.1. Classification (NCBI taxonomy): domain Eukaryota; kingdom Viridiplantae; phylum Streptophyta; class Magnoliopsida; order Apiales; family Araliaceae; genus Panax; species Panax quinquefolius. The sequence goes on along the minus strand of CM035162.1, from coordinate 10,903,262 downwards.
CCCAATACAATAAAGATGGTCCAGATCGACGGATCCAAATTAAATAACCCACTAATCGTAATCAAGTAACTCGACCCAAATCATTCGGCCCAACAGGACAAAAGTAACATAATCCAAGGGAAGAACCCATTAGGTCCGGTCCGATAATGAAAAGTATCATGGCCCAACATTACTACTTTGGGTAGTCTCATGTTAAATGTCCACTTTTCTTTAATAACTAAACTTTTACACATTTTTTTCTATTATGTCCGTAGCATTAAATATCTCATATTTTTCTTATTCTAATTCTCTCTCCATATTTAATAAGTATGGAGAGAGAATATTTTAAATTGAATAGCTAGAAAGTCACTCTCTCACCTACATTGGAAATAATTAGTGACATATTATTATGGACAATTTTATTATTTTATTCATGAATTTTTATCTTGGGACGGAGGGAGTAATATTTTGAATGCAAAGATTAAGTCACAAATTTATCAACAAAAAAAGATCAAGTCACAAATCAGATCTTTCTAACAAAACAAACAAAGTAGAAAGGAAAAAAATATCATAGCTAGATTCACATGGATTTAGCTCCGCATATGAGATTGGTGGCATCACTTTGTAAGAAAAATTAATTGAAACAATATTTGATAAAATTTATGAATCTAAGAACGGTTTTCGATAAATTAATCGGTAAATAAGAAAAATTATTTTTGAAAAAACAAAAAATAAAAAATAGCTTAAAGAAAGTGAGTTCCAACAGAAGAGGGAGAGACAAAACCATGAGAGGAGGGCGATTTTTTCTGGGTTTGGGTAGCTAAGATCCGTTATAGTATTTGCAGCTAATCCCATCATAAAGAATTGAATGTGAACCAGAACAAACATATAAAGAGAGAGAGCGTGTGGGATTCTAAGGGTTAAACAAGAAAATAGGTGTCGTTCAGATGCTTTACATAATACTCTTTTTTAATTACCAAACAATTTTTTAAGTTTAGACGATTTAATTTATTAAGATATATTAATTGTTCAATATTATCGGACACCACCAAAATAACCTTTAAGTCTGAACTTTTAGATGGGAGAGAAAAAAAATATAGATTGCAACAAGTAGGAAAAAAATAAGCTATACTAGAAAATTGTTCTTTTGAGATTATTGATAATGATATATGATGAGGAAAGAGAAAATTAAGAAAAGGAGTGAGAAAGAAGATGAATAAAGGTTTTTTTAGAGGTATGTAAAAATTAAAGAAATAATTGTATAATATTAAATATATTATTAATTATTTATAATAATTTTTATCAATATTTTTTAATGAAAAGTAATTTCAATACGATTATGACTTGGAAAAAATAAAATTATTTAAAACATGATCTATATTTCGGGACGTATTTAATAACAATTTTAGTAAGAAGTAAATGAGTTCCTTAACTCCTTTACCACTGTTTCTAAAAGTACATCTATAAAAGAATAAGAATGGAGAGAGTAGTAATTATAAACCTGGCATAATTGACCCTGAGCTTCCATCGGTCATCATGGGTGCCATCCCATACTATCCATTCATAACTCAAATTATATAACCCCAAACAAATAAATTGAAGTATTTGATTCAAATAAAGAAACAAAGTCCATTATAATAAGGAAGAACTTTTCAAGTTGCAGTATCCACAAACACCATTACATCCAATCAAAACCCACCACCATTCACCGTCTCTCTCCCCCTCTGTTTGTTTTCCCCCTGTGGATCTCTGTTTCTCTATCTTCAAACATTTTAGCAAAAATTAGATTCATTCCTTGAAGCTTGCTAGTTTTGCTTTTCCATTCTCATCATCATCTTTTTTTCCCCTCCTCCTTGCTTCTCTCTTTTCCTTCCTTGGTCAGACATCAAGGAAAAGGAAAGAAAGCACAAAACTTTTCCCCACTTTTTCTTCACAAAGTCCCAAGTCCTTAGAAATTCAGCACTATTTTCTCACTTGGGTTTCCATTTCCATCTTTTGGGTTGTCCCTGCACTCTCCAGGTTCTTCATGTACTCTCTCCTCTTTCCTAATTCGGATATCAAGAGGTAGAAGCTCAAGAAAAACAGTTATTCCTTCCTTAATTTCCAGTTACAAGCTCACTTTCTGTTTCATATTCTAGCTACTCTTTCTGGGTTTTAACCCTTTTTTCCATTTCAAATCCCAAAAAGTTCAATGGATTTTGATATTTGTGAGGGTTTTTTTCCTTAGGGTTTTAGATTTAGCATTTTAGCTACTTTATTTTTCATAATTATTTTGGGAAATTTTCTTTGATTTTGGAAAGTTGGGTTCTTTTTAGATTCCTCAGTGGGGTGGCCATAAAAAAGTTATTCTGATTCCTTGCAAAATGCTCCTTGATATAACATTGATATTTCCATTGTAAAATCTCCAGCTCTTTACATTTCCTCTCAGGGGGTTCTCCCTCTTTGCTCTGTTTTCCCCCCACCTAAATCCCATCTTTCAGGACAATTCACACATGAAAAAATGTCAATCATACTAAAAGTTTTTAGCTTTTCTTGAAGATAAACTTCAATTATTTGATGAGATTTGGGATGGAGATTTTGTCACCATCCTCTTATTTTTCCAACTCAAGCTGGTTACTTGAAGAAAGCAAGAGCACTAGATGGACTCCAGAGGAGAACAAATTGTTTGAGAATGCTCTCGCTAGATTCGATAAGGATACGCCGGATCGATGGCAAAAAGTTGCAGCCATGGTTCCGGGGAAAACTGTGGCAGATGTGAGGAGGCAATATAAAGAATTGGAAGATGATGTGAGCAGTATAGAAGCAGGGTTGATTCCAATTCCTGGATACTGTGCATCTCCTTTTACATTAGAATGGGGAAATACTCATGGTTTTGATGGATTTAAGGCTTCATATGATGCTGGTGGGAAGAGATCCTCTGCCAATCGGCCTTCTGATCAAGAAAGGAAGAAGGGTGTTCCATGGACAGAAGAAGAGCACAAGTAAGTTTCCCTTTAAATATCATGGTCTTTATAAAATTTTTGTGTTTTTTATTTGGGAAAGGGGTAGCTTATCTTTGAATGCATAGAGGGATAAATGTGGTACGAGTTGGGAGAAATGACAGAGGTCTTGATTGGTGTCGCGTTGGTTCAAATCCCCTACGATTGAGCTAGGTTCGAGTAATTATTCGTGAATCTCATAATAATGGCTTGCAAAGGATTGCGTTTGACAGGACAAGGGAACAATAGCTATTCTAGTCATTTTCTTTTATCAATTTAGATTAGGTTATTAGTATATGCTCCCTGGGTTCCGCAAAGAGTCCTATTTGTGAATATAGTATAACCTGATATAATGTCCCAAACTATAATCACACAATTTCATTATAAAATATGAATGAAAAATATATCCTTAAAATTTGCGACTAAAACCATTTATGTGGGACAATATTTTTAAATTTCTTTTTTTCCTTTTGCTAAGCAGCTCATTTTCTACTTTAGATGTTAACTTTCTTTTTCTTGTGCTAAATTTTGAGTATGATAAAAAAGAACAAAGATACAAAAACAAGGGGTATACAGTCTTAACTTTCAAATTGACTTGATCATTGACGCAAGTTTTGGTTAATTAATTCATCACAGGCTGTTTCTTTTGGGGCTCAAAAAGTATGGGAAAGGTGACTGGAGAAACATCTCTCGTAATTATGTGATCACTAGAACACCAACCCAAGTTGCTAGCCATGCTCAGAAGTACTTTATCAGGCAGCATTCGGGTGGGAAAGATAAGAGAAGAGCAAGCATTCATGATATAACAACAGTCAATCTCAATGACAATCAAACTCCTTCACCAGACAACAAAAGAACTCCGTCATCGCATCAGTCTAAACCGCTTTCCCAGCAGCCAATTTCCACAGCCATGGCTCGAACACATGTCCAGTGGAACCAGCCAAACAATGGAGCAGCAGCCATGGCTTTTAACCAAACAAATGGAAATCTGTACATGGCTCCTCCTTATGGGGTAAATTTCTATGGACTTAAAGTGCAGGGTCATAATTTGCAAAGAGCAAGTATGCATGAATCTTACATGGGACCACAAAGTATGGGTTTTCAGATGCAATCAGGGCTGCATTATCCTCATGGATGAAATGTTGTTCTGAAAACTCTCAATTGCTCCGAAACTCCTTACCTTTGATCAGTTCAGTTCAATAGAGTAGCTATTTTTGTGCTTTATGGCGTTTCTTGTGTATATGTTATGTTAGCATTTGAGTTTGTAGCTAGTAATTCAACTCGAAGGGAATTGGATCTCGTGTTGCTTTTAACTTTGAAATTTTAATATGGCAACACTCATTCTCGTTACAAGTTTACTTTTTAAAGAAAAATCTATCAGAAAAAGATTATCTTCAGAAGCATTCAACATTGAGCATATTGGTGATTGTTAGGAATATGGTGGTTTTAGGAGTCTTAGGAATTGACTTAACGGGCATCAGCAAGATAAGTGACTTCAATAATTAGTTGAAATCTTTGTATGTTTGATTGATCTATAGTTCTATACATAATTTATGTAGTTTTTGATGAGAACAAAGGGTATATGGGAATCTAGTATATAACCTAGCTATCATATCTGGATTTTTTTATTATTTAAAAAATCACCATTTATGTCTAATTAATTTCAGTAAAGAATACGCATGTTGCGCCTTTTTCAACAGTTAAATCATTGTACTTGCATAGATTTCTTTAAAATATACCTTTTGATCAACTTCATAGTGATTGCCACAAGTTGTTCAACTAATCAGACATTAAGAATGAAATCTATTGGAAGGAATGGTCTAAAATTTCAGTTTTGTGTACCTTTTATGCCTGCCATTTCAACTTGAACCAAGTCTTATTCAATGATGATATCCAATTGGATCATGCACTCTCTTTTCGAGTTCCATAGCTTTTTATTGCTTACTTTACTCTTATTTACAATCATTTTCAGCCAAGGTGATTACCAAAATTGATCACTAAAATGTGCCATGTTAACCATTCTTGGCCTGCAGACCTTAGTTGAAGCTGAATCTGCATTACACTTGGATAAGTATCATAAGCTGAGATCCCTCTTGCTTTTTCTCCTATATAAACTTTCTTCTCTTCCGATCTGTCTATTCAAGATCTTCTTGAGAAACATGAAGATCGAATCCGGTTTTAAATTCATGATAAGTTGATCAATTAACCAATACAAGATCGAGATCACCTCCCACCAAAGATGTTTATTAATCAGATTGGTCAATTAACCAAAGTTAGCTTCATGCTAATCACTCCCACGAAGATCCTACATATAGGAAAACTGGTTAATGATTAAACTAATAAGACAATTATAGTACAAAGTAAGATTCACGCTTGTAATATATGATTATTTGGTCTAATCCCCTTAGATTCATTCTTCTCTCCCAGAACCAATTTTGTCAATTGTGGTCAATTAGTTCATCCAAAAGGAATCATGGCTTCTTGATTTCGAATGTACGATCTCAACCAAGAAGGAAAAAAAAATACTCAATTTGGTTTCACTGTTCTGTATTATGGAGTAGGGCTGACAATATTGATCATAAAGACAAATTTCTTAGCTTTTCATTTGAGGGAACAGTCGATAATTAGTGCATAAATGGCCTTAAGAGTCTCCAGAGTTGGTACTCAAAAAGTATAACAAAGATGGCAAACTTCAATTTGTTTAAATTACGACCATCCAATTCTAACCATTCTTCCAATTATTTATGCATTCTCTTCACAAAATTAAAGCATCATATATATCACTTTGCATATAGCTAAGTATATTCACTCCCTCGAGCAAATAATTAATTGAAGAGATATATAAACGTTTAGTTTTTTTAAAAAAAAAATTCTAATGGTAGCTGACAAATCACAAAACTAACCACTTCCCTTTTCATAATCGCATGCAGCAGCAGCAGCATATTAGCAAGTTGCACAGTAAAGTATATCTCACCTAGCCTACCTTTATTCTAATTTTTTGATCTACCAAATAACACTACTAGATAGCTAGCTACTTGTAACAATCATCCACATAACATCACAACTTTGACACCTTTCGGTTTGTCTAATCTATTTCTACAACTTACTCTTATTCTTTTTCCTCAGGAAAATTGATTAAGATGAAAGTAATCATATGCTTAATCCACCAATTAAAGGAATATATATATATATATATATATATATATATATATAGTTGAAATGAAACTTACAGAGTTGAGGAATATATATTATTAATTTGTTTTATATATTCCTCCAACCGACTAGCTCCACCGGAGATCTGCATATAACAAGGGGTGAGATGATTTATTATCATTATATAGCGGCAACTTTGCTCCACATAATCACAAAAGTCTTAACATCTTTGATTCCATACATGACTAACACATTTATAAAACCACCCCTATGCTCAAACTTATGCCTTGTTAGAAACTAGTGACACGTACAACTTCAAGAAAAGCAATAAAAATGGTAGCTATATATCCATCTGATCATAGCTTAAGAAAATAATTTGAAATATTTATGTGTGTTATAATTAAATTGTAGATCATGAAATTATAGTTAAAAGAGAAGAAAGAAATGTTCCGCAAAGAATATATATCTGAATTAATATGTAGATTAGTGATGGTTAAAAAAAACCAAAATACATCAATAAAAACTTAATATATATATAGGTGAAATAATATCTTAATACAAATTAAATTAAGCAGTGGATAACATGACTCAACAAAACTTAACTAATAATTAACATTTTTCTAGCTGGAAAAAGAAGAAGAGAAGAACTTAACTAATAACAATTACCTAGCTAGCTCCCAAATGATCATATATATAAATTCATCAAACAAATTAATCCTCATGATCAAAATGGAAAAGAATAAAAATAAATACATAATTAAACCAGCCCTTTAAATATTTCTTGATCGATCGAGCTTATTAATTAAGCTTTTTCCTCACCACACTGATCATCATCATCACGATCTAAGTACCTCTTCCAAAACCAATGCTTCTTCCATGCTTTTTCATTCATTTCATCAATTGGGATTCCCTTTGTTTCTGGCAGAAAGGCGATGGCGAAAATGCCCATAATAACAATCCAGGCAGAGAAGAAGAAGAAGATCCCGGCTCTCATGTGGCATAGCATGGTGAGGAAAGCTTGAGCAATGAAAAAGGTGAATAGCATGTTCATGCTGACCGCGCAGAACATACCAGCAGTTCGACTTTCCAATGGATATATTTCACTGGCAATCAACCAACCTAAGGGACCCCAAGACCATGCAAATCCACCCACAAAAACGCAGATCAAGATTACCACAACGTAAGCATACCCCCTTACCATTTCGTTTGTAGCTGTTAAATGTACTTGAAGAATAGCTCCTACAATAACCTACAAATCAACAAAATAAATGACAAATAATTAATTAATGAGACAATTAATTGCTAGCTGCATGCATGTGGTTGATTAATTTGTTGTAGTGGCAAACCAAACCTGGGAAATGAGCATCTGAACGGCAGCCTCAATAAGCAAAGCCCTTCTTCCAAATTTATCAACACCAAAAACCGCAACTGTAGTGCACAACACATTAACCCCACCGGTAATCACAGATGATAATAAAGATGCGTCGCTCCCAAACCCCATCGTTTGAAACAAAACTGGAGCATAAAACATAATTACATTGATTCCTGTGAGCTGTTGAAACGCTTGAATAATAGTTCCACACACGAGCTGAGGCCTACTCGAACGTTTCCTGAGATTTTTAAAAGGGTGCTTGATTTCTTGAGCCAACTCAGTAGCAAGTACTATTTCTTGATACTCTTTGTCAACATCATCTATGCCCCTAATTTTTCTCAGAGTCTGTAGGCCTTTTTCTTTCATGCCACGCTCAATAAGGCTAGTGGGAGTCTCAATGATGAGCAAGGAGCCTAAGCCCAGAAAAATGGCGGGGAATGCTGCTCCCCCTAGTGAAACCCTCCAGCCCCATGGGTAGTGAGATGTAGCATAATTAATCATATTTGCTATTAACACACCTACTGTCACTAGCATTTGGAACAAGATGTTTAGTCCTCCTCGGTACTTTGCTGGGGCGATTTCTGATATGAATAATGGTACTGCCTGCAGTGATGATCAGTTAATGTTTATATATTAATTCTTTATAATTAAAAAATGATACGAATTGAACTAGCTATTGAGGAAATCATTTTCTCTAGTTTAGGGAGTAGAAAAAAAGGATCGATCAAGAAATAGAATTATATTAAGTAAAACTTAAAAGAGTACTTAATTTTTTTCATAATATATATGGTTTTGTTTTCATAATAAAACATATGTAATAAAAGAGATCAGTCCCCCCCCCACCCCCAATCCCCGGTCTATCTATAAGACCTTCAAAGATTCCATCAATTGTTTTTCCACAACCAAATCATGACATTACTATTACTGATATCTAGCAAGTCAGGCTCATCAGAAATATTCCCTTCTTTTTCCATTCCCCTAGTTTCTCAACTGCAAATGAAACACACTTTAGAAGGGTTGTACGCAAATCCATATTTAGTAAGATTTAGTTCTCTATTCTTTTCACTACCACTATTTGATATTTACACAAATAAAACAAAACAAATTAATGTATATATTTCAATTCCACAAGGTCCTCCATCGATATTAATTATTTGATAATAAATAAATTAAACAAAGACAACTTATGAAAATATTATCTGTTTTTTAATATAACACTTAATTTAATTCCGACATTAATCCGACGGAAATATTGTATTATAATATTTTTTGGAAACACTTTTGAGTTTAATTTGTGCTAAAACTTACTGCTTTTGGTAATTATTTAATTACTACTAGTATATAAGAGCGAGCATGCAATTAAGTACCTGGTTCCCAAATCCAACTCCAGCGCCAAGACAAAGCCTCCCAATGATGAGCATGGCTAGGTTTACGGCGGCGACGTTGAAAACAACGCCGATGAAAAAGAATAAAGAGGCAAGCTGCATGGTTCTTTTCCTACCAATTTTTTTGCATGCTTTTGATGCAAAAAAGCAAGCAACCGTGGCGGAGAGGTAGAGCGAAGATGTGAAGAGTTGAAGAAATTGATTATCATATTTGCAGTAGTTGTTTTCTTTAACCTCGTGCTTCTTCACATAAACTTCTGGAAAAAATTTCTTCAAGAAACTATCCATGGATGTCACTCCTCCTACAATATTTATTATTAAAATTAAATTAAACATCATCATCAAAAATAAATAAATTCAAATTATCTTTTATATATCGTCTTTCCAAAATCTTGAGGAAAAGGTGATTATTGTACATGATATGCTTTCTATGTCCCAAAATAAATAAGAGTCTCATATATACTAATTAATTAAAGAAAAAATGAACTTCCCGGCCGATCAATATATTTACACTTTTTCAAAATAAAGTTGAGGAATTTGGATATATTCCAATAGGATATATATATAGTTTGTTGTATTTGTATAATAAATGAATATAATTATAAAATATCTATCTATATATATAACAAATGTCATTCGAAATGCAAGATCACCTGAAATGCCGATATCATAACCAAACATGAGACCGCCAAAGGCAGCAATGATCGAGCAAAGGATGACTTGCGTCGTCAGCTTTGCGGGAAAACCCGCATCCCCTTTCTGGACGGCCATTACTAAGGCAGGCATGTTTCTAATTAATTACTTTACTTCAAATGATCGAATTAATTGTTAATTAAGCTGCTTCAATCCTCTTCTATTTTATAATTTTTATAAGTATATCTGTTCAAATAAATATCTACTATCAAATCTTCTAAATTCTAATCGCTAAAATCTCTCTAAAAGATTGTTATCTAGCTCCCTTCTTTGTGGAATACAAGATGCTATCTTAACTAACTTCTTTTATTAAGACTAGTATAATTATATTAACACTTAATCCAATTAATTAATGAAAACAAATCCAAACATATATATTTTATAATTAAATAAATATTTAAAAATACCTATTAGATGATATAATCTGTCTATATATGAAAAACATCAACTACCTGAAATTTTCTCACTTATCCCTGGTCTTCTTCTCTTCCCCTCCTTTTTCTGACCTAGTTTTTGGGTTTTTTTTTGTTTTTTTGCTAACTTTCAAAATAAACCTCTATCCAATACATTTGATATCAAAATATATTACGATGATTTATTTTTTTTGAAGCATCTATATATCTAGCTTTGTTTCTATAGCCTCATTGAAAAATATGGGATGAATTAAGTGTCTTACTTGATTAATTCTAATTTTGATTTTAGAATTTATATATAACATATATTAAAAAGTAAAAATATATTTCTAATTTTGAGAGTATTCAGCACTTCTTATAGCTTTTTAGAAATTCTGATTATTATTTCAAAATATTTTACAAGTACCCTTCAGATGTTTAACTTAACCTTCTGAAACTTGATGTAAACAACTTATGATAAGTAAGGTTATTTATCTACCAATTAATTTTTAGAGTTTGGATATAATGTGTACTCATCTGCCAGACATTTTGATGATAAAATTTGAGGAGTTTTATCTCATTTTATACGATCATTCAGTAAAATGATACTCTTAATTTTTTGAAAATAAAAAAAATGTCAAAAGAGATTTTTTTTTCTTTTTTGGTGGAAATAGAGAATTATTTTTAGTAGTATCCAAAGTAAAACTGATAACAAGCTTCATTTTAATCGAGCTTTAATTTATTTTTGACTAAAGAATGATTATAAAAAAGTAAAAAATATTTAAAACAAGTAAATATGCATATCATAGTTACAACTTACAGCAAAACAAGCAATTTTCATAACAGCATCAAAATAAAATCCTCCTTTTCTAGCTCATACTAAATAAGTACATTTTTGTTTTGTTTTTCCTGTTATACTAAAGAACATTTCAACTCCAAAAAGAAAGATGACAAGTTACCAGAGAAGAGGAGACATGATGTACCATTATTGAGCTTGATACCCATACCCTAAAGAATATGTATAAACTCATGATTTTCACTGCCCTGCTGCCTGCTCGAAACTCGAAAGATTAAGCCACATCTATTGTGCTGCCAAATCTACGGAGACGACATATATAGTGAACTAGTTTTAAACTAGCAAAGACAATTAGCTACTGCATGCAGGCTATAAACTGTTGTCATCTTTACAACGGGATCTCCCTGCCTGGAGTTCCATTTACTAGAAAAAATCTATCAGATTTAATCAACTCGACATCACCTTTAAGCAAATCTTTAAAATCACTTCGCTATTCTCTGTCATCTAAAGTCTAAACTATCAACTCATAACTTAATTTTTCTATGATGACCTAACTGGAGTAACTTCTAATCGAACAACCCTTTTTGAGGGTTCAAGAACATACCATGCTCTGATCATACCTTTAGATGCTTCTATTTCACTTCTACAGTATGACTTAATTCCTTGTCATTTGATGCACTAATTACTGGTTCATTATGACTGAAAATGATATTGCTTTCCTCAGTGGACCTTCCTACAGGAAGATCTAATGGTTCCTGTCCAATTGAAACAGAACACATTTTAGTGATCATTCTTTTATAGGAAAATGCTTCAAAGAACTAAGTTCATAAATATAATATGCTAGTGGGATGTGTATACAAGGAAAATAAATTTTGATACTAAAACTAATGAGTAATGCTAGGGGTCTCAAATGACATGAAATTGAATATTTTAATAATAATTTATTGTCTAGTCAATCACATGAGATCTACCCAACCAATATTGTGGTGACACATCATTTGAGACACTTCTTTAGACACTTAGCATTACTCAAAACTAATTTGAGTAAGGTCTCCCAAATCTATTTTCCCATCCTGTTCAACCATAAGGAGCCTCCAGTATATACTTATATAATGTATGTGTGTTTGTATATCATATATGTTTGTGTGAGCGTATGCATGTATGTATATGAAGAAACAATTTGTTGGCATATTACTTTACCTTTATATCCATATGGCCCAAATGATTGCTCATATCATCCATCAACTCCCTTTGCTTCAAGTTAAAAGTTGCTTCATCTTGTATGTGTTCAAGTTTTGGATTCATCTTCAACAGCTTTTATGGCTTCTGAGTTATCTTTAGCATCAGCTGCCTTTGGTTGGTCTACGATCTCATTTAGCTTTGGTTCTTGAAATCCTTGAATTTTCATTTTAGAGAATGAGTTTTGATTCTCTTCCGTAGCTTTTGATGGGCTAACAACATCATTTTCGCCATCTACGTTTTTAGGAATTTCTTCAGTATCTTCAATACATTTTGAACTGGAAGAATGTGTTGGTTCCAACAAATCCACATGCTTGATTGATAATTCGGCCTCACCTTCCCTATCTTTAACAGATTCTGAGTTAATTTTCACTTCATTTTCAATGCTCACTGATTTGTCAACAGGATAACTGATATCTTCTTCTTGGCTGGGATTCTGTTGATAAACGGATGGATCCTATTCATAGTCAATTGCCAAAAAGCCAAATTATTTCTTTTTTCGTAAGAAATTAAATAACTCTCTCCATCAATTATTTTCATAATAATAACAAAAAGTATTTTATAGAATACTCAACATATAAAAGTAGGAAGAAACAAAATGATCTAGCCATTATATTTTTGGCTTAATCATGTGAAACAGCAAGAAACCAAATAAAAAAAAGTACTCACATCTTCGTTAGTAAATGGAACAAATGAATTGTCATTTTGCACTGATGCTTTAGAGGAAGCCAAGTCAGAAAGTTTGTCGAACATGGCATCAGTATCTTTGAAAAGTTTGTTATCAGTTTTCTCAGTTGGTATTGTCAGTTCTGCTGTAGCCACAGGACTGCTCAATATCTGGGAGTTAGTTTCTATGTTTTCAATGGACTTCAAACTCTCCTTGCCATTGTTGTTATGGTATCCAGATTCATTAACAATGTTGACTTTCTGAGGAATTGGTTCCTGTTCAATACAAGGTGCAATATCAATACAACTGTACAATTTCTTGTAAACAAATCTCAAAATGTAGTTTCCGGATGTAATCGATCAGAGAACAATATTGAGGAAGATGCGTGATTGTGTGTGGGACTTGGTGTTAAAAATTAAAATTAATAGTGAAGAAAAATAACAAAATATGTGAACTTAACATATGAATTAATATGGATTAATTTTTAAACAAAAGTGATTAGAAGTTGTTTAGTTTCTTTAATTTGTATTTATCTTATATCTTATTTGATTTGTAGTTATCTTATTTATTAGAGTTGAAGTTAGGTTAGGAAAGTTGTCTAGTATTATTATAAATAGTGATGTAGTACTTCATTATTTTGATACATTGAATAATTAGAACTAATTGTGTTTTGTGTGATTATTGTGTGATATTTATTCTTCATCCCAAAACCCCCGTCCCCATCAAAAAGCATTCCAAAAAAGTGACATCATTTATAATATTTATATAAATAAATGAAAGAAGAAAAAATGAAAATAGGTAGTGCAGTTATAGGAAAGGAATCAAGGCATATGTCCACATTCCTTATTACTATCTTTTTCTCTTTGTGAATAAATTTACTTTTCAAAATCGCAACTAGCAAACTCCAAGTTATTAGTTTTATCCACCACTTATAAGTCCCTGTTGCTGCAAGAGAAAGAGACAAACTGACTGACCTCTGGCTTTTCAGAATTAATAGGAGGAGCTATGCGAGTTGCCACTTCTTTTGTCGAATCTTGTGCCATCTCAAATTCCCGAAAATCCAAATTTTGAGATGAAGATGCATATAAAGAATCAGAAGCACCAGGATGTTCTGGCTTGAAATCCATGGCATGGGCTTGAATGCTCTCAGGCAAGTCAATCTTTGAAGGTGAAGATGAATCTGAGTTGACGGAATCTTGTTCAACAACTTTTTCTGGCATGTCACATGTAAAAGAATCTGACTTACGGTTTATTCTTGAGAACCCAACTTCAATGATGTCTTGCTCACTGACTTCACGCACTTCTCTCGATTTTGATTCATGTTCATCTACTCCAGATAGGTGAGAAGAAACCGCACACATTTCCTTACTGTCAGAAGTAATATCTTTTTTCACGCCCACATGACGCATTAAAGATTCTTCATCAGGGGATGAAATGCTTTGAGGGGAACTAACTTCTGAGAACTCCACCTGCATGTCTGAAGCTAAAGAATTGCTAGGAGCATGATGCATCTCCTTGTTATCATAAAAGAAGGGATCCTTTGTTCTTGTCTTCTCAAAAATATAATATGAATCGTCTTTTGCTCGACCATTATCATATTTATCTTCAGCTGTGTTCTTCCGATTTAAGAAACTGAGGGATCTTAAAATTGCATCTTTATTTGTCTTGGACATCGGTATATTCTCTTCTAATGAAGATGACGAGCTTGATCCATCAATATTTTCAGAGGCTTGTTGTGTGGTGTGATCTTCAACAGTGCCACCATTAAATATGGCATCGCTTTCTTGTGATGATTCTTTTTCAATCAGGTTGTCAACATCTTTCTTATCTGAAAGGTAATGGAACTAAAATCATTATATATATATATAACATAAATTAAATGAATTGCATATCTCACAATATGGAGGAGGGGAAAGTAGACCTTAGTTTACCTAATTGACTTCCTATTATGGAGTTTTCAGATATCTCTGGAGCTTTCTGTTTTAATGGAAAGTCATTAAAGAATGATTCATATCGGTCTTGCCTGGGAAAGAAAGGACCCAAACCCAAACTAAAGCTCTCATGCCTGCAAAACATCACGTCCTTCTGGTGATCTGTCAGGAACTCTTGGTGAAAACTGTCCCCCATCAGATTGGGCTTTTCCTCTTGCGGGTCATAAGGAAGGTCGAATGGATTGTGCATTGGTACCAAAACAGAAGGAGCTGAACCAGGTACGGGTGAAGTCGGATTGCTGTGAAGAAAAGGATTGTTTCTCCGCACCAAAATGGAAGCAATTGGATCATGAGAGTTATTGTTGCCTGAGCTCATCAGTGTATTTCTGACCTGAAGACTCAATAATTTCCTAGCTTTTCGTCTTGCAATTAGATTCTCCAGCCTTTTGTTCCTTTCTATCTCGGAATCCCCAAGATCCATTAGATTCTTTTGATCATCAGCAGTCCATTCTACAACCTTATTTCTATCTTTACGTGCATCCTCTTCGCCTTCCGAGTCTTCTGAACTTTCTCCTTCTGTACCACCAGAATTTTTTCTGGAACCTTCATCGCAACCAAAATTAGGTGGAGGCCTAACAAGTTGGGAGGCATTAGACGAAGAATACTCGGCACTCTTATTTACAGAATCTACCTTCACTTCTCTGATTTCCTTTGGAAGTTCCTCTAGAACTGCCCTTTTATCAACCAAATCATCATTAATTTTTTTGGAACAGACCATGTTTTTGTCACGTGTATCTTCTTTATCTTTCTCCTTGGCATTTCTTCGTCTAGCTGTCTGATCATGAGCCGAAATACTAACATTTTCACCTACATTGAGATCATCTCTAACAATATTATCATTCTTCTTATAGCCTTCGACATTTTCAGTCCCTTTATAATTTGTACATTTATAGACTTTATAAATAACAGCAGCCAAGGCAAAAACAAGCAAAGAGTACATTAAAAAAGTGAAGACTGAAGGAAGAAACATATACACAAGGAAAAATAATATTGAAACAGAAGAAGGAGTTGGGTATTTCCTTACAAAATTATAACAAGTTTTCATTGAAAATTTAACAACTTTCCTCAAACAATTTTGAATACTCTTTGTATCAACAGCCATGTCTATTTCTCTGGAACCTGTATGATTTTTCACCCTTCAACAAAAAATGATTGCTATAAAATTAAATAATAATCTATCTACTTAGAACCCATATCAAAAAATATATAAAAATCTCAGCATGATCGTTGAAATAACACTAACAAACTAGTTGAAGATAAATAATGGGGGAAAAAGAGAAAAGATTAGAGAGAAAGGGAGAGACCCTCATTTCAAGATCGTGCAATGGGGAAAAATTAAGTTCTAACAAAATAAAGATAAATAAATTGCAATTGATAATTGATGACAAGGGTTTGGAGGGTCTATGCTCTCATGGGTTGTTAATTTTAGAAATCTTTCTTCGGCTGATCGCTTTGTTAGCTCCTCAAATTCAGGACTTGTCTACTGGAGCATTTTCCTTCCTATTTTCTTGGCATTACTCAACAAAATGGCTAAAACAAAAAGGATAAAGATTGGACAATAGTAAAGGGTGATAGTACTATTTTATGGAGTCCACTATGTTGACACGTACAATACAAGTAAAATATCGTCGACGGTAAAAATCGTCAGAATTAAAGCAACAATTTTTATTAGAAAATATTAATTTTTGTAGTTTTCGATATATATTGTGTTAACAATAGTGACAAAAACATTGATTTTAGTTATGCCGTCAACTACATAATTATTTATGTGACGCCCCCAAAATTAGGTATACATCACCCATTTCCTATTTAAGCAATTACATACTCGCATGTAATTTAAATACAACTTATTAACATAACATGCTGTAGTGTACAATACGATATAAATCATGAGTTTAAATACAAATATCGTCTACTAGATATTATACAAACTCAAACAAAAAGTTCTCATTATAGTTATTATCACACTATTTTTACGTAATAGTGAGGACTACTAATGCTTATCTTGAGACCATCACTCGCTTCCCCGACTCGTCCCAAATTTATATTATCATTTTCGAAGAGAAACGGTGAAAGAAAGGGTGAGCTCAACTAAATTTCAAAGAAGAAATATTATGACTCAAGATAATGCAGAATAAATTATCAATAGTCTTCAATAATGTTAAACCGATAAAATACAATAGACAACCAGGTTTAATCTGCAATTGAATATGCAATCCATTTAAAAAAAAGTCGAGTAGAAAATAAAGTCTACTATCTTTTAGGTTTTAAAAGGTTTTTCATCATCGCTTATAAATGAGACTAGAATTTTAATAAATATTTCACATCATCGAATCACCCCTCACTACTACGGCCAAGGATATTCTTTAAGTATCGCGACCACAATTATTCATGCACTATGGGCCAAGAATATTTGTGTATTCATTAAATGGTCATGATCATGCCAACAATCGGCCCATCAATGCACTACTACCATCGAGGATTTTTATCACATCATTTTGTAACATTACGGCCATGATTATAATGGCGTAATAGTCTCTCGGTCATAATCATACCAAGTCCATCTATGCACTACTGCCACAGATGACTTTCAAAAAATATAAACATGAGAATGATGACAATGATATAAGAATTGATAAAACAAGTTCAAGAATTATTAACGTCCAAATTATCAACATGATCTTGTTTTGCAGAGAGTAAAATTCAAGAATGATCGGAAGAATATTTCCATGAAAGATATTGGATGAAACGCAAATATCGAGGATATTCTACTAATTTCATGGAGTATAGAAGTCAAAGTTTTAACCAACCTGGGTATAATAAAGAATGGAATAACAAAAGAAATCACCACGCACGCGATAGGCCATCATTGCATGCAAAGTTATTCCAACAGAATAATAAATAACGGAACCGGTCGTGAAATTCACACCTGCTGCGGGATGTTCCACCAGAATAATAAAGAATGTCACCAAGTATAGGGTAAACCACTTATACAAAGTTATTCCAATGTAATAATAAGTAAATGGAATAACAATGCTTTCTTCGCTGAATAAGAAAGAATAACACCCCTTACATTTGGTAGGAGATTGAATCTCGCAAGAAGCGCAGAAGTAATAAAATACTCTTCTTCTTCTCTCTTATTCTCTCTATACTTTTCTCTCTATAGCTTAAATGAATTCGTGAAAATAATGAAGCCTCAGCCTCTATTTATAGAAGATTTCTAGCTTAAGACTAGCCGTGTGAAAAGGCAAGTGGCTCGACGACCGGTTTGGCCTTCTGTAATGTGAAACGACAAGTGGTTCGATCGCTCGTAATGTGAAACGACAAGTGGTTCGGACGTCTGGTAAAGGTAATTACTATTAACGAAGGTAAATACTATCGACGAAGGTAAATACTATTCACAAGGGTAATTACTATCGACGAAGGTAATTCTTATTATCGACGAAGGTAAATACTATTCACAAGAGGGTAATTACTATCGACGAAGGTAATTACTATCGATTGAAGGTAAATACTATCGATTGAAGAGACTCTTAGATGATGATGACATATATGAGCCCCCATAAAATAATCAAACTTACCACAAATCATTTTTTTTTCATCAACACATATTTAATCTTTCAACAATTATTAATCATTTATAACTTGTCGTCTCAATTATTGATTTAATACTATAACATATTATACGATGATAATCTTGTGACAATAATTGAATCAATAATATAAGAGATATGATGCAAAGAATTATCAGAAGAATAATTGAGCATAAATTGAGTGACTTCTCACGTAAGCATCAATAATCAAATCACAAGTGCTACTACGCAACTACGCCAGACATCGTACTTTTACCAATTAGGGTAGTTCAACAGCTTTTAACGGTAACACCTCGTAGAGTTATTTTTATAAAATATTTTTGTCGTTTTCTCAATCCGACAATAATTACATTATGGGGTCCACCAATGATTGAGCCATTCAGTACGAATATTCCTAACAAAAGAATATTCCTGACCAAACGAATATTTTATAACAACTTGCATACTTTTCAAAATTTATAAATATTACCCACAAATATAACATTATATCAAATTTATTCCATAATATTCAAAAATAATATTTATAGAAAAAATTCATCTTTATTTATAAAAGTGGGGTCTTACAACCTCCCTTCTTATGAAATTTAGCCCTCGAAATTAGAGGTACGACTGCAGTATGTCAAGAGGTAAGGATACCTTGATTTCATTTCGATTCTAACTCCCAAGTCATTTCCTCAACATCGTGGTTCCTCCACAAAACTTTGACTTGAGGTATAACCTTGGGCGTAGAATATGTTCCTTCTTATCCAAAATTTGAACAGGGAACCTCTTCATACGTCAAATCTTCCGCTTATTTCGTCCGGCTCTAACTCAATAATATGGTTCGGGTCTTTCACATATTTACGTAACATAGATATGTGAAAAGCGTTATGAACACGAGACATATTTGGCGGAAAGCGAGTCTATATAGGCGCAGTTCTACTCGATCGAGGATTAAAATGGACCAGATGAATCGAGGGTTAAGTTTTCTCTCTTTCCAAATCTTGTAACTCCTTTCCATGGAGCGACTCTTAACAACACATGATCTCCTATATCGAATTCCACGTCCTTTCGATGAAGATCAAGATAACTCTTTTGTCGATTTTGTGAGGTTTTTATACGTTGTCGGATCGTTTGAATCTTTTCCGTAGTCATACGTACCAACTCCGGCCCCAACAACGTTGCTTCACCCACCTCATCCCAAAGATACCGAGAAACGACACTTTCTTCCATACAACGCTTGAATGGAGCCATGCCAATACTTGCTTGATAATCGTTGTTGTTGTGGGAAAACTCCACCAATGGTAAGAACTTGTCCCAACTCCCTTGAAATCAAGGACAGAGTCTTAATAGATCTTCAAGAGTTTGAATAGTCCTCTCCGATTGTCCGTCCGTGCGAGGATGATATGCCGAGCTAAATCGTAAGTGCGTGCCCATAGCTTTTTGCAAACTAAACCCAAAATCGTGAAGTGAATCTTGGGTCTCGATCGGAAACTATGGATACCGTGAGATACCATGCGATCTTACAATCTCGTTTATGTACATAACTGAAGAAGACGTTCAAGTGTATAAGTTTCTCGATCGTTAAGAAATGAGCGGACTTGGTCAACCTATCAACAATGACCCAAATCGCATCAATGCCTCGAGAAACCTTAGGAAGACCGCAGAACGAAATCCATGGTAATGTGCTCCCACTTCCATTCGGAATTTCAAGTGGTTGTGATGGACCTTTTGGTACTTGATGCTCCGCTTTAACTCGTTGACAAGTTAGACACCTTGAGATAAACAACATTTATCTCTCTCTCTTCGTATTGCTTCCACCAAAATGTATGGCGAATATCATGATACATTTTGGTACTCCTCGAGATGGATTGCAAATGGTGTGTTGTGTGCCTCCATCATGATATTATACTTTAAATCGTGGTCGTTAGGAACACAAAGTCCGGAGTTGACTCAAGTATTCCTTCTTCATCGATTCTTGCTTCTTAAGATATAGCACCTTCTTGCACTTTCTTCCTCATACGCATGACGGCTCCAGTGCAGTAGCTTGAAAGCGCCTTTAACTTTATCAATTAAAGTCGGTTCTCTCTCGTATACTACATTATCATCACACGCGTCCACAGAGTCTTTAATTCTATCTCCATCCTTTGCAAGTCACACAAAATGGGCCTTTGCGTTGACAATATC
This sequence comes from Panax quinquefolius, assembly GCA_020205615.1. NCBI lineage: Eukaryota > Viridiplantae > Streptophyta > Magnoliopsida > Apiales > Araliaceae > Panax > Panax quinquefolius. The sequence goes on along the minus strand of CM035162.1, from coordinate 10,882,858 downwards.
GCTTTTCGTCTTACATATGATTTTTACTCAATGTCGCTACCACTTCACGTTCGCTTTTCAGGATGGTATTGGATGGTATGATCATAATCTTTCAGCAGTTCAAGCCAACGTCGTTGTCGCGTGTTGAGTTCCTTTTGAGTGAAGAAATATTTGAGGCTTTTATGATCCGTAAAGATCTCCACTTTCTCCCCATACAAGTAATGCCTCCAAATTTTAAGTGCAAGAGACAACAAATGCTAACTCTAGATCATGAGTAGGATAATTCCTCTCATATTCTTTGAGTTGTCATGAGGCATAAAGCTATTACTTTTCCATGTTGCATGAGAACACATCCCAACCCTTTGCTCAAGCATCATCATGAGATGACAAATCCCTCCGAGCCGCAGATGGTATTGTCGAGCAGTCTTTGAAATAAGTCTCTCTCGAGTTCTTGAAAACTCTTCTCACATTCTTCGCTCCAACCGAACTTTGTATCTTTCCGAAAGTCGGTGAGTCGATGGAATAGCGATTCGAGAAAATCCTTCCACGAATCTCGATAATAACCAACTAAACCGAGAAAGCTACGACTTGATCCATCGATTTAGGTTGTTCCGACTTTGAATAGCTTCAATCTTTCTTTGGGTCAAGCAGATATTCCATGACTTGATACCACGTGCCCAAGGAATGCTACTTCTTCACTGCCGAACTCGCATTTCTTCAACTTGGCATAAAGCTTATATTCACGAAGCTTTTGGAGTGTCAGCCTCAAGTGTTGCTCATGATCTTCACGGCTTTTGGAATAAATAAGGATGTCATCAATAAAGACGACCACAAAGTGATCTAAATATTCCTTGAATACTTGGTTCATCATATCCATGAAGGCAAAGGAGCATTAGTCAATCAAAGGACATGACTAGAATTCATAATGCCCGTCTCGAAGTTCGGAAGAAGTCTTTGGAATGTCAGCGGTTATAATCTTCAATTGGTGATATCCGGAACGAAGATCAATCTTTGAAAAGAATTTGGCTCCTTGCAACTGGTCAAACAGGTCATCAATACGTGGCAATGGATACCTATTTTTGATGGTGGCGTGATTCAACTCCCGATAATCAATACAAAGTCGATACTCCCATCTTTTTCTTCTTCACGAATAGAACAGAGCACCCCGAGGAGAAGTATTGGGACGGATAAAGCCGATGTCTAACAATTCCTGCGCATTGGGTCTTTAACTCACGAAGTTGATAGAGCCATTCGATATGGGGCTTTGAAAATAGGTTTTGTACCGGGTTCAAGGTCGATACAAAATTCAATTTCACGCTACGGGGTAGGCCAGAAGTTCTTCTTGGGAATACGTCAGAAATTTATTAACAATAGGAATATCGTTTAAAAGCGGCGTATTTTTATTTAAATCGTGACATGAGCTAAGAAAGCTTGACATCCGCTTTTTTCAATAAACGAATAGCTTTATGGCTTGAGATGACCGTGATTGATTTTAATGGTTTGGTCGTTTGAATTCGCATAATAGGTTGATTAGGAATATGAAAGCTAACAACCTTACGAAAACAATCAATTTTGCATGATAAGTAGTTAACCAATCAATCCACAGAATCGCGTCAAATGCAAGTATATTTTAATGAAATAAGATCGACGAGGTAATGTGAGGTACCGATTTGAACCAAACAAGACTTATAAAGCAGATGGATGTAATGAAGGTTTCTCCCAACGGAGTTTTCACAGATAAGTCAAAGTCTAATTTCTCCTGGAGTCAAATTTAATCGATGAGCGCAAGTAGGAGAAATAAAAGAATAGGTAGAACCCAGTATCAAATAAAGTATAGACTTCATTAGAGTTTATGATAAGCTTACCCGTGATGACCTCATTCGGATTCCTTGCTCTTTGGGGAGGTCACAACAAATGCTCTCCTCAGACTTCTGGGTTTTGAATTTTTACGGGATGGCCTTTGGTGCCTCCATCCTAGTTGAATTTGTCTTGAGAACGACAAAATCGAGCTAAGTGACCTTCTCTTCCACAATTATAACACGCTTTGACCGGCATGACGCAGATTTGATCGATGTGTCCCTCTCCTCCGCATTTGAAGCATATGATAGGTGGTCTTTCTCCTTCCTTAACAATGGGTCTTTGGTGTCGACGCTCTTTCCATCATTGTTGAATCTCCTTTTCTTGAAATGTCCATTCTTATTGTTTTGGTACGATTACCACCAAAGTGGTTACCATATCCGCCTGTTGATTCTCCACGCTTGTTGTCACCGCCTCGATGACTATTCTCGCCGGTATTATAATTTTCTTACCGCTCTTCTTTTAGTTCGTTGACTCATTATCGCGCTCCACTAATCGAGCCCTATTTACAACATCCGAATACAAACACGGTTTATGAGAAATAAGATGTTGGCGTATCTCTCCGCTTCAAACCTCTAAAAACATTCGCGCCATTCTCTCTTCATTATCCACAAGTGGAATGAACAAGTGATAACTCCGCAAATTTTGCCTCGTATTGCGACACGGCCATATTGTTTTGTTCCAACTTGATAAACTCCACCTCCTTCACCGTGTGGCGAATACTTTCGTGAAAGTATTTGTCGTTGAAACGACTCTCGGAACTTCTCCCAAGATATCTTGAAGACAATTTGGTTGAAAGTACGTTTACCGATTCCCCACCAAAGAATTTCTCCGACAACATAAAAGCGTGAAGGAACCTTTGCTCCTCGGAGCATCCCAAGACATCAAATATCTTGGTGTCTGCTTTATCCATGCTTCCGCGAAGTGGTTTTTGCTCTCCCTTAAACTCCGGTGGTCCCAGCTCCTTAAATTGTTTAGCGGTGACCGCCGAGAGTTTTCCGTGTTTCCACCTACGTTTTTGGACAGAGTCGCTCGCCTTCATTGTTGCATAAATTCATAAAGCCTCTAAACATTTGATCATTCGTCATTTGGTCGGTGTTGTTGTTTGCGTGAGGATTGTCGCCTTCACGATGCACATTATCCGATTATTGATATGTGGTGAATCAACAATCGTCGCTGCGCTCCATTCTTTATTCTCAACATTCTCAGATGTCATTTTCAGATACTGCCACAAAACAAAAGGTTAATTGACATGTAACAAATTATCCCTATCTTCTGACCAACCAATAAAATATCACATAAACTTAGGTAGGTCATACTAGCGAAGGTATTCCCCGTCTCTCCCCTCCTAGTACTATTCTCACATCTTAGCGTGGATCATATCCTAAGCTCGATATCAACCGCGCGCCCCAAAATTAGGTATACATCACCCATCTTGGGTCGTTAAACACTTACGTGGTCATGTAATTTAAATACAACTTATTAACATAAGCGTGGTGTACAATATACATAAAGCGTGAGTTTAAATACAAATATAAATCTACTAGATATTATACAAACTCAAACAAAAGTCCTCATTCTGATTATTATCACACTATTTTACTGAATAGTGAGGACTACTAATCTATCTTCAGGACCATCACTCGTTTCCGACTCGTCGTCCAAATTTATATTATCATTTTCAAGAGACGGTGAAAGAAAGAAAGGGTGAGCTCAATCTATTTCAAGAAGAAATATTATGACTAAGATAATGCGTAATAAATTATCAATAGTCTTCAATAATGTTAAACCGATAAAATACAATAGACAACCGGTTTAAGCTGCGGTGAATATACAATCCATTTAAAAGAGTCAAGTAGAAAATAAAAGTCTACTATCTTTTAGGTTTTAAAAGGTTTTCATCATCGTTTATATTTGAGACTCAAATTTTAATAAATATTTCACATCATCGAATCACCCCGCACTACTACGGCCGAGGATATTCTTTAAGATCACGCACCACAATTATTCATGACTCTATGGGCCAAGAATATTTTGTGTATTCATTAATGGTCATTGATCATGCCAACAATCGTCCATCAATGCACTACTACTAATCGAGGATTTTTATCACATCATTTGTAACATTACGATTACCATGTGATTACAAGAATAGTCTCTCGGTCATAATCATACCAAGTCCATCTACGCACTACTGAGGCCGCAGATGACTTTCAAAAAATATAAACATGAGAATGATGACAATGATATAAGAATTCAATAAAACAAGTTCAAGAATTATTAACGTCCAAATTATCAACACGAATCTTTGTTTTGTAGAGTAAAATTCAAGAATGATCGGAAGAATATTTCCATGAAAAGATTTGGATGAAACGCAAATATCGAGGATATTCTACTAATTTCATGGAGTATAGAAGTCAAAGTTTTAACCAATTGGGTATAATAAAGAATGGAATAACAAAAGAAATCACCATGCATGCGATAGAATCGCATGCACAAAAGTTATTCCAACAGAATAATAAATAACGGAACTGAGGTCGGTGAAATTCACAACCGGATGGGATGTTCAAGCAGAATAATAAAGAATGTCACCAAGTATAGGGTAAACCACTTATACAAAAGTTATTCAATGCGAATAATAATAAGAATGGAATAACAATGCGATTCTCTTCGTGAATAAGAAAGAATAACACCCTTACATTTGGTAGGAGATTGAATCTCGCAGGAAACAGTAAGAATAAAATACTCTTCTTCTTTCTCTTATTCTCTCTATACTTTCTCTCTATACTTTTAAATGAATTCGTGAAAATAATGAAGCCTCAGGCCTCTATTTATAGAAGATTTCTAGCTTAAGACCTGCAGTGTGAAAAAGCGAGTGGCAACGATTTGGTTTGACGCGCTGTAATGTGAAACGACAAGTGGTTCGGCGCTCAGAATGTGAAACGACAAGTGGTTCGGACGTCGGTAAAAGGTAATTACTATTAACGAAGGTAAATACTATCGTGAAGGTAAATACTATTCACAAGGGTAATTATTATCGACGAAGGTAATTACTTATCGATTGAAGGTAAATACTATTCACAAGGGTAATTACTTATCGTGAAGGTAATTACTTATCGATTGGTAAATACTATCGACGAAGAGATTCTTAGATGATGATTATATAGCCCCCATAAAATAATCAAACTTACCACAAATCATTTTTTTTTCATCAACACATATTTAATCTTTCAACAATTATTAATCATTTATAAACGTAAATCTCAATTATTGATTTAATACTATAACATATTATCTGAGATGACACGTGACAATAATTGAATCAATAATATAAGAGATATGATGCGAAGAATTTCTTGAAGAATAATTGAAAGATGGTGGTGACTTCTCACGTAAGCATCAATAATCAATACCTAGTGTACTTCTTGTCAACTCACGGCAGACATTCTTTGTCTTTTCCACCGGGTAGTTCAACAGTTTTAACTACAGAACACCTCCGTAGTTATTTTTATAAAATATTTTTGTCGTTTCTCAATCCGATAATAATTACATAAAGGGTCCACCAATGATTGAAAGTAATCAGACGAATATTCCCTAACAAAAGAATATTTAAACCAAACGAATATTTTATAACAACTTGCATCTTTGCAAAATTTATAAATATTACCCACAACTATAACATTATATCAAATTTATTCCATAATATTTATAGAAAAATTCATGCTTTTATTTATAAAAGTTTTGAGCCTTACAATTTATGATTAATATTATTTTATTTTTAAATATAATATTTTTTTATTAACATATAGTAAAAAAATTACATAAAAGATATAATAGATGCATATTCTGATATGTGAGACCACCTTAATTTTATTTATAAGAAATTTGCATTTAAATATTAGAAAAGTTGCAAAGAAATGATTAATTATCAGTAGTTAGGGGAAGCAAATCTGCATTTCCCTCCATCTGCCAAACACGTGCTGAATTGTCAATCGAATATTTAACAGATTTATGGACCAAACAGAAAAACGGATAATACATCACGCTATTCTGACCGTCAATATTTACGAAGCTACAAATCCAACGGCTCACAACTCTCCCTGCAACCTTCTCTCCCCCTCTCTCTCCTCTTGACGACGTGGATACGTTCTTACATACTCGCAAGTTTTATTTTCTTTGATTTCTAGGGTTTCAAAAATGTCAGCAATTGAACCTCTACGACCAATAATTCACACCCAAATCTATGTAAATTCAAACAACAATCCAAAACATTTATACAAATACACCTTTTTTCGCGATCGATTTAGGGTTTTACATGTCAAGCCGAAGCTTTTCGTCGCAAATTCCTCATCTTTTCGACCCAATAATCTGTACAGACAAACTAGGTTTTCGAAAAATCCACAGAAATTCGATCTTTGTCGTGGCTTTTTAAAGAATCAAGGTAGTAGAATTCGAGCCAATAGTTCGTGTGAACACGACAGTGATTCCACAACCGAAAAGAAAGAAACAAAAGGCACTGAAAACAAAGGAGTGAGTAAAAATTCTCCTGGTACGGGTTCCAGCTCCAGCTCAAGTTCTTCAAGGAGAGAGAGACAAGGGAAAGGTGGATGGTGGGGGAAAGGCGGAAAATGGCGGTGGCAGCCGATAATTCAGGCGCAAGAAATAGGTATAGTATTGGTGCAATTAGGGATTGTAATGTTTGTTATGAGGTTGCTTAGACCGGGGATTCCATTGCCGGGTTCTGAGCCCAGGACTCAGACGACATTGGTTAGCGTGCCTTACAGTGATTTTTTGAGTAAGATTAATAGTAATCAGGTTCATAAAGTTGAAGTTGATGGGGTTCATATTATGTTTAAATTGAAGTATGAAGCTGGTGAATTGGTGAGTGAGGTGGGGAGTGCTAGCAAATTGCAGGATTCAGAATTGTTGTTAAAGAGCGCGCCTACGAAGAGAGTTGTTTACACAACAACTCGTCCCACTGATATCAAGACTCCATATGAAAAAATGCTTGAAAATGATGTTGAGTTTGGGTCACCTGATAAAAGGTCCGGGGGATTCTTGAATTCTGCATTGGTAAGTTCTTTTTTAATAAGCATTTAAATGGATCATATATATAAATATAAATAAAAGGTTGATTTGAAATTTACGGTTGCTTTGGTACCTTTTGTAAGAAAGACTATAATAATGTATGCAAGAGCCTGTGAACATTACTGATTTGATTATCAGTAGTTAGAGGATAATATAATTGAGCTCAACAAGCATATTTTTAACTTAATGACAATTTATTTACTTGCTGTAATAAGTAGACATTCTTACATAACTCAAAGATACATGAGACAAATTGATCCATTGATAACATCTTTGCACCAGCATGGAACTCGTCTAATTTTATTTTCTTTTGAATGCAACTGCCTCAAAAATATATTGAAAATATGATGTATAATTATGTTTGCGAAATGTCTTACCATTTGTGTCACAAAAATCCCCAAATAAAAAAAGGCGAGCTTTGCAGGATTGGTAGAGTATTATTTTGGGGTTTTGTTTTTTTTTTTGGGGGAGAAGCATTCAAGGATTAAACCTCCTACCAAAAAAAATTAGACAATCTCGTATATCAGTCTATTACATTCTGTTTTATGAAAGACTTTCCTGTGTTATTACACCTGGATCGCTGGTCAAAGTTGTTTTTATTTATAGAGAATCAGTACAAATAACTGTACTTGTGCTTCATTACTGGTCATAATGCTTATAACTTACCCTAAACTATTTATAACAGAGATAGCAGCACAAATAATGGTACTTAACTTGTGCTTCTTTACTTCTAGTAACGATAGTAACATACCTTAAATTATGTATAACAGAGATAATAGTGAGGTATATTGGCAACTATACCAGTACATCTTCATATTTTAACGTCCTTATATATATGTATGTATTGGTAGGTATTTTACATCCTTATATTTCATTTGATAAATTTACTTTATGTGGAAGTTTTAGTTTGCTAACATTAGTCTCATAATTTTTTAGGGTAAACTTTTTTATTCTCCTATTACTTATTGGAGAAAATTCGTTACAACTAGCAAAATAATGTGAAGTTCAGCAAATGTGCTTACATATAGCATCTGTTCTGGTAGAGAATCGATAATGTTGTGCCCATCTAGCTATTTTGCCTGTTTTATATATACAAGTGTTGTAACTTGTAGTGATACTGATATTCTTATTGCCTTCGCCACTTCCCACCCTAACCCTTTTCCTGAGGAAAGTAGAAGAATTAACTGAAATTCACAATGTACGATAGCCTAATGTGTGATAGCAGTTATGGGGGTAATTTCTGAGGAAATAAATGTAAATTGAAATTACCTTTTCAGCAATTTCTCAAGTATATATCATTGTCAAGAGAAAATTAAAAAAGAATAACAAATGCAAAGTATGACATCATTTCTTATATCATTTTTTTCTTTCTAAGGTGTCATAGACATTGCTTTTTAGTCTCGTCTTTTCCTTCCTTGCCATGATTATGTTGTAGCATTTTCCGCATTAGTTATGTTAGTTTGCATGGACTATTTTCAAGGGAGTACAATATTGTGGAATATAGTCCTTGGATTAATATTCCCATCACAATTCTATCCTTTTAAAAAATAGCCATGTGTTTGTCTACATGTGGAATTATATGTGAGATAACTAGAATAAAGGTATTTTTGTCCTTCAAATTTTAATGCTAAGGTAATTTAAGTGAGATTATTTAATATCTAAGGGGAGGGGTAGTTTAAATAGTCCTTCATTTTGGATATTAAGTTATCGTATGACTAATATTCCATTGTACAAATTTACATACAAACATGGGATTAAAATCTTAGAGGACTAAATAGTTCTATCCTCTCCTTAATCCTTGCAAACAAACATAGGGAAAACTTGAGCAGTCATATAGATCAGGTGTTTCATACTGTCAACTGGAATCATCAAGTTTTGCATATTTCTGGTTATTATATACTCCTTTTATTTTGAAATATAAGATCAAGTTTAACTTTTTAAAGTCAGTTTGAGATATTTTCAAATTCAAAATTGATGTTATTCATTTAAATTTTGAAAAAAAAATAAGTCTTATAATTAGTAGTACTATTTAGATAGTTTACAAGTTTCGTAATTGTATTATGAATTCATATCAATTTTGAATTTGAATATATTTCAAATTGACTTCAAAAGGTAAATATTGATATTATATTTGGGAAGAGAGGGAGTATATTTTATGTACAAGTAAGTTAACACTACATTCTTGTAGCGAACGTTGTGTTGTCTTGAGATTTTAAATATGATTGACCTTGTTTTAATGCATGCAGATATCTTTGTTTTATGTCGCTGTGCTGGCAGGGATTCTTCACCGTTTCCCTTTTAGCTTCTCTCAGGTGTGGATCAACATATATTCACTTGCTCATTGGCACTAATGCAATTGCTTCCTGTGAATGGTTTTGAGTGATTACTTACTGGATGTGTACAGCATTCTGCTGGTCAGTTAAGGAATCGCAAGTCTGGGGGATCTGGTGGAGCAAAAGTCTCTGAACAGGGGGAAAGTATCACATTTGCTGATGTTGCTGGCGTTGATGAGGCTAAAGAAGAGCTTGAAGAAATTGTGGTATGTCTGTCTTACTCAACTTTATCAATTATACTTTGTACTCATTTGTAGTTTTTCTTTTATTTCCCCCATTGTTATAGAGGCTCATTTTCATTCACAAAATGTTATTAATCATTGATGTTTACCACTGTAGGAGTTCCTAAGGAATCCAGATAGGTATCTTCGAGTTGGTGCGCGTCCTCCTCGTGGTGTTCTCCTGGTGAGTTTTGGGTGCTGGTTGATCAGAATAAGATAAAACTTTCTTGTAAACAAATTCAATGAAAAGGTCATTAGCTGAGACCTTAAGCCTTGTCTTAGGCAGAGTCTATACCAGCACTTCTGTGCCACATGGGATGTAGATGCAGAATTTGGTAGGTCTGTTCGACAGCCAGTTCTATACTGAAAATGAAATTTTTTAACGGTTGTCCATTAGGAATCTTGGATAACAGAAGATCTGCCACACAATAACGAAAATCCTTAAGTGGCTGAATTTTAAGTTAGCGAGGTAATTCTTCAGCTTTACCTTTTTAGATAAAAATCATAAAATAATTCTTTAGATTTATCAAGCAGCACCAACTTTATTCTGTGTAAAAGGTAACACTACTAGTTACCTAAATGTATTTATAACTCGGTCTATATAATCTATTGACATGTCTCTTCCTCTTGTTGTCCCTTTGTTGTATATAGCTACGCATTAAGTAGTTTGTTCTTACTTAGGCTAAAATTTATCTTTACTAGGATGTTTTGTTTTACAACCTAGACGTTGTTGCTGCGCAAGTTACTGCTTGTATGAATGTTTATATTGGTAGAGCATTCTACCAAGGACGGATGTTGTAATTCAGCTCTCTAATGTTAGTTTTGATGTATGAATTGTAAGTATGGCTATGGTTATCTTACAGGTGGGTCTTCCTGGGACAGGTAAGACTCTTTTAGCAAAGGCTGTAGCGGGTGAAGCTGAAGTGCCATTTATTAGCTGTTCTGCAAGTGAGTTTGTAGAATTGTACGTCGGCATGGGAGCATCCCGTGTCCGAGATCTCTTTGCCCGGGCAAAGAAAGAGGCTCCATCAATTATTTTTATAGACGAGGTTAGAACTCTTTCTCTCTCTCTCTCTCTCTCTCTCTATATATATATATATATATATATATATATATATATATATGGTAAAAATGGAGGTACACAGTCGTGTAATTTTTAAAGTTACACGGTCTACGATCGTAGAGTGATTTCACTTTACGATCGTAGAGTAGCCCCCATGTAGTAGAGTGAATTCACTCTACGATCGTAGAGTAGTCCACGATCGTAGAGTGAATTCACAAATCGTAGAGTGACTACTCTACGATCGTAGAGTGAACTCACTCTACCGTCGTAGACCGTGTAACTTTAAAAGTTACACGGCTGTGTACCTCCATATTCCCTATATATATATATATATATATATATATATATATATTCCGATTCATTTTCCTTCGGTGGTTTTGGAAAGATGGGGTAGTGGCATTCTTCTTGAACTCGTAATCTTCTTGGATGATTCTTAGCCTCCTTTCACCATTCTGTGCAGATAGATGCTGTAGCAAAGAGCCGTGATGGTAAATTTCGCATCGTCAGCAATGATGAGCGAGAACAAACTCTGAACCAGCTGCTCACTGTAAGATATCTTCATACTGTAGCTTTGCTTCCAGAACATAGTGGAATTTCTGGATATAATTCATGTGTTTACACTGAAACTAGTGGAATTTCTGGATATAATTCATGTGTTTACACTGAAACTGCAGGAAATGGATGGTTTTGACAGTAACTCAGCAGTGATTGTTCTTGGAGCAACAAATCGATCAGATGTTTTGGACCCTGCACTTCGCCGACCTGGAAGATTTGATCGTGTGGTTATGGTTTGTGTTTTGTTTTATTGGAGTATGACCTCACTGCATATTGCAATTTTCATTGAAGCAAGTCACCTGTCGCCTTAAGTGCTTTATAAATTTCTCAGTTTTGACTTTGGGTTTCTAGGTGGAAACACCTGATAGGATTGGAAGAGAAGCTATTTTGAAAGTACATGTTTCTAAGAAAGAGCTTCCGCTAGGAGACAATGTTAATCTTGTTGACATTGCTTCTATGACCACTGGTTTCACTGGGTAATGATCCTTCCTTTTCTGATTTAGTGAGATACCTAGCAATTTCTTCTTTGGTTAACACTTCATAGTGATCCGTGGATTTTGGATGCTGTGCAGGGCAGACCTTGCAAATTTAGTCAATGAAGCTGCCTTGTTGGCAGGAAGACAGAATAAAGTAGTAGTGGAGAAAACAGATTTTATTCAAGCAGTGGAGCGATCGATAGCTGTAATTCTCTATCCCTTTTTGTGTTATGTGTCAATGTGTGTGTGATAGGGCACAGATAAATGCACAAACAGGCATGCACCTGTGTTCTTGTGGCTGGGACACTAATTCTTTTTTGCAGTTGTTAGATGGTGTTACATACATCTCTGGTTTTCTGCTTATTATATAATGCTTAGACCTTGTTCAGCTGCCCCGTTCTTTCAACAAGTATGTAGGTCATAGTGCATGAGAATCTTATTGCATGCTAAGTATTAGAAGTCAGACAACCCATGTTCTTTTACTGGATTGTCTTTGTTATTGTTATCAAATATTATATCTTTCGGTGGGCACAGCTTTCTTTTTTGATAGGCTTTCAAATATCTGTTACAATATGTGAACTGTTCTGAATTGCACGATAAGTTATTCCCTTTTGTATTTTTATATTGATTTTACTTGGTGAACGCAGGCCTGGATGTTTTTATTTGGGCATATTTTTGTTTTGGGTGCTTAGTGCAGAACTAGATGAGAAATGATTGGAATGTAGTGAGGAACTGAGGATATCAAAATGTACTTCACGGACGGAGAAGATTTTTGTGAAGCCTTCTGCAAATAATTAATCCCATGACTAATATCGTTTTTTTATTATAAAAATATAGTATTATTGTTGTTGATTTTGTTATTATTATTATATGTGTGCATGTATATATATATATATATATATATATATATTTATTTATTTTTTTTTTAGGGGGGAGGGACAGTTGATTTACTACTTATGGTGGTCTTATTAAGCTCATTTACTGTTTTTCCATAAAAGGTTTGCTTTATGATCGTAGTTTTCCTCCTTATCTGGTTGTTGATGGTTGAAAATCCTTGTCCTGTTGCATATATTACAATTCATCGTGTTCTTGATTTGGATTGCCTGTGTTGAGGTTCTGGATGATTGGGATCAATGTTACAGGGTATCGAAAAGAAGACTGCTAAGTTACAGGGTTGTGAGAAAGCTGTGGTTGCAAGGCATGAAGCTGGTCATGCTGTAGTTGGGACTGCCATTGCAAATCTTCTTCCAGGACAGCCAAGGGTTGAGGTAAACAGAATCATTGTTCCTTTTATGTTTCCTCTCTATGTAGGGGAATTGGGAAGGTGAGGAAATTGATGCCTGTGATAATTCTCACCCTAACTGACTATATAAATCAAATGAACTCCTAAAGAGCAACGAAAGGGAAGGGAACCCCAGTGCATGAGGAGCACATAAGAGTTCAAGGAATAAAATAAATAAGAAAAGGCAAAATAATTTGAGCTCCATCATAGGGATTTCCATACAAAGAGTGGAGCCTTTATTTGGTTTGGATTAGTTTAGACAGCAAGTAGAGAATTTGAGGAATAAGGGAATACAGTAGGGGGGGCTTTGCCTTTTAAGTAGAGACTTTACCTTTTCTTGGAATTGATTCTGTTTCATTCTATTAATTGGATTCCTTGTCTGTCCAGTGTACATGTATATATTTTTCTTAAGTGAATAATTATTATCTTATTTCACATTTATATACAGTAATCTTGAGAACATAATAATGTCACGTCATTTATGAAATTTGAGAAACAAGGATTCCCATTTAATTAGGTAGATCTTATTAACAAGTATGCAAATTCACACACACACACACACACACACACACACACACACACATATATATATATATATATATATAGGGAATATGGAGGTACACAGCCGTGTAACTTTTAAAGTTACACGGTCTACGATCGTAGAGTGAGTTCACTCTACGATCGTAGAGTAGTCACTCTACGATTTGTGAATTCACTCGACGATCGTGGACTACTCTACGATCGTAGAGTGAATTCACTCTACTATATGGGGGCTACTCTACGATCGTAGAGTGAAATCACTCTACTAGCGTAGACCGTGTAACTTTAAAAGTTACACGGCTGTGTACCTCCATTTTTACCATATATATATATATATATATACATACAGTCCCCTTCTCCATAATGAACCAAAAGCGAACCGGCTATAGCGACGGTTTTTTCCGTCGCTATAGCATTCAAAGTCGACGTCATAGCTATGACGACGGTTCGAACCGTCGTTATAGCCGGTTCGCTTTTGGTTCACTGTTTAAGGTTCGCTGGAGTAGGGGACCGTTCATATATGTGTGTGTGTGTTATTTTTTAGTTTCTTGTAATAAACTTTTGTCCATTGAGATCGTCACTTGTACTGGACAGATACTTAATTATAGTTTGTACCATAAAAAATTGATGTTGTGATTTGATATTTTTTATCAATAGATAATTTAATCATAGTAATCCTTTTTTGTTTTATCAGAAGCTGAGCATATTACCGAGGTCAGGAGGCGCATTGGGGTTTACTTATACACCTCCCACCAGTGAGGATAGATATTTGCTTTTCGTTGATGAGTTGCGTGGACGACTGGTTACTCTCCTTGGTGGACGTGCAGCTGAAGAAGTTGTTTACTCAGGTCGTGTGTCAACAGGTGCTCTCGATGATATACGGCGAGCTACGGACATGGCATACAAAGCAATTGCTGAGTATGGTCTGAATCAGACCATAGGCCCTGTTTCATTGGCAACACTTTCTGCTGGTGGGATTGATGAGTCTGCGGGAGCTGCTCCATGGGGAAGGGATCAGGTTCATCCTTTTGTTCTTCCTTTTTTTGCTATTTTTTTAATGCTGCAAACCTTTTTATATTGGCTCTGGTCCAATATTAGAGTTACATTTCTAGAATAACAACTTTTAAGGAAACTTTACTTTTCCAAACATATTCCTAACATTAACTAGAAATGTAGTATTGTATTATTGGTGTCATGATAGAACTCAATCTACCTAGGCCATGTTTGTTTACTAGGATAACACTTGGGATTGGACTATTAATCCCAAAACCCTTGTTTGTTTTTAAAATTAGACTTGAGATTATTAATTCCGGGATAACAAAATGACTTGAAATGAGGGATTATTTAATCTATGTCTAACCAGGTATTACAATCCCACCATGAGAGATTAAATTTTTTTGAACAAAACTAACTTTTACTTTTTCTAATATGACTAAGCATATCCTTAAATTGTAATTATTTTATATATACAGTTTATTGATGTTATTAAGTTTATTTGTAACAATGTTACTATTCATGAGCATACAGTAATAACAGTAAATCACATAATAACGTTTGAACATTGAATACAGTATTACTGTTTGTTCATTTTTTTATTTGTTATTACTGTATGTTCATTTTTTAATATTTTTTTGTCTATTAAATATAATGAATACAAAGATGAACATTGAATACAGTATTTGCAAATGGAATTATATTATGACCCGTTTCTTATTATAGTTTAAATAATGCCCGTGAGTTATTACTATCATTTTTTTTGGCTAATTTATTACTATCATTTTTTATGTATAAACAAGTTTAAATTATAGTTTAAAATATGTTATTATTAGTAAAGGTATAATAGTCCAAACAATATTTTTTTTATCCAATCCTTTAATTAATCTTAGAAAAAGTAAACATAACATGAGATTATTTTAAGTTATCCCACCATAAAAAATAAACATGTGAGTAGGACTATTTAATCATAGGATTAATAGTCTTGGGATAATAATCCCATAGCCTTGCAAACAAACATGGCCCTGCAGTACAATAAATGACGGATTATGAGCTTCATGTCACTTTTGTAGTCTAATATAGAAATGTATCTCTAATTTTGGAACAAATTAAAGAGGAAAATGTATCTCTAATTTTGGAAAGGAGGTAGTACTTTCTTTCCTGCTTTTCTTGGACATGCCATTGCAATTTCTTTTTCTTCTTTCGAGGTGAAGTTTCTTTACTCTATTAATCATGTGCTCGTATATCAGGGGCATCTTGTTGATCTTGCTCAAAGAGAGGTTAAAGCACTACTGCAATCAGCTCTTGATGTAGCACTCTCTGTTGTGCGTGCTAATCCTACTGTCTTGGAGGGGCTAGGTGCCCATTTGGAAGGTAATATGCCACTACTGCTCGACTTAACCTCTCTTCATTTGGCACATACTGTAACATTTATATGATGTTTTAGTAGGTGTAGTGAGGAGAAGAAAAATCTCTTAATTGTCTTTCTTACAGCATGTTTACGAAACAAGCTACCTTAAACTTAGGTGTTGGACTTGCAATGTTTTTTATGCGCAGAAAAAGAGAAAGTAGAAGGCGAAGAACTACAAGAATGGTTGAAAATGGTGGTTGCACCAGCGGAACTTTCATTCTTCATTAGTGGCAAGCAAGAGTCTCTTCTCCCATTGCAAACAGGTCCTGCTCAACGTCTCTTTGATGTTAAATGAGAAACTGGTGTTTTTGTGAATGATTTGTTAAGCCACAGCATCATCAGTTTGAGGAAACAAACCCACAGGCCCTTCTTGCCATTATAATGGCGATAGACACCTGGTACCAGCTCAGCCCTGCAACTTTGTATGGTAATCTTCAGTTCACTTTAGCATCTACCCACCTCTTATATAACTGTAGTGATTAGAACACAGGAAGGACAACCATCTTTAGCACCGAAAAACAATGGGCTCCTGCTAAGTAGAATTGTTTTCACTCCTCCTGCGGAGTGAGTTGTTTTTCTGACATGGTATTTTTTGCAAATATACAGATGTTATAGTTATATCACTGTATACATTTTTTTTCACGAATTATATACCAGGTTAGGTTCACATGTTTTCGATAAAGGTTCAGTGTGTTTATTATCTATCATATAGCTTTTACCAATTTATGTATGCCAGTGCCACTCCTTTCTGGTGGAATAGTAATGGTTTCATTGAACAAGGAAGTTGTTAAAACAATCGTCCTCCCATTTGCGTGGATTAATTTTTATTTGAAAAATATATATATTTTTATCTAATGGAGATAATAATTTCCTATCTTTTATGTAAACTAAACATTTACCTAATTTAGGAGGTAATATGTTGCAAAAATATATATAAACAGAGGCCAAGTCAGTAAACAATAACCTATGATAGTTGACTAGAATTCAAAATTCGGAACTGTTTTCAACTTCATAATGTTGCCTATTGATATTTTTCAAATCACAATATAATAAGGAAATTAATATTTTCATATTTTTATTGACTAATATGTGGGTCATACGTGTAAAAATATTAAAAAATGATATGAAAATATTAATTTTCTAAAATAAAAAAGATGATATTAAGTGTCTCAAATGATGTACCGTCATAAAAATACTTGAATAAATTTTGTGTGATTGATTATGTTATAAATTATTATTAAAATATTTTGTGTCATGCCATTTGATCGAAGCATTATTCTAATAAAATATACAAAATATCAATGTTGCTTTCGTAAAGTGATCGAATCCCATCGTCTTTTGTGGGCAGCCATGGTAAGAAAACAAAAGTACATAACCTGGACCACGCTTTTTATGGACCACAATTGTTTCTTCTCTTTCTTCACTAGTAGTGTTAATCTTGCAAAAATTTCTGAATAATTATCGTGTTGTATTTATTTTTAGGGAACTTTGTTCACATGTACTAGAATCTCTATAAATTAATATTGTTGGGATTAAAATTTTTATTAATTTAGAAAGTTATTATTTAATCAATAAATTAATAATTTATTAATTTAAAGTGTTTTTCTATTTGGTGAACATAAATTTAATTTCATTAAAATTATTACATTTTATTGATGTTTATATTATACTTTATTTGATGCAATATGTCATACTTATTAAATTAATGTATCATACTTGGATGATGTTGTAATACCTTTAGAGCCAATAACGAGAAAGGAAGCACACATAACATGAACAACTCTTCACAAGTTTTTATTACAATTCAAGAATACAACACTTGAACTTTTGGACGCAATGAGAAAAATTAAGGATGAAATTCAATTTTGATTTGAATTTCAAGACAAAACAAACGAGAATATAATCATATTTTACAAGATTACCCTAGATATATTTGTAGTTTAAAAGAATTATTAATTTATGATTTTGATGAGACCATATATTTATATAAGGGTCTTTTTAAAAATTATTATTTTATCGAAATTATTAATTTATCCCATTAGCTCAAGTCAGATGAAAAAAATTATTATTTTATAAAAATTATTAATTTATTGAGTATTAATTTATAAAGGTTCTACTGTATATCAAAAAAAATTATAAATATATAAAATTGGTAAGTTTATGTGCTGATATAAAACAAATCATTTCTAAAAAAAAGATCAAAACTTCGGCATAGAAATGCTCAAACGGTAAATATAGTTGTATAATATACTCCCTCCATTCTTATATATAGGTCGTTTTAGACTCTCTTTTTTATTTTTAATTATTTGTCGTTTGTGGTTATCTAGGAGAATTGATCACTATTTTTCTCAAATTGCCCCTTATTACTCCACCTAATTTTTTGATCCATATTTATGAGATAAGTGAAGTGAAGGGTATTATAGACAATTGATAATATAGTTAAAGCTTTTCAATCATTTCCTTAATTCTTGTGCACATGTATAAAATGACCTATATTAAGGAACGGAGGGAGTATGAGTATAGTTTCATATGATTACAAATTTCGTGTAGATATAAATACTTATCCCCAATTCCAGTAATCATATGGGGAATTGATATCTTAGGTCCCTTCCCGAAGGCAAAGAGACAGTTAGCGTCAATCATCGCCGCAATCACTACATGATCAAATGGGTGGAGGTCAAACCTCTTCAAACGATCATCAAATAGAATTTTAAGGAATAAGTGGTATCTCGATTTAGTATCCCCATTGTTATGGCGTCGGATAATGGGTGTCAGTTTGTGAGATCCAAGTTTGATCAATTCCTAAGTGATTTGAACATTCAACCGGGCCCCAACCTCAATTAAACGGTCAGGTGAAGGTGGCAAATCAGACTTTGTTGAATAGTATCAAGAGGATATTGGATGAGGTCAATGGTCGATGGCCTGAAGAGTTATGTAGTCTTTTATGGTCTTATTGAACCACACCTCAAACTACCACGGGGATTCTTATTTTCGATTGGTGAAATGTATTGATGCCCTTATTCTAGTAGAAATAGAGTCTCCCTATCTTCTAGTTAGTAAGTTCAAGGAGTTATATAATGATAAAGATATTTGGTTAAACTTAGATCTGCTTTATGAAGTTTGGGATTCGAAAAATGGTGAGGTTGGTTGTTCACCAGCAAAAGACTGGTCGACATTACAATCAAAAAGTTAAGCAAAGAATATTTGAGGTTGGGGACTTGGTCCTTCAGAAGACCAAGGCTTTTACTGTGACGCCCCCAAATTCAGACACTCATATCTTGAATTCAATGTATCACGTGATAACTCGAATATACTACTAAAATCACCAACAACAGAAATAATAGAATAATTTACATTGATTTAATATAATTATTATCGCTCAAGGTTTTGTGAGACCCCAGATTTTATGAATAAATATTTAATTTTCTCGAAATAATTTTGTGAATGTTATGGTGTGTATTTGATATAATATTATAGTTGTGGATAGTATTTATAAATTTTGCAAAGTAAGCAAGTTGTTGTATAATATTCGATTGGTCGGGGAATATTCTTTTTGTCGGGGAATATTCGTACGATGACACAATCATTGGTGGACCCCACAACGGAAGTAATGTCGTAGTTAGAAAACGACAAAATTATCTTTCTATAAAAATAACGGCCGAGGTATTACCGTTAAAACTGTTGAAACACCCGGTGTTAAAAGTACAATAATACGCGTGAAGTCTCAAGAAGACACTGCAGATTGATTATTGATGCTTACGTGAGAAGTCACTCGGTTATACTCAATTATTGCTACACGATGCCGTGATCATATTTTTCATATTATTGATTCAATTATTGTTATGATATCATCCGTGCATAATATGATATATTATTAAATCAATGATTGAGACGACAAAGTTATTCATATTATTATTTGCAATATTGACAATGTCAGAAGTTTCATCTAATGAGAGGTTTGGTCACCTAATTGCTACCAATAAGGAGAAATCCTTATCGAAGCCCCTCTTTCCTGCGGAACGAACCGGTTGTTAAATATTGTGAATTATAATATTAATGATGAATAAGTTCGTGTTGATTAAAGATGAATTTTATAGTTCCATTGTGTTGGAATTATTTGTGTTAGTGGAAATCAACATTTGTTTCGATAATAATTGATGTTTGGAGGTTATATTGTTCAATTGGGTATTCGGGGCACTTTTCGTGTCGGAGTACTATTCACGAGTTATTATTCACGAGTTACTATTCATGAGTTACTATTCACGAATTACTATTTATGGGTTACTATTCATGAGTTACTATTCACGAGTTACTATTCATGAAGTTACTATTCACGAAGTTCTTATTCACGGGTACTATTGATCACCCGTAAAATATATTTCTTTTCATTCAAATCATTTTTTGGGTACAATATTATTCCATGAGGAGATGTGCTAATTTTTCGAATAGTTGGTTGAAGTTATAATAAGAATCAATATGGACATTTGGTGGAAAGTTATAATAGTGAATCAATATGGATCATTGGTTTAAAGTGTTAATAGTAAATTAGTATGGACCGTTACTTTAAGTTTTAATAGTAAACCAATATGGACCGTCTGCTTAAAAGTAAATCAATCTGAATAGTTCATGAATTAATTACTATTGGTCCATTTTCCTATAAATAGAAGCTCATTCCTTCATTATTTCTTACGAATTCACTGAAACTATAGAGAGAGAA
The DNA here is from genome assembly GCA_020205615.1 of Panax quinquefolius. Taxonomy (NCBI): domain Eukaryota; kingdom Viridiplantae; phylum Streptophyta; class Magnoliopsida; order Apiales; family Araliaceae; genus Panax; species Panax quinquefolius. The sequence goes on along the minus strand of CM035162.1, from coordinate 10,862,343 downwards.
ACTATAGAGAGAGTTCTTCTTCTATAATCCTGAGCGTATTTCTTTAGAGTTTAAGAAAGTTTTGAGCGAAGTGCAAGTTTTTTTCAAGTATATCCTCGCCCTACCATCGGAATACTCTTCTTTTACAGTAAGGGATATTATTTGTTGTACTCGTAAGGGGTATTATTTCTTTTGTATTCATGAAAGGAACTTTTGTTATTCCATTATTTATTATTCTGTCGGAATAACTCAGATGTCGTGGGCTACCCTATACTTAGTGAAATTCTTCATTATTCCATTATTTATTATTCATTGGAATAACTTTGTATACGCTGCTACCCTATACTTGGTGAAATTCTTACATTATTTCATTCTTTATTATTCTCATTGAATATCCATGCATAGGCGCTTTTACGCCGGACACTGGTTCCATTCTTTATTATTATGTTGGAATATCACATGCATGCGTTTTTTACGTGGACTGATTCCATTCTTTATTATTCTGTTTGAATATCTCGCTCTGCATGCTTTTACGCTTTGACCTAGTCTCATTCTTTATTATTCGTTGAATATCATGTCTGCATGCATTTTACGCCTGGACTGGTTCCAATATTTATTATTCATTGGAATATCCCGTCATGCAATGCGTTTCTTTGGGACTGGTTCCGTTATTTATTATTCGTTAGAATAACTTTCGTCTGCATGGCTATATCTCATGCATGGTGATTTCTTTTGTTATTCCATTCTTTATTATACTCGGTTGGTTAAAACTTTGACTTTATACTCCATGAAATTAGTGAAATATCCTCGATATTTGCACTTCATCCAAAGATCTTTTATGAAAATATTCTTACGAGCATTCTTGAATTTTACTCTACAAAGAAGTATCATGTTGACAATGGGACGTTATTAGTTCTCGGATAAATTAATTCTTGAACTTGTTTTATTGAATTCTTATATCATTGTCATCATCCTCGTGTTTATATTATGTTGAAAGTCAATACATGGCACTGTAGTGCATAGATGGACTTGGTATGATTATGACGGGGTTATTCCGGTATAATCATAACCGTAATGTTACAAATGATGTGGAAAAAGTCATCATTGGCCGTAGTGCATTGATGGGACGGTTTTTGGTATGATTATGGCTATGGATTCTCTTTGGTAGTAGCAAAAGATAAATTATTTTATGGCGTGATCGGGACCGTTGATGAAAACATGATTATCTTTAACCAGTAGTGCATGGATAATTCGTGGTCGTGATACTTAAAGAATATCCTTAGCCAGTAGTGCGGGGGTGATTCGATGATGTGGATTATTTATTAAGTCGAGTCCCAAATGATAAAAGTGATGAAAACCTTTTAAATCATAGAAGATAGTAGATTTTATTCCTACTGACTCTTCTAATGGATTGCTTGTTCATTGCAGCTTAAACTTGATAGTTATTATATTTTATCGGTTTAACATGTTGAAGACTAACGATAAATTATTCTCGCATTATCTTAGTCATAATATTTCTCATTTGGCTAGTTGAGCTCACCCTTTTTTTTTTCTTTCTTCTTCGTGAAATGAGAAGCGTGGTGGGACTAGTCGGGAACGAGTGATGGTTCTAGATGTTTGTATTAGTAGTCCTCACTATTACGTGAAATAGTGTGATAATAATTGTAATGAAGACTCCTTTTGAGTTTTTTTATACTCTCTAGTAGACAATATTTGTATTCAAACTCACAGTTTATGTTTTGTCGTATTGTACACGACAATTGTATTATTAAGTTGTATTTGAATTCTGTACCATGTATCTGGCGACTCAAGATGGGTGATGTATACCTAATTTTGGGGGCGTCACAGGTTTTGAAACCGTTACTACAACATTACATAGATAAATCTAAAACATCACTTAAACATAAATTAGTCAATTCTTAATACATCATAATAATAATATTTCTAACTTGAAGGACTAAAGTTATTCCGTAGCCTTGCCCTTGCCCTTGTCATTCCGGAAGTACTCCCTTGGTCTGTCTTAACTGTAAAGTTTTTAGGGAAGTAAGAATGAACAACAAATTTGCCCAGCAATTAATATAGCAATATGGATGAACAATTATAAAGTTCGAAATCTCAATGTTTATAACAATAGATGATAGTTCAAGGATAACAAGAAGTATCAATAGTTCTCAATAAGTGTCGCTATGGACTGAAAGATATCAACAAGATCCAAAGGTTTAATCATTTCAAGGTTCAAGAATAATGAACATTGAGAAGTCACTAGGGACTAAGAACTCCTATTAGAATTAATAGTATTATATTGAAAATCCAATATTAGTCCTAAAGTACCCTACGTTATGCATAACATTTAAACATGCTAGCATGTGCGCACGTCAGTTCCCCAATAGTTATATAATTTCTCCTTCAATGAGGGTTGTTCATCTCAGTAGATTTATAATAGTCTGCACCAAGTCAATTGGTTTGGATAGTTTTTTAACACATGATATTGGTTTAGCCGATCGAATCAAATGGCTTAGACAACTTTTATAATGCATTTAGAAATGGTAAGTTCAATACTTGCAACAACATCAAGATATAAAATCGATTTTTCGAATAGTAATAGATAATTGCTCGATGTAGATATGGTCCATATAGCAACAATTCGGATTTTACACAAAAGGTAAAGTTAAGAGAGTTAGAGAACTTGTCTTATGCGTAGTTTATCAACTCTATAGCTTATCAACCCTTCAAATTTTCTATTATATCGTAGTTATATATACAACATATTTATTAGTTACTCAAACTCTATAAGTCAACAATTTCATACATATTCGATCACATAAGTTAACGACATACATTTATTCCTATCTTAGTAACACAATCAGATCTCACATTCGCACATAATCGCGATGTGTAGTTTTGTAGCCATCGTTTAGTTTTGTTTAAAAGTATATCTAGATAATTTGTAAAAACCTTTAGATTCTTGGTTTCACATAACCATTATACTTTAAGCATCATTATGACTCTGCGTTATAATTTGGAATAAAAAAGGTAAACATGCTTCCAAGTTCATATCACAAGCGTAACAATTCGGGTAAGTCTCACTTTACTGATTTGATTTGGGGATGGGAGCGATTCTGTGCCTCTCTGGCGCACCAGCACTTAAATTCTGATTCTTTGGTTCCATTTTGATTTTCTAGCATGCATATTGTTGTTGTTATTATTATTATTATTATTATTATTATTATTATTATTATTATTATTATTATTATTATTACTACTACTACTACTATAATAATAATAAATATTATTATTATTTGTAGTGTGAGATGAAATGTGAGTCTTTAGATTAAATTAAAAGAATTGAGATGAAATCTGAATCGTCTTTGTGTTTTGTCAAATGAAAGATTTAAAATGAGTTCTGTTTTATTATATAGATATAGTTGACAATCACATTTAGCCTTCAAAGGAATGAAAATTTAAATGACAAACAAGGATAAAGGAAATGGTTTTAAATTTTAAGTGTTTTAAATAATGTGTTATCATAATATTAATTGAATAGATTTTATGTGATTGATTATGTCATAAATTATTATTAAAATATTTAATATTATATCATTTGTGTGACGCCCCCAAAATTAGGTATACATCACCCATCTTGGGTCGCCACTTATATGATACAGAATTTAAATACAACTTCTTAACATAAGCTGTGGTATAATAATACGACATAAATCTGTGAGTTTAAATACAAATATAAATCTACTAGATATTATACAAACTCAAAAAAGGAGTCCTCATTACAATTATTATCACACTATTTCACGAATAGTGAGGACTCTAATGCTATCTTCAGGACCATCACTCGCTTCCGACTCGTCCCCAAATTTATATTCTTATTTCCGAAGAGAACGGTGAAAGAAAAGGGTGAGCTCAACTAGCCCAAAGAAGAAATATTATGACTAAGATAATGCGAATAAATTATCAATAGTCTTCAACAATGTTAAACCGATAAAATACAATATAAACCGGTTTAATCTGCGGTGAATATCTAATCCATTAAAAGAGTCAAGTAGAAAATAAAAGTCTACTATCTTTTAGGTTTTAAAGGTTTTTTTCATCATCGTTATATTTGAGACTCACTTTAATAAATATTCCACATCATCGAATCACCCCTCACTACTACTACTTAAATGATATTCTTTTAAGTATCACGACCACAATTATTCACGACCACTGGTCAAGAATATTTTGTATTCATTAATGGTCATGATCATGCCAACAATCATGTCCATCAATGCACTACTACCATCGAGGATTTTTATCACATCATTTGTAACATTACGATTGGCCATGATTACACCGAATATTCTCTCGGTCATAATCATACCAAGTCCATCTACGCACTACTGTGCCATGTAGATGACTTTCAACATAATATAAACACGAGGATGATGACAATGATATAAGAATTCAATAAAACAAGTTCAAGAATTATTTTATCCGGAATTATTAACGTCCAAATTATCAACATGATCATTGTTTTTGTAGAGTAAAATTCAAGAATGATCGGAAGAATATTTTCATGAAAAGATCTTTGGATGAAACGCAAATATCGAGGATATTCCACTAATTTCATGGAGTATATAAGTCAAAGTTTTAACCAATTGGGTATAATAAAGAATGGAATAACAAAAGAAATCACCATGCATGCGATAATCACATGCAGATAAAAGTTATTCCAATGGAATAATAAATAACGGAACCAGTCGGGTGAAATTACAATCGATGAGGATGTTCCAATGTAATAATAAAGATGGAACCGAGATCCGGTGTAAAACACACGATAGGATATTCCAACAGAATGATAAAGCGGAACCGGTCCCGGTGTAAAACACACGCATGACGAGGATGTTCCAACAGAATAAAAAAGACGGAACCAGTCAGGTGTAAACACACATGCATGGATGTTCCGTGAGAATAATAGAAGAATATCACCAAGTATAGGGTAAACCACGATATACAAAGGTTATTCCAATGAGAATAATAAGCAATGGAATAACAACGATTCTCTTCGTGAATAAGAAAGAATAACACCCCTTACTTTTGGTAGGAGATTGAATATCGCAGCACAGAAGAACAAAATACTCTTCTTCTCTCTCTTATTCTCTATACTTCTCTTTCTATACTTGAATGAATTCATGAAAAATAATGAAGACTAGCCTCTATTTATGAAGATTTCTAAATTTTTAAGACCGCCGTGTGAAAAGCGCAGTGGCTGACGATCGATGATGTGAAAAGAAAAAAGTGGTTCGACGCTCAGAATGTGAAACGACAAGTGGTTCGACGCTCAGAATGTGAAACGATAAGTGGTTCGGACGTCTGGTAAAGGTAATTACTATCGACGAAGGTAATTACTATTCACAAGGGTAATTACTATCGACGAAGGTAATTACTATCGACGAAGGTAAATACTATCGACGAAGGTAATTACTATTCACAAAGGTAATTACTATCGATGAAGAGACTCTTAGATGATGACATATGAGCCCCCATAAAATAATCAAACTTACCACAAATCATTTTATTTTTCATCAACACATATTTAATCTTTCAACAATTATTAATCATTTATAACGTGTCGTCTCAATTATTGATTTAATACTATAACATATTATATGAGATGATATCTTTGTGACAATAATTGAATCAATAATATAAGAGATACGACGCAAAGAATTATCAGAAGTAATAATTAAAGATACCGAGTGATTTCTCACGTAAAGATCAATAATCAATACCGAGTGTGCTACTATGCAACCACGCCAGACATCGCATTTTTTACCACCGGGTAGTTCAATGATTTTTATTCATAACACCTCCGCCAGTTATTTTTATAAAATATTTTTGTCGTTTTTTCAATCCAAATAATAATTACATTATGGGATCCACCAATGATTGGTAGTTGTATTTAATATTCCCTAACAAAAGAATATTTCCACCAAACGTAATATTTTATATAACAACTTCAGATACTTTTGCAAAATTTATAAATATTACCTATAACTATAACATTATATCAAATTTATTCCATAATATTCAAAATAATATTTATAGAAAAATTCATCTTTATTTATAAAAGTTGAGATCTTTACAATTTGAGACAAAAAATAAATAAAAATAAAGATCCCTAACATTACTGTCAAAGAAAAAAGAAAACAATTAAACCAACATCCCACATAAAGTATTTAAATAAATTAGTATCTATTGCGTGTAGAATAAAAGAAAAATCTTATAAACTTAAAAAACTAAATTAAAAAAATATCACCAGTTATTTTTAACTCTTTTTTGAGATTCATAAATAGTAATTGATTCCATAAATTTATGAAAAAATCAATATAAAAATTTAAAATAGGAATTACCTTAAAAGTTGAAGAATATTTTTAGAAAAGACAAAAAAGTTTCAAAAATGCCGTGGCCTTCAACTTTATATATTTTTGTTTCAAAAAAGAAAGTATTAAACGTTAAAATATTTTAAAAATCAATCGTAGTAATTTGTTATTATGACAGAGTTTTAAATTAATAATTTATTATTTTTAGAGATAAATTTGAAATAAAAATACTGGAGTACATATTAGTCTTTTTCTAATCTTTTGTTTGAAAACGTCCTATAAAAATGGCCTAGCGTTCGTCATTCTTGCATTCTTCGCTTTTGAGAAAGTACTGGAGTGAGGATTGAAGAGATAAGAGGAGGAGACTACCTGAGGTTCTTATTCTTTCATATCTCATATATTCCTTTATATATTAAATATATTAAATGTATTTCACAATATTTATATGTAATTATTATATGTTTGTGTTAGTGCAAACAATTTGCATAGCGGCGAATTGATTTATACCCTGAATTGATTTTGCTTATGGTTATAATTTCATTTATCTCTTGTATAAGGGTTCTGTTAGCATTGCTGACTGTAATTTTGGGATTTTATGGTTAAGTTTTTTTGCTGGGATTTTGAAGTACTATTTCATGTTGGGTAGATCTGATTTTAATTTTGTTCAGCGATTAGTTATGTTGCAAATCGCCTGTGGTCATTAAATTACAGTAAAAGGTGATGGGTAAGGGAATTGAAGAAATAGTTTTGTGTTTTATTCATTCTATTTGCCTTTCTCTATGTGTTGAATTAAAATAGCAAAATGACATTTCCCTTGGGCTATGATAAAATGAATAGTGAATTGATCCACATCTATATTAGATGCAGCTTTGATATATCTAGTTTTCCTTTTTATTTAGATATAATTGTGTGCCTCTCAATTTATAAATATTGAGTATATAAAATGCCTTGTCAATAACACACACACACACACATATAGGAAAAACTAAATAATATAATTGTATTTATTAGTTTGTCATATGTGTTTGTAGGTTAAAATTTATTTTTATACATATTTAATTTTGAATCTTGAAAGGTTACTAGTGGATTTTCGCCAACAAAATGTCTCATATTGTTATTTAATATTTATATAATTTTTGACAAAAGATATATAATCTTTGTATAAATAATAAATATATCTAATTTTGGACCTATTCTAATTTTGTATAAATAATACAACTTAAATCTTTGTGTTAGTAATATCAAATTTATATTTTCATGCTAGTACTATCTTTTTTACCCCAGCTAAATATAAGTTCTGGTCTCATGGCTACACGTGGATGGAAAATGTGTTACATGATTACAATTTAAAGGGAATAAATTTATGTTTGCCTAGGTTAACTTGAATTTTTTTAAAGTCTATAAATCAATTTTTTAAAAAATAAAATTGTCTTTATTTTGTTACCAATTCATAGTTCAATCGGGTTGCAGCCTGAGAATGTGGCCCTTGGTTCCCCACTTGGATATATATGCTGGTGCATTTATGCTTGTGTTAGGTCTAAGGAGTTTGGAACTTTTGATCCACAATCAAAATAAAATATCCAGAATAATACAAAGAAGAGCTCATAATAAGTTACATACATAAATAAAAAGGTCTTTCTTTCTCTACAGGAATTTTGGTTATGTTTTCTCTTACAAAAGCTGATTCTTTTTGAGTATCTGTCCACTAGCTAAACATTATGAAATCACAGTGGTAAAGTTTAATGTTTTGAAACAAAGCGTTCATTAAGAAAGTTTACTGGATGCATTAATATGAACAAAGTGGTAAAAGAAAAATGGTAGTGCTAAAAGTTAGTAGGAACATGTGATATGTCAATGTCAGAGGGGGCTACCTAGTACCAATTGTAAGAGCGACCATTTAATCAAATGCACACCTTACATATATTGACTATAACCTTATGCGCGCGCGCGCACACACACACATATATAGAATAATAATATTTTTTTTGGGGAGGGTCATGGACTAGCACCATACGACCGATAACTATTATAGAATCGACTAGCACCTAATATTGCATGAATAATAACTTCTATTAAATTGAAAAGCACTTTGGTTCCATAGAATTAAAAATTCATGCTTTGACCATGGAATTATCAGACTTCCATTCTTCTTGAGTCATCCTCGGTTGTGCAGGCATAGTAGTTGTCCCATTGATAAAATGTTGCATACGACCTCAATTGACATACGAGCCAACGTAGAATTGAGATGAATGTTTCTAATTAACTATCATTATGGATGGAACTAGATTCGGCCATGGTAATAGGAGTCACAAGAATTATCCAAGGAAACAAGGACTAAAGGCTCAACAAAAATGGCAGGGTTATTCTAAAAAATGCAACGGACAACAGTAAACAAATGGCAGTGAGTGAACAATAAGGGAGAAATTGGGTTTTTTGAAGCGGTTGGGTCAATTTAGTGCAATAAAGCTAACAAGTACGTTCAATACAACAAATAGTGAACAAATAAGCCCAGTACAAACCAAATAGGCCAAGTAAATGCTCAATATAGAGGTTTAGAAAACTAACAGTGAACAAATAGGCCAAACGAATGCTCAATACAAGCAAACCTGAATTTCACGCTAGTCGACTACTGTAGATGGCAAGAGGAGAGAGAACCGACTGCACTGGAACAAACCACACCAAAAAAAGTTGTCTTGGCCTGCCTCACGACCGATGAGAGTGGCGGTCATGCACCGACAAGTGGGAAAGGATTGTGGAGGAGGCGCTGCGGCGCAGGTGGTGAGTCTGACACTTTTGTGTTGATCGACTGACAATGGGTAAACCACTTATGTAAGTTATGTTCTTAATTTCTCCAAATGGATTGATTCGACTGATTTTCTAAGATGATTTAAGATCAGCCACAAACAGAGGGAGAAAAAAATTGAAGAACAGTGGGTTTTTTTCTTTTTGATAAGGATCAAGCTTTGATACCATGTAGAAATATATTATCTCTCTTATATTTCTTAGATTACATGAAGCTTATTTATACAAGAAAAAACTTTCAACAAGTACAAGGAGCCCATGCTCCATTAGGTGTTGCCATACTCTACTAACAACTATATCAACTGATATACTTTACTAACTAACATGACATCTGCTAACAATAAGCATCCCACATTTTAAGGGAGATCTATCTAACTTTTTCTCTAAAAACTTCTGTTAATTAAGTATGACCAATCCAATACAAGGACATGGATCTGCACTAGATCTTGATTACATTTACTTTAGTAGAGGACTTTCCTAAAATTTAACAGGCTTGCAGGATTTTTAGGATAACTTCATTCATTTTGAAATGACTATAACTGTTACAACTTATACCATGAGAATAAATACCCTTGTCATTTCATTAGTGTATTATCCCTTTCTAAGCGTCTCTTATTAGATTTTATAAATTTATGTCTGTCTGGTGTAATTTGAAGGCATCAATGTTACAACGTAAGCTTGATATTATGTCACGCTTTGTTAGGTCGTTCCAGATATGGCGTCGGTGCATACTACTTTGACATCATTGACCTGTAAGAATGCCATCCATTCTGCTTCCTTAAAGTTGCAAAATACTACATTCTTGCCTGGGTTTGATGTGGTTGGGCATGCTGCTACATGGAAGAAGGAAATATATCCCCCTTCCTTTTCGGGACCTAGAGCTACGTTAACCTTTGATCCTCCGTCAGCCAATAGAGAGAAGACGACTAAACAAAGTAAGCACACAGTTGATCCTGCAGCCCCTGATTTTCTTCCCCTTCCATCCTTCGAACAGTGTTTTCCGAGGAGCACTAAAGAATATAGGTATGCCTATGTTTTTTTTTTCCAGTATATAGCTTATTGTTTTCATTTAAGACATGTAGATTGTGAATGTCTCAGAATTACATTAAATTGAACGTGCATGTTGTCCCCTATCCCCGGCACCCTATTTTTATTTATTTACTAAGAAACACATTCATTGACCATTTTGCTTCCATGTAAAGTGCACGCGTGTGCATGCTCTCAGATAGTGTTTTGCAAAATAATGATGCAGTGATTCTTCTTTACAGGGAGGTTACTCATGAAGAATCTGGTCATGTGCTTAAAGTTCCATTTAGACGTGTTCATCTAGCAGGGGACGAACCACATTTTGACACCTATGACACCAGTGGTCCTCAAGACATAAGCCCTCAAATTGGTATGAACTTAAAATTCTTGCTTAAAAATAATTTTCATCTTTAGTCGATTTCATTCTTTCTCGCGGGCATTGTGTTCTATTGGATCTTCAGGATAGATACTTTTCTATTTCTTGCATGTTTGTCATATCTGTACTATGGGATATTCTTTCAAGTTTTATAAAAATGATTAGTTTCTTCCTCGAGAGATTCAGTAGTTGATTGCTTTAAAAGGCATCATCTCTATTCCCCATCTCTCGCCAGTAATTTCTAGACATTTCAACTCACCTAACTGTTTTTATTCACATCTAAGCCATTTTATCTTTGATTTATTTCTAGACAACTGGTTTTATTAAACAGGACTTCCCAAGTTGCGCAAGGAATGGATTGACAGGCGGGAGAAATTAGATTTACCGAGATACACACAGATGTTCTATGCTAAGCAGGGAATTATAACAGAGGAAATGTTGTATTGTGCTGCTCGTGAGAAGCTTGATCCAGAGTTTGTGAGGGCAGAGGTTTCCCGTGGCCGTGCAATCATTCCATCCAACAAGAAGCACTTAGAGTTGGAGCCAATGATAGTTGGAAGAAATTTCTTGGTAAAAGTGAATGCAAATATTGGAAATTCTGCTGTTGTAAGTTCTATCGAGGAAGAAGTTCACAAGCTTCAATGGGCTACAATGTGGGGTGCTGATACTATTATGGATCTCTCTACTGGTCGTCACATCCATGAAACTCGTGAGTGGATTCTACGTAATTCTTCTGTTCCTGTTGGCACCGTTCCCATCTATCAAGCACTTGAAAAGGTAAATGGAATCGCAGAGAATCTGAGCTGGGAAGTTTTCAGAGAGACCTTGATTGAACAGGCTGAGCAAGGTGTAGATTACTTCACAATTCATGCTGGGGTCCTGCTTCGCTACATCCCATTGACCGCAAAACGAATGACTGGAATTGTTTCTCGAGGGGGCTCTATTCATGCAAAGTGGTGCTTAGCTTATCACAGGGAAAACTTTGCTTATGAGCACTGGGATGACATACTGGACATCTGCAATCAATATGATATAGCATTGTCTATAGGTGATGGACTCAGACCAGGGTCAATTTATGATGCTAACGACACTGCTCAGTTTGCAGAGCTCTTAACTCAAGGAGAGCTGACACGTAGAGCTTGGGAAAAGGATGTACAGGTAATGATCTTGTGAAGTATGCTAAATCATGTAACATTATTTAATATAAGGTTTTTTTTACATTGTAACATCTTTTCAAAACCTAGTTCAATTACGTGTGGTGGAATCAATTATTTTATGTTGTTCATTACAGCTGGGGTTGTAAATATGCTGAAACTGGTTGTAGCAGTTACGTTTTTGTTTGACTTCAAAGGAACACAAATAGATTCATCTTCTATGACTTCTGGCTATTACACTAAAGCTTAGTTTATCAAAGGAAAACAACTTTATTCAGCCTCTGTCTACTAAACTAAACTAAACTGAGTCTGCTTAAAAATAGCATGGAGAATAGTATATATCTCAATGCTCAACTAAATTATGTCAATATTCTTCCTATAACTTGTTCTTATCATACGAGCCAGCATAAGATTCCAAATAATGTGTTTTAAGAGTAGATTGTAAGTTATAAATAAGCATCATACAGTAAGGCGGATGTAATTTTTAACATGTTATTGTCATGTTATAATTGACAGTCTATTTATACACACTGGGTGTAAGTTAGAGCGTCTATTAATGTGATATTTTAACATTTTAGTGTTCTCTTTATGGTTATAATTATTGCAGAATGTGATTTTTAATGAAAACTTGGAAACTTGTGATACATTGCATGTTCTATTACATCTCTCATTATTATTATTAATGTGCCAAAACTTTGGTTTAATCTTTCTTGTTAAATTACCACTATGATTTAGGACGATGTGTTATTTCAGGTAATGAATGAAGGGCCTGGACATATTCCAATGCATAAGATTCCAGAGAACATGCAAAAACAACTAGAATGGTGTAATGAAGCACCCTTCTACACCCTTGGACCTTTGACTACCGATATTGCTCCTGGATACGATCACATCACGTCAGCTATAGGTGCTGCCAATATTGGAGCCCTTGGCACTGCACTCCTCTGTTATGTCACACCAAAAGAGCACCTTGGTTTACCTAACAGGGATGATGTAAAAGCTGGGGTTATAGCATACAAGATAGCTGCTCATGCAGCTGATTTAGCAAAAGGTCATCCACATGCTCAAGACTGGGATGATGCACTTAGCAAGGCTAGATTTGAGTTCCGATGGCTGGACCAATTTGCATTATCGTTGGACCCAATGACTGCCACATCCTTCCATGATGAAACCCTGCCATCAGATGGTGCAAAAGTGGCTCATTTCTGCTCTATGTGTGGGCCAAAGTTCTGTTCCATGAAGATAACCGAGGATGTTCGGAAGTATGCTGAGGAGCATGGTTATGGGAGTGCTGAAGAAGCTGTGCGGGAAGGGATGGATGCTATGAGTGCTGAATTCCTGGCAGCCAGGAAAACTGTGAGCGGAGAGCAACATGGTGAAATTGGCGGAGAAATCTACTTGCCGGCAGATTACATCAACTCTTCAAAGAACTAAAGGTCAGTAAGATTCTATTAATTTTGCTAAATGTACAAGATTGTGGATTATTAGTCAAATCAGCTGTGTGTGAGAGAGGAGATTATCTGCTGGAGAGAGGGGGGAGAGGGGTGGGGGGAGGCAGTGTAAATAATTTACTGTTGCAATGGTAACTGAATTGAAATGCCTGGTGAGAGAGAGAGAGAGAGAGAGAGAGAGAGAGAGAGAGAGAGAGAGAGAGGAGGAGAGAACTATATGTAGTTATCTGCTAAAATGGTAACTATATCGAAACGGCAGGACCTCGGCAGAAACTTGAGAGTTTTCCTTTAGTTTCTCAGTTAGTTCGATAAGGCTAGTTGACCTTATAAAAGAATTTGTTATATATGCTACTCAGTTGTTGGTAGTTTCTCCATTAATGATTAGTGTACCATTTTTGCCACATGCTTATGATGCTGGTGAACATGTCCTCTAGTTCTATCAAAAAGGAAAAAATGTAAATACTATGACCACAATAACACCATAATAGAGAATATAACTAAATACGAAGTCAAGGATAACTTGATGGGTGAAAAAATTGTAGAAGGGGTAAGTGATTTCTTGTATTCATATTTGTGCTACTCCCCAACTAACCTTGGTCTCTCTTCTTTTTTTTTTCTTCCTATATTTAATTTCAAGAAGTAAAGATAGTTTGCCATTTTAAGATTGTAGCTCCAAATTAATATATGCTGATTCAAAGAAACGTGAATGCTTGAGAGGCAGGCACTTTGAACTTCAGATTTGTACACACGTGGAATTTTTGAATGTTCTTTGCTTGTAGATGCTTCACTTTATTAACCCTTTACTTGAAAAACTAGGTGCTACGATTTCCATGATCATCTCCCTTTGGTTCTTGCATCAGTTACCACAAGGCTGTCTTAACAAAACTTCTGTTGCAGGACCTTATGAAGAATAAGAACTGGTTTGGAGCTTCTAGGAGCATTTGTGTGTGTGGGCTACACAAGAACGGTGATTCAGGATTTTGATGTTCAAGCTCTAGGTAAGTTGGTAGCCGTAGTTTGGCAAATAATTTGAGACAAAGGAATCTTTCTTTGTTTTAGAATGTTGCAGTAATGAAAAACTTTAGCAGCGAGTTTTATTTGTTTATTGGGACTTCTTTTGTTCTTCCATTAACATAAGAAACGCACCGGGGGTGTCTGTATCTGCTTCGGCGCTGGCTCTTTTGGCCAGGATGCGAGCAGGTCAGGCTGAGAAAGTCCCTTTGCACCTGAACAGGATAATGCCTGCGTAGGGAGAGTGCATTTTCTTGTTCATTTTTATGTGCTTTCACAGGGAAGGAGATTCCATTCTTGCAAATCCATGTTGGGCAGGTTCACATATAGCCTCATCTCTCTGGTGGCCTGGGAAGTAACTGAAACTACAATGAAAAAGTGGTATTATATAATTCCCTTTTGCGGCATTAAATGAAAATGAGCACAAATAGTCCGATAATAAAATTAGTACAATAATCATATCGAGACTTTTCAATTTTCTATTAAGGTCATGGATGAATTAGGGTGGAGAATTGGCTTCACTGTACGAATATAAAGAGGAGAAGACAGTAAGGAAAAAGTTTTTTGAGTAGGCCACAGTAATACATTAACCAAAAGTTTAATAACATTATGCTGTTTAAATATAAACTAGGGGCAGATTTGTCAACGAGTTAAATCAGAATAAATCATGTTTTGATCCAATATGATCTATCAAGTATGATAATCAAATGATTTGACTCATTATGTAATGAAGCATTAATTTGTCACATGATTCACTTGATCCAACAATTTTTGATCAATTTAAAAAAAAATTATTTGTACAATTATATTAATTTATAAAATATTATTATTTATAAATTATATTAACTTATAAATAATATCATTTAATCTCTCTAAACTTTTTCCTTTCTTACTTAATTTTTTTCACTTTCTCTATCTGAAAAATTAAATATTTTCATGTTCAAAAATTTTTCATTTAATAATATAAATACAATATATCTATATAAATTAACTTGAAGTAAACCAAGTATGTATATGTCTTGACCAATTTGTAAGATGGGGAATTATTGGCCAATTTGTCCACCTTCTTTTCTTTTTTTTTTTTTTTTTTTTTTTTTTTTTTTTTCTTAATGGAGAGAAAAAGTAAGACTAACTGATTCTTTTTTATATGATGAGAACACAATTTTAGTATCAGGAATAATCCAACTTAGAGTTGAAAATGAATAAGTGGAATAAGCTTGAAGTGAAATGAAATTTAAATCGAAAAATACTTTTGCAATTTGCAAGAGATGACAAGTATTTTTACTTCCCAAAAATTGTTGTAATCAACAATATTTGATACATATATTCTTTCACATCTTTCCATTTTTAAAAGAGTTTTTTTATAAATTAAAAAAAAGTGACTAAATTGCTTTTTTCCATTCATAACCATGTGGATACACATTTCTAATGTAATGTAGCAGATGGAAAGTTAAGTTGGGTTAGAAAATTAAAATTTATGAGTTGTAATTTAAAATTTATTATATTAAAATTGAGGATAATATGGAAATTATAAAATATTTTTTTTAATTTCTTTTTGTCAATTTTGAACGAAAAGAATAAAGTTGAATTTTATATCTATTTTTTTTCTTTTATATATATATATATATATATATATATATATATATATATAATTTTTGTAGATCAGTGAACCAAATTAAATTAAATTCATAATTTGATCAAATCAAAAAGATCATAATTAAAATAAATGAATTATGAATCATATATCTAGCTAGAATTTTGATCAAATAAAATAGTATATTAGAGCATGTCAAATCATTATCAAAATTTGACTCATTGACAGCGGGTACAAATTGAAAGTAGAAACATTGAAGATAAAGAGAAAACAAGGAGGGCATAAAAATCACGATTGTCATAGGGGTTTTCTAATTAAGTAAAACTTGAGGGGCTTGCAAAACTGTTCAACATACAAATTCCAAAGTCGGTAGAAACTAGAACCCTAGATTTCATCAAGAGAAAAGGAAATGGCGACGATTTATCACGAGCGGCAAAGATTACAATTCTGTCTGTTACACTCCCTCAACAATCTTTTCCAGGTAACCCCCCTTCACTCTCTCTATTACTCCCCTCTCGATCCCTCTCTCTCTCTCTAAATAGATAGATAGATCCCTTTTACTTGACAAAAATTGGGGATGGAGTTTCAATTTTGTTTATAGCTAGTACTTGTCTTTTGATATTTGGGAAACCCAGAAAGAAAAAGAAAACCTGAAAAAAATAATGATTATATATTGAAAATGGAAATAGTTGGTGTTTGGTGAATGTGATATATGTTATTATATATGTGTAGGAAAAGAATGCATTTACGCGAGCAAATTTGGATGGTATTGCTGAAGAACTAGTTGTTGTTGATGATCCAAACAAGGGAAAGTGGAGACCTTTGTCTGTTATCTTCAAGCCTCATCATAATTCAGTTACCGGGAATTATGATATAAATGTTCTAATTTCAGCAGTCGAGGGAAAGGGGAAGAGGGTTGTCTGGCATGATCGGCGTAATGGAATTGATCTGGATGAAGGCAAGTTATTTGGTATCGTGGTTAATATTCCAGTAAGAAAGTATGGTGGGCTTTGGAGAAGTAGGCATTGGGTTGCGGTGAGAAGGATTGAGGGGGTTTGGTATAATTTGGATAGTGATTTTGATGCTCCTTATTCTTTTAAAGATAGTGAAGAGGTTAGGGAATCCTTGGATAGAGTCATTAGTGGGGTGCTGAGGTATTGCTTGTAATGAATGAATGATTTAACACTCCATGCCATGCCCTGCTTGCTTGCTTTATATATATATATATATATATATATATATATATATAAATGTTGTAATTAATGGTGAATTATTTTTATCACATACATGATATATATATATATATATACCTCAATGGTTTTCTTTGACATTAAAACACAAATCAGACTTGAGATCATTACAAGCAACTATGCAAAGCCAAACTTAATCACGTATATATATTGTCAAACAACATATATATATATATATATATATATGGATGGACACTTTGTTATCAAAACTTAGTTGGTGTGCCTTTCTGTGTACAAAGATGAGAGTAAGAATATAAAATGGTTGAATGATTAAATGCTTTCTTTGCCGATTAAAAAAGTTTGATTCGAAACACTCCTATAAATGAGTCAAATATGAAGCGAAATTTTAAAGTTCGATAAATTCTCGAATCATCTCAAATTATAATTTCTATTGACACTCGGATCGTATTTGTTTAAAAATTCAAACGCTTTCGGGATCATGTAATTCGGTAAATTATTTTAATCAAATCTTATTTTATACTTGATATATTTTGATGAACCAAATTTGAAAGAACTCAATCAAAACTGACTCTTGGGTTTATTTACACCCTTAGATGAGAGTGATCAGTAACATGTTATAACTAAAAACACTCGTCTCCTTTCCTTTCCTTGCCTTTCCTTTCATCAAGCTTGAGCCAACAGCCAGCCAAGGTTATATATTAACAGAGTTTTAAACCTATGTTATTATTCAACTTTAACACGAGTTTCGTGTTGTTCAAACTAAACTTGCCTCCTTAAAAAAACAAGAAGAGAAAATTTCACTTTTATAATCAATCAATAATAACTTGGAATTTCTGAGCTAATAAGCTACATGAAGGAATATTTATAGTAGGAAACATTTTAACAAAATGATTTTTTTACACATGGAAGTGGAAATTTCAGTTCTCTATTTATATGAGACCATCATGTATTGGAATATTATTATGGCAACTCTTAAAAATAAAATTAGTAACGAATTATTTTAAAGAAAAAAGAATAACGAAATAAGATTAAGTATAAATAAGGATATCGAGTAAATATTATATATTGTAAGGATTTGCATGCTTTTTATATCTGAGTTAATCTTTTTTATATAGAAGCGGTTTGATCCATGAGTCGTATCTATACTTTTTATAGGTAATTTATAAAGTATAAACATGATTGCATTCAGAGGTGAGTTCGAGTGAGTTGGATAAAATGAGTTTAAATCCGGATTTATTATAGATAATCCATGAGGGTTTAGGTAATTTATTTAATCATCATACTTTTTTCTTAACATGTTATGTTTTTTATAATGTGAGAGTCTAATGATAATCTTTTTGTTTATTGTGCACTGTTATAAATTCGGGTTTCATGTGGGTGTCATCGAGGCAAGAAAAATTTCCATGTTAAAATTTAGCACCACATAAAAAGCTTAAAATTTTGATTAATGTATTTTTTGAAAAAAATATATATGAGATGACATAAAATTACAAAATATAATATACACGTTTTTTTAATAATAATTAGATTGTCTTTTTTTAAAAAGAAAAATAATTATTTTTATTTAAATAAATATACTTTTATGAGCCCGTTCGGCAGTGACTTTTAAGTTGGTCAAATCAATTTATAAGTCATTTGTCACAATTATTACATTTGACAATAACTTATTTTTCTATTTATAATTTAATTTTTAAGTCTAAAAAATAAGTCAGTATTTTTAACTTATTTTAAATTAACTTATAAATTTTTTAAAATAAGTTAATTTGACCAAATATAATGTTTATTTTATTCCTCTTTTTATCAATGTTTTTTAATAATCTTTATATTTAATTTTAACTTATAAGTCATTGAACCGAATACTTTCATAACTTATTTTAACTTAATTTATAATTTATAAATCAAATAATCGAACGTTTTTATTTATAAGTAACAACTTAAAATAATTTATAAGTAAATTTATATTTTAAATATGAGTTATTTTAAAATAAATAGTTGCTGAACGGGCTCTATGTACAAAATAAAATAATGAGATAAATAACCTTTTGGTCATTGTACTGGGGTTCGGTTTTCATTGTGGTTATCGAATTTTTTTGTTCTAATCGAATAAGCTCATTCTCAAAACTTACAAAATGGTATTATTCCGATTCGATTTCCAGTCCTAAAATTTATCGAAAATATTGACTGTGCATATTGAGCCATTATTTTTGCTGACATGGAGGGTTAAAATTTTTCTTAAAAAAAATGTTACTCACAAGTCTCTAACTCTAGACCTCTCCAAACTAGAAACCTTATATTTCAACAAAAATCATTGTAACAACTATCTACCATGCTTAAATTTATATAATTGTAATAATGATGCTAA
Source organism: Panax quinquefolius (assembly GCA_020205615.1). Classification (NCBI taxonomy): domain Eukaryota; kingdom Viridiplantae; phylum Streptophyta; class Magnoliopsida; order Apiales; family Araliaceae; genus Panax; species Panax quinquefolius. The sequence continues at coordinate 10,843,003 of CM035162.1, read as the reverse complement.
TTATTATTATTATTATTATTTTAATTATTATTATTTTTATTCTTTTCTACATTAATTACGTGTTAAAAGTATCAATATTTTTTTCATTCCAAAGTCTCATGCATATGTCTCCCGCAGAAACTTGCCATGTACCCTCTTGTTAGTGTAGTAATATAATGGAACAAAATTCGCGATTAAAATAATTAAAACTTACAAACTTTGGATTCATAAATTAATGTTACTGTTTCTATATTTTTTAGGCAAAAAACAAAAAAAACTGCAGTTTAAAAAATAAAAAACAACGAAAAAAAAAAACCAAACATAAAAAACAACAAACAACGCAAAAAACAAAAAAAAAAACAACGCACACAAAAAAAAAAAAAAACGCAGTTTAAAAAAAGCGCAAAAAAAAAAACAAAAAACTACATAAAAAAATTGCAGTTTTTTTATTTTTATTAAAAAAAACCAAAAACTGCATAAAAAAAGCTGCAGTTTTTTTTTTTTTTTAATAATAAAATGCAGTTTTTTATTTTTATTAAAAAAAACTGCATTTTTTATAAAAAAAAAACTGCATAAAAAAAACAAAACACAAAAAAAAAACTGCAAATTACAAAAAACTATATTTTTATTTTATTATAAATAAAAATAAAACCAAATAAAAAAACGCAGTTTAAAAAAGTGCAAAAAATAAAACAAAAACTACATAAAAAAAACTGCAGTTTTTATTTTTATTAAAAAAACAAAAACTGCATAAAAAAACTGCAGTTTTTTTTGTAATAATAAAATGCAGTTTTTTCTTATTAAAAAAAACTGCGTTTAAAAAAAAAAAAACTGCATAAAAAAAACAAAACACAAAAATAAAACTGCAAATTACAAAAACTATATTTTTATTTTATTATAAACAAAAATAAAAATCAAATAAAAATTGCAAATTACATAAAAGCTTCGTTTTTTTATGTTTTTTAGCGTTGTTGTTTTTTATTTTTTTTTTTGCATTTTTTTTAAACTGCGTTTTTTTTGTGTGCGTTGTTTTTTTTTTTTTTTTTTTTTGTTTTTTTTTTGCGTTGTTTTTGTTTTTTTTAATTAAAAAAAAATTGTATTTTTTTTATTATTATAAAAAAATTGCGTTTTTATTTTATTACAAAAACCGTGTAGTTTAGGATAGTAAATCATATTTATGCTTTTATTATTATTATTATTATTGAAATCTATGTGTATGTATTATCCTTTTTGGTCACTATATTATTACAATAATAATTATTATTATTATAGATTATTACAATTATTATTATTATTATAATTCCAGAAGCGATGCTACTTAGTTTAAATATTAGTATTACATAAATTTAAGTATGGTAGATAACCTTGGAATATAAGATTTAATTTGAAGAAGCTACAGAGTTCGAGATTTGTAAGTGACATTTTGTTTAAGAAAATTTTTAACTCCCATCAGCAAAAATAACGGTCGGCTCATGTCCTGTAGGCTACAGGACTCGTACTTTCTGTGGTGTTAATATCAATACTCAACCTCAAAACCTCAACAATTTCAAGGTTGATCACTGAATCCATCTTATTTCCTGAAAATCTGCTTTTTCCCGACCCAAATTTAGCAGTGCAGCAGTGTTCGTCAAGGCACCAAGGTTTCTAGGTATATCGTATTTCTCAATTCTCATATAAATTTTCTCGAATCGAATCCTTTTCCCTTTTGTTGGCTTTCATTGAATCAGCATCCGTCTAGGGTTAGGGTTTTTGTGTAATCTTCAAAAAGTCAGTGTTTAATAAATATATCTCAAGTAATAGGTGAATGTGTGGGGGAAAAAATTAGCTGGGTATTAAGTAACGAATTGAGTATTGCAAATCGTTTGTGAATAACTCGGTTTATCCTGTTTGTTAAATTGCCTCAGAGAAGTTCCTGATTTGTAGCCTCTGCTTTTGCATTAATGGAACAAGACATTGCTAGTAATTGCGCTTCAGAAGATGTTTCAGGGTATGAACTTGGCTGTAAATTCACTGAGGGTCTAAAAATTCGACATGATCAGAACAAGAATACTAATATCCTCAATGTGGGTAAACAAGATTATACATACAAGGATGAGGAAGAAGAAGATGAAGATGATTTTGACGATGACGACTTAACTGCTGAAATATTAGCACAAAATGGCTACGCAAAAACTGAACCAGCTAAGCATAGCAATGTGGGAAATCAAGAATCTGTTGATGAGGATGAGGAGGAAGAGGAAGACCTAACTGCTGCTATATTGGCACAAAGTGGAGCAAAAAATGAATCACCTAAGCATAGTCCAATGACTTGGCTTAGTGATAAGAAACTTGTATCGGCCTTCAAGGGTAGTCGTGAGAAGGAGGGATTGCTGGAGACAAAGGTCTGTGTTACTTGGGCGCCTGATGTGTATGATCCTCCTCCTACTTCAGAGGACCACTTGGTCCAAAATAGGACCGAAAGGCATAGGAGCGAGAGCAAGAAGCCGAAGAATAAGCAGAAGCGGGGTGGCAAGTCTGCCGGAGAAGGGAAGGAGAAGGGTAAGGGGAAAGACAAGAAGCAAGTTCAGAAGTATGGTGGGAGTTCTAACAAGTGTTTCAAGACGCTGGAGGATAACGAGAAATTGGTTGGTTCGCCTTCTACTTCAACAGACCACTTGGCGAAAACCAAGACCGAAAGGCCTAGTAAGAGTAATACCAAGTCCACGGGAAAGGGGAAAGGGAAAGACAAGAAGCAAGTTCAGAAGTGCAGGACTGTGGATGATGATGATGGATTGGCTGATTCTCTTGTGCCCTATGCAGAATTTGAAGACCGCTACTGAGACTTTGTAAGTACATTAATCTTTTTTTTATTGAATTGGTATATAAGATACTTAGGTATGGGGTATATATAATGAGTTTTGAAGATTTCTAACAGGAATTGAGAAGATGGTTGAGTGAGTTATATGTTATCTCCTCATTTTGCTCCATTCACTTACCATTGCATCATGGTTTTCCTTTATATTATTGCAGCTTTTCTTTGAAATGATGCACCAAATAGGGTTGGAAGCTTTTTGTCTTTGCCATTTTATTTGTTAATTGATGGCCATCATGTTACTGTATATATTTTGTTGTAAATGTTGAACAAAACAGCATCCTTACTTGTGTAAGTATCTAGAATAGTAAGCATATTTTAGATTTTTAATAACAGGACCAAGATTGTTCTATTTAATATATTCCAAATATAGCTTCTGTTTCTATAGCATCATTTGTCACATACTTGAAAAAAAAATTGTTAGCCCTTTAGTTGCATAAAACAGAGTAGAAGGCTACTTTTCATTGCCTCGTCAATTTATTTTTGCAATGATGTCAATCCACTCCTACTAAACTAGTTAATCAATAAAAGCCAATAGCCTAAAGAATAATAATGAATTAAAGAACCAACGGCATTTTCCAACTCTAGGAAATTGATTAAGCAATATAACATCTCGGCCAGACCTCATTCCTTCTTAACTTTTTGCTGCATCTTGCGAGTACGAACCAGAGGCAGCAAAAGTTAGATTTTCACAAGGTTAACTTCTCTTGCCTAACTTGCAGAACTGAGGCATTTGATCTAGTACTTACCCAAGAAAATGTGGAGGAATTTGATTAGTGTTCAGGCGTCTTAAATGCTTTCCTTACTCTTCGTATTGATTAATAACATTCATATCTGTATGGTTAGTTCAGCAATTAAGTTGGTTGATGAATTTTAGGCCAATATGTAATCAATTTGACTGGAACATTTCATTGTTGCAATACGAGTATAGAGTAGATGCATAGTAGTAAATTTGTAAACTAGACTCAGAGAATCATCAGATACAATATGCTACTATTCGGTCCTTAAGTTTTCATTGACTAGCTGCATTTAAGCATAATTGCCAGATACCAGTTCTTTCTATGCAGTTTTCACATGAAATCATTCTCTTTCCTTTCTTTAGAATTTGATAGTATGGTTGTTTGTAGGGTAACAGGGGAATGTTGAGTATCTAATAAATCAATACTTAACCATAACCAAGTCATCTTATATCATATCAATGTAATTGAATTTAAAGAGGATAGTAAAATTCACAGAAGGAAAACAATAGATAGCAGCATAGTGTTAAGATCATTATAAAAGATTTAATGCGATATATCAACTTGGAAAATTGAATGAACTCGGAGAGACTCATTCTTTCTTTGCAAAGAGGCCTCCAAATCCACCAAATCCACCATTTTCTTTCTTTGGAGGAACTGCCACGGAATTCTTGCGGCTGGTAGTGCCACTAGTCTTCCCCTCCACCTTCTGGAGGATTGGATCAACCTCCAACATTTGTTCTTCCTTCTGTAATGCCCCAAGGACAAAGTCTAACAGACTCTTCTCCTCACTGCCTCCGCCGGAGCTCTTTGACGCGGTTGCCATTGTTCGTACTCCTCTTCCTCGGCCGCCGGGGATGACCACGGGAGAGAAGAATAAGTTCAAAGAAGCCATTGCAGGCAATGTTATAGTCACAGTTTTTTGCGGCTTTGAAAGTTTATGATGCTGCAGCAGTAAGAAAAGAAGAAGAGAGGAATGGCAACGTAGGTGGGATAATACAAATCTTTGGCCTAGTTCTATTATGAGATAGTTGTGATAAGAATTATATGGACGTGTTTATAGCACGAGCACTCCACAAGTGTCTTATCCTCCTCTTTTGGCTTTATTTTTTTGGGTCCATTTAATTTCTATTTTGCCCCACTCGTATATTTCTACTAATTTAATTTTTCATGATGGAAAAATGAGGTGGATGGAAGCTCAGCTCATCCTTATTAATATGGTTATCGATCTGACACATGGCATCATACTTACCTATGACCTTGAGTAGATTTGGAAGCATGGCTTGTGAATGGATTTTTAGTTGCGAAGCTGGACTGAAAAAAAAAAATTGAAAAAGAAAAAGTGGTAGCTTTGTTTGTTCCTAAAGATCACTAGTATTTTTTCATATGTAGCCAAAGAGGATAGATAGATGGTCTTTGTTGAGTAATTTGGAAACTCCATCTTTAATATTCCTTTCAATTCATAAAGTTACACCTTTATATATATATATATATATATATATATATATATATATATATATATATATATATATATAGTCTAGGATCTTAAAAAAATTTGTTTATCCAACTCACAGAAATCACCCCTCATTTAGTAATGACGGTTTGGTAAATACAATCGAGTAAATCTATCTTTTAATGACGGAGATGACATATAATTGGTTTAAAAGTATTCTACTATTTATCATTAAGAATCAGCTCCGGTGAGTTAGATAAAGCGAGTGAGCTTGAGATGAGATTAGATAAATATATATCTATATATATATATATATATATATAGGCGTGATCAAGTAGTATATTAAAAATTCTTAAATAATAGAATTTTATCAAAACGACGAGTTTTGATGAGCGATGGCATTTTTGTAAATACTATGCCATCGTGTAATCGTAAAAAATGCCACGCGTCTTATTAAAACTACATCGTTTTGATAAAATTCTATTATTTAAGCCGATTCGCTATTTAAAATTTTCTTCTTGATCTATATCTATATATATATATATATATATATATATATAATACTAAGACATAATTCTTACGTTAAATAAATTAAGCACTAGTGCGGTTGATGAAGATCTATTTTAACATTGGCAGAGGCCAGATATGAAATCCCAAAAAGTAGGAAAGGTTTTCTAATTCTCTTTTTTACTTTTACTTTTCCTTAGGCTTTGCTTTTTCCAGATGAGATGCGATGCGATGCAAAGCTGAGTGTCAAACAAGTTAAAAACCGACCTTCAACAAAATCTTACTAATATATTGATTCGCTTTTTATTAGTAGATGAAATCAAGTATGCATTGATACACACCTCTCTTTATATATGGATGGAACACAAGAAAGGGATTAATCATGCAAAAAAAACGACATTTTTTTTAATTTTATTTTATGCGTGTTAAATCATGTAATTAATCCTAACAGCTAATAAGGGATTAATTAAGAAAGAAGTATAGAAATAAGTACTCCTCCAATTGAACATTAGTATTAATTTTATATAGGCATAGAAAAGGCAAGTGGACAAACATAAAACAAAAGAGTAATTGTCATTTGTTTGTCACAGATCACAATCAAAAAGATGCATGTTCAATTATTACGCCTTTATTTGCCTACTCAGTATATCGAGGCATGTACTAAAGTTTATATATATATATTTATGGGATCAGTCAGATACTTTATCTTACTACATTCGTCGCTACCTTTTTTTAAGCGACGGGTTTGATTAAATACT